>BSBM01001001.1:3600000-4075000 GCA_027924585.1 Larix kaempferi
ACCGACTACATCACTGCAGTCAAACATTGCCATAACTGCCAACTTTTTGCACCTAAGGCCCGGACATCACCTGCTCCGTTACAACCAGTCGTCACCGTTGGTCCCTTTTGTAAGTGGGCCATCGACTTCATGGAGTGTCGACCCCCGTCTGCCAACGGCCACAAGTATATCATTGTCGCCGTTGATTATTTCACCAAATGGGCGGAAGCCATGCCTACCTTCAATTGTACCGCTGACACTGCTGCCCGTTTCTTTTTCAACCATGTTATCACTCGATTCGGGGTCCCTAAGCAGTTAGTCTCAGACCATGGTTCCCACTTCGAAGATGTCGTCTGGCGTGAGTTATCCACCCTCCTCAAATTTGAACATCAATTTTCCTCTGCTTACTACCCCCAAGGGAACGGCCAAGTAGAGGCCATCAACAAAATATTAAAAACCATCCTCCAACGAACTATTGACCGGCATAAGTCCAACTGGCACCACATGCTATTTCCTGCCTTATGGGCTTACTGTACCTCCACTAAGACCGCCACTGGTTTTACCCCGTTTCATTTAGTTCACGGTGTAGAGTCTATCCTCCCCATCGAGTGTCATATACCTGCCTTACATATCGCCGTTGAGCTTCTCCCTGATACCTCCCCACTCGAGCAACGTTTGCTCTCCCTCGAACAAGCCGATGAAGACCATCGTGCCACTCTCCAGAACATCGAAGCTGCCAAAAACCGCTCCAAAGCCGGTTATGGTAAACATGTTCACCCTCGAACTTTCCACGAAGGGGACCTCGTCCTCGCGTATGACCAAGCCCACGACAAAACCGGTAAAGGAAAGTTTGAATCTATGTGGCAAGGCCCTTACATTGTGCAGACTTGCCTCGGCAAGGGGGCATACATTTTAGCCGACTCCGAAGGTCACCCTTTGTGCAACCCCCGTAATGGGTTGTATCTTAAGCGTTTTTACCCATAAATGCAACCGCGGCCTCATTGGTCTGCATTGTACAATTTGCTCTCTTTTTGTTTTTCACCTTTTTTACCATCATCTCACATTCATCATTTTTGCATGCCCACAGATGGACCATCTTCCACCTTGTTACACTGGCTTCGCTGATGGAGCAAGCCGCTGGTCTCCAAACCTGGCTGCTGTAGCATGGGTCTTATATTCCTCCTCACATGAGCTGATCCACCTTGACGGAATATGTATAGGCGCTGCTACCAATAACCAGGCGGAGTATGATGCTGTGACCGGTCTCCTGACTGCTGCCCTCCAGATGGGCATATGTCACCTTCATGTGTTCCTTGACTCCCAGCTACTTGTCTCCCAGCTCAACAACTGCTACCAGGTGCGTGATCCCTGCCTCTTTAGAAAATTCCTGCGCACAAAACAACTCAGCCGACAGTTTGAATCCATTACATTCACTCATGTCCCAAGAGCTCACAATAGTGTCGCAGATCAAATGGCAAACAACATCCTAGATTGGCACATCAATCACACCATGTAACACCTACATCATGCATCATCATCCCATAACATATCATAAAAATATATAAAAACCAAAAAAAGATTGCATTGCATAAACATTTGCATCCATGTACATAAACCATACAACCAAATGTATATCCATAGGGGCATCCACGTGCCTAATCATACATACATCATGTCGCATCACATAAAACACACAAGGGGCATCCACGTGCCCAACATCCTATACTACTTGCATCCACGTGCAATACAAGCATATCACATATCATAAAGCGCATCCATGTGCGTACAACTAAAACAACATCATAAAAAGGTGCATCCACGTGCATATATATATATATATCAAAAAATACATGTTACAATGCTATACATGTCCTGAGTACCTCTGTACTCAGCTATACAAAAAATGTCTATACATCCCTAAAGCCTCATAAAATACATGTCGTAGCTACAAAACTCGGGGGGAATCCCCTGCACTCCCTAATGAGAGTCATACCCTACATCACTTCCTGCATCGGCTGCCTCTGAGTCCTCCCCTCGCTCCTCCTCCGGAAAATCCTCATCCCCTACGGGCTCCTGTGCCCGTGCCCTGTCCACCAAGATAGCCACCCGGATGGCAATGGATCTGAACTCTCGGGGTGCCCTCATGCAATCCTGAACCACGTCCGGATCGACGTCCTGCCACCCCTCGTCGGTCATCCCCACCAGCAAACGGTCTAGTAGTGCCCGTATGGACTCTAGCGTCCCCTCTGCATCCCAGCGACGCACCTCCCCCCGCCCAGGTAGAGCTGGAACGGCCACAATCCCCCTCCGTGCCACATGTCCTGGCGGTGCCCTGGGGCCCACATCTGTAGATCACCCATTTTTCAGTAACAATATATCAATAAACTATCATATATAACACTTGACATCCATAATATGCAAGCAAAAACATACGTACCATCGGGTCCCCATGCATGTCCCGGTGCTCGTGGCGCCTCTGGATCTCCGATGTAGTCCATGTCCCTATATGGGAAGTCATCAAGTGTCAATGGTATCTGGAGCCACTACAGGTACAACTCCTGTGTAAAATACCTACCCACATCGCCACCACCACGCCGGCGCATCATCTCGCCCCACCGCACCATCCGCGGCTCCCTCAAGCCTCCTGCTCTGATCAGCACCCGTGGCCTCAGTGTGGGTACCCTCTCCATAAAAAATGCACACAAGAAAAAACCATAGCAAAACCCCTTGCCAGATTCCTTCACTGCTGTCAGCTACCGCTGAACGTAGGTGAGGAACATCTGGCCCCACGCATAGTACACCCCGTCCAGTACATGCTCCACTAGCTGCATTTGGCCCCTAGACACCTTCTCAGGTGATTGGGACCCCAAGACGCGAACCATGCATGCCGCCATGGCCTGCACTGATGGATCCTGTAGGTCCCTCACCAGAAGTGCATTCCTATGCACCCTCGCCTCTGGAACACAGTACCTCTCCAGCATGTCCTCCATGTCTATGTCCGCAGATACCCGCGGCTGTGTGTCTGCCACCCTACCCAGACAGGGAAACCCCATCAGAAAGTACACATCTGTCAGGGTGAGGTCCACCCTCTCACCCTGCACTCTGAAGGCCTGTATGTCCGGCTCCCAGAAACTGATCAGTCGGTTCAGCAGCAACGCTGCTGAACGCATCAGAGGGACCTAGGCAAACTTTAGAAGTCCGCATAGTCCCAGCACCGATCGCACATGGCGATCCCCTCGGATGACGGCCACGATCTCATCAGGAATCTCCCACTCTCTCCATAGAACCTACGGCATCCTGTCAATCACACAAAGTAGCCTCATCAGACTCATGACAAATAAATAAGTCCTTCCCCTCCCTCCGGAAGACCCTAATAGCTCGGCCCAAAACCGTGGCTTTAGGGCTTCCTGCTGCGGTTTCCGACCGCGGCTGTCAGGCCTATAGTCGCGGTCCCTAACCGCACCTGTTAGTCCTCACCTCACGGTTTGGCACCGCGTGTTCCTCCTTGGAACGCGCGGTACCAGACCGCGTGTACAACCGAGAAACACGCGGTAGTCAACCGCGTGGTTCACCCGGAAACTCACGGTCCCCAACCATGGTTTCACCCCTCTAACCCGCGGTCCACCCCACGTGGACCGTACAAATAGTACCCTGGGACCCACTACCCCCCCCCTGAACCCAATGACAAAGCAGGTATGAGTTTGACGGAATACCTGTCTCTCCCGAATCTGCAAACGGTCGGTCAAATCGTCCAGAAATGCCACCTCACCTCTGGTCCACTCTGATCACTAAGTCAAAGTCAAATAGTACAAATGACACTTGTCATGTGGGGCCCACTCACTATTTATAGTCCGTTGACTTTTTCTTATTTAGGCCATTCCGAGCTCATACGGAGTCCATTTTTCGAACCGTTTCCACCATTGGAATCAGCATGACGAGACCGTCACGATGGTCACCTCGTTGCATTATTTTGTCTACGTCATTGTTTACCCATTTTTTAGATGCCACTAGTCGCCTCAGTTTGCGTGCCACATCGGTCGTTCTCCGTTTTTCGCATATTTTATATCATCGGATTCATTTTTCCGAGCTCGTGAGGATGCTTGAGATCATTTCTCGCTCTCACCCCCAGATTTTTTGGGCATTTTTCCAAAACACCCCCGTCGCCTCGGTTTACATGCCGCATCGACCGTTATCCATTTTTGACACCCTTTATATCGTCGGATTCATTTTTTCGAGCTTGTGATGATGCTTGAGACCATTTCTCGCTCTCACTTGGTACAATTTCAACATTGTGTCCTGACACCTTGCTGCCTCGGTTTGCACACCACATCGGCCGCCATCGGATTGTTCCACATTTTTACATGAGCCATCCACTCCTGTCATACTGCAAATGTTTCGTTATTTTGAAACCATTTCATTCACCCCACAAGGAGGCCCACCAGTGTTCCCCCCTACCCTCGTTCTTGGTCATCTTCAATGTTCCTTGATTGAACACTTCCTCCTTGCCTGGCCATTCCTTTTGTTCGGTATAATTTTATCCCTTTTTCGGGCCGGACAAGTCCTTTACGAAAAAGGCACTCAGGGAGTTTCCGTTAAGCTCTTTTCTGACTCCTAAAAGAATGAAAAGATCGTCGAGCAATCTTGCTTCCTTTCATGCTCGTTAAAGTACCTAAAAGGGAATCTATCTGGTATAAGTTTAACCCTTTTCCGGACCTGGTAGACTAATTACGAAAAAGGAATACTCTAGTCACACTGGCTAGAAGAGTTCTTCATTGCATCCTTTTATGCTTCTTTGGGCCTTAGAGACTAAACATACGAAAAATAAACCCCCTGGAGTCTTCTTATTTGCTTTCAGACTCTCTAAAATTGAAAGCAACCACGAGCATGAACTGTCCTGGGCTCGTACAAATCCACACGACAGTACCATTCCATCCTTTCAGAGTCTTCTTATTGCTTTCAGACTCCTTAAAATTGAAAGCAACCACGAGCATGAACTGTCCTGGGCTTGTATAAATCCACACGACGGTATCATTTTACACACACTTCTTCTAGTTCCTTAACCCATGAAGAAGTCCCCCCCCGTGCCTCCTGACACCATGATCGATCATCTCGGCAGCACCCCCCAATCAGGTCGCCTTTGTTCAGAGTATTCTGCAGTCTCCTGCCATATTATACCAGCTTGAGTCTCCCTCAGCCCCGTCACCATCCTTGATCCATTACCGCTATGATCCCTTTCCCACCAGTTAGTTTCAGATGCTGCCCGATCATCCCCATTATCATACTCTGAACAAAGGAAGTTTGAGTCCACCCACTCTACTTGCCCAGTTATTCCCCCCAGTTTGCCAATCCTACCATCAGTACTATCACATTTCGGTTCTCCACCTCGCGCTCCTGTCAAGGAAACATCATTGCCTTGATAGTTGCAGGTCTCCCTCTGTCGACGATAGCCCCTCTATTCCAGAGGATAGACCCAGAGGCCCCTACACCTTGGACCCATCACCATCTGTGGTGAGTGCCTACGGACCATTTTGGGAGGAGTCATCATTGCCTCTCCGAATGGTTGTTTCTCACATGCTCGACTTCAGCACCTTGATCGCATCATTGAGAATCGCGCAGGATTTACATCCCTTCCATTATTTGTCGAAGACCCCAGATTTCCCCCGACTCTAGCACATTGGTGAGTCACTTCGGAATGCCCAGTTATATGTTCCTGTGGATGTCCGGACTGCGTTGGCGATTGTATTCGGAATCCATCCAGTTCTATGCTTCCTTGAGTACCCAGTTCCGTCCCAGATCAGTTCCAGTTCAGTGTACCATTGCGAGTATGACCCTTGTCACTCTGATCCCGCAGCTCCTCAGTTCCTTTGGTACCACATTCAGTAGCACTGCTATCATTCCAGTGCATCAATTTTTCATCTCAGACATGGTCATCCCAGCAGTATGTCCCAGATTTGTTGTCCCCTCTGGACTCTTATGATGTACACAGTGGTTCTCTATGTATCTTACAGGTCCCTCTTTTCGGGCCTCACAGTTATTTTATGTATCTTGATACGAGCATGGGTATGCTCGCCTTGTCCATATATTGAGATTATTCCTCAGTCAGTATTTGAGGTCATATATATTTCAGGTCCCCATATTTTGGACCCCATTGTTGTTGTTATATTATATCTTGCTACGAGCATGGCAATGCCCGCCTCGTCCATATGATCAAATGATTCCTCATCCATTATTGAGGTTATGTACTTTTAGTTCTTGCAGTTTGTTCAGGATCGTTGTTCCGGGCTTCAGTTTGTTTCTTCTCTTCTCCACACCCCAGGAAAACCATACATGACTTATGATGTCCATCGGCCATATGATGAGCTCCTGCCCTCGCACATCAGGGGGCAATCTGTTAACACCCAAAAAGTGTTCACTACCTCATCTACCCCATTACATGGCTCATTTGTCTATTTTCCTACCATATTTCCCTTAAAAACCCTGAAAATCCCACTAAAAAGCTGCCAAAAGGACAAAAATGCCTCCAAAAGGCCACAAAACCCTCAAAAAAGCCTCAAAAAGGCTAAAAACCCCTTTTTCCTCCAAAAATATCCAAAATTCCTCTAAAAATAGCAAAAACCCCCTAAAAAGAGAAGAAAAATATAAAATAATGAGGAAAAGGAGGAAAAAACCCTATACAGCTACCCTAAACCATATGGTTCCCAAAACCATGGGCCAGCACTCCAGCACCAAAAAACTATAAATAGGTTATGGAGACCCCTTATTCCATATCCACAATCAAGTATACCCTTACTCTGCCAAAATCTCTCTCGAAACCCTAGTTCACCATTGAACTACTTTCACCTTGAGAGCCCCTTTTGGCCCATTTCCACCATTGGAGAAAGAGAAGGAGCAAGTTGGAGCTTGGAGCAACCCTCTTGGACATTGCAAGAGCTTCACCAACCTTCACATTGGAGGTAACATTAATACAAAAGCCATTATTTACATCTTGTTTTTTCTGTTTCATGCACATGTTTAAAATAATTTACATTTCAGTTTTAGCATAATAATTTCCATTTACTGAACTGCTACTAAGGAGTCCCTTCTCCTTAGTAGGTGCTCATTTGCACAAGCTAGGGGTAAAACCCTAGCCACAGCAAGGGAGTGTGTTCGACATGTGTGTGCTCTTCTTAGGGAGGTTTCCAATTAACAACTTGTTCAACATCCATCCCTTCATACCCGGCATCAACCAATATTTTATTGACTTCAACCACTTCATCATTGATTGTTGATGGCTCTAATGCACTAACATTTTGATGTCTACAATTTTCCATGTACAACTTGGCCTTTTCTCTTATCTCATGGGCACTTTTAGGGGCGGCTCCTTCCTTCTAGAATTTATTTTATTATTACGTTTGTTTCCCATCTTCAATACATTTTTTAACAAAACAAAAATATCACCCCTGCAAGAATAAATAGAAAATAAGATATTGTTTTTCAATTATGAAAAGAGGAAACTCGATGTGCATGATTATTTAAACTTGATGTAGCAATTGATTATGTACAACAACATCTAGTGAGAATGTTTTCTTATAATATTAAAATCTATTGAGAATGCCCTAGATATAACAACAACATCACCTCTAGGAACTCAATTTGAGATGTTTTCTTGTCATCGTGAAACAATGTACAATGAGCCTCTTTTTGGTAGCTTGGCACTTGGCACATGGTTTTTTGACAATCGTTTGTGTTAGTAGGTGGTATTGGATGGCGGTATGGGATGTTAGTAGGAGCACATTTCCTACAAAAGGATAAGTTCCTACTCACTTCATTTTCATGTTTTGGATGAGGTAAAATAGCCCCAAAAGATTAATAGTTTGATTCTTTAGGTGTTTGTGTGAGTTGTTGTAGTGAAATCATAATGAATTCAACAAATGTTTGTTTATTGGATCTAGTTATGTGATTATGAAATTTTATTGGTGGTGATGCAAGTAAGCTTTTTTATTATCTTTATGAAAGGTTGAAAGCATTGATTAGTGGATGTTGTAGTTTTTTTGTGGTAAGTTGTTTTTATTTTCTATGTTGAAGATTAAGAAGACTAAAATACATTTATCATACAATTCATGAGGAAAAACTAAAATAGATACAATTCAAACAAAGTGAATGAAGACTCAAATACATTTCATAAGAGAAAAGTGTCACCATACCTCAAGGATTAGGATTGCTCTTTGCTTGAAATGTAAAATGCTCTTTTGATGTATCCGCTACATGTAAGAAGAGTTCAAGTGTGTCCAAGCAGCATGAGAATTCAATCCAAGGAGCCAAATATATTCCAACTATTGTGTATTCAATGAAAGGAGCCAAATAGAGTCCAACTGGTGTGTATTCAATCCAAAGAGCCAAATAGAATCCAACTGGTGTGTATTCAATCCAAATTGTCAAAGAAACACCAAAAAGTGTGTGAATTCAATCCAAAATGAAAATGATTGTCGAATTGTGCATGAAAAGAGTGAAAAATATGTGATACATGAGAGAAAAAATGCGGGAGAAGAGCGCGGGTTATTTTCTAAATTTTATGTTCAGCAGAGGTGCGTGCGCGCATCTGTTGAACGTTGCTTTGTTCAGTGGGTAACGTTTAGTTCATTTATTTTCCAATAAATATCTATATGTCGGTTTATTCCTAGAGCCCCTCCCCCATAAAATCCTTTAGGCCCTCTTCTAAACCATAATCCCTAAGTGCATAAGTGCTTCTAGGTGTTTAGGGGTTTTGGGGTTAGGGTTATAAGGATTGTAGGTTAAGAGTTAAAGGTTATATGGATTGTAGGTAAGTTATGGGGTTAAAGGTTATATAAAAATAAAAATCTACCAATATTAAAATGTGAATTATGATTGGTTAAAATTATACGATCTATGAAAAATTGAATGTACAAATTATCATGAAAATTTAACACATAAAGAAACCAAGATAACTTGAAATACATATTCAAAAGTTGATTTTCTATCAACCACACATCCTGAGCAATATGAATCTTTATACCCACGTATCTAAGGGTCTTTTCTTCTACTGCACAACTCCTATTCATCCAATTACTTGTAAATTCTAATGTACCATGCCTTGGGTGTCTTCTTTAGGCCATATATAACCTTCTTCAGTGTGCAAACAAAATGCTCCTACCTTGGAACTTGAAAAACTTGTGGTTGATATGTGTACACTTGTTCCTCCAAATATACATTGAGGAATTCCTTTTCCATATCCATTTGATCGATATTCCAACTAAATTGTGCTGCCGTGGATATAATTAATCGAATTATGCTCATCTTTTACATAGGAGAAAAGGTCTCTTCATAGTCGATGCACTCTCACTTAGAGAACCATTTTGCAACCAATTGTGCCTTATGCTTGTCAAATGTTCCATTTTCTTTTTTCTTGAATTTGTACACACATTTGCAACCAATGGGTCTCTTCCCTAGTGGAATCTCTATGATATTTCAAGCTTGATTTTTCATTTGAATCTCATGTTTGGTTTGCATGGCCTTCCATTCAATTTTCCCTATTCCCTCCTCAAACACCTATGTCTCATTAAATCCCTGAACATTGGCCATGAATTTGTTTTTTACCGTGTTTGTTTTATGTTTTCTCTTGCCCCTTAATGATATTCCATTAATCATTTCTCCCACCCGAATATCCGTAATCACTTGTTGAGCCACCATTATGGCCTCTTCTTGGGGCCCTCCACATCGAAGTCAGTCTTGTCACCATGACTTGTATTACCTCTACCTGTTGCATACGAATGATAATTTGCATTGTATGCATAAGAAATTATTGTAGACTTCACATCCACAAAATATTTCCCCATTTTTGGAGGAGCTTCTTGAATATTGACACTTGTATCCTTCACCACAACTAGTTTCTCCATGGTAATTTTGAAATCTAAAGAATCTTTGAAAGGTTGAACTTCTTCATCAACTATGACATATCTATTGAATATCAACTGATTGGTGTTCACATAAACCATCATATAAGATTTATATTTGTCATTGTACCCCATGATCTTCAATTTCTCTCTCTTAGGGTCTAACTTGGTTCTTTTCTCATCTAGAATCTAGGCATGGAAAATATAACTAAATACCCTAGGACGAATGACTTTAGGCTTCCTCCTAGACCATGCTTCCTTTGCAATTTTCTGCTTCACCACCATCATTAAAGATCTATTTAATAGATATAATATTGTAAAAAAATCCTCATCCCAAAACCTATTTGGACCAGACATGTTCTCCATCTTACACATGGTCATTTATTTAATAGCATGGTTCCACCTCTCAACCACACCATTATATTATGGAGTGTAGGGTGTGGTGAACTGTATTTTTGTTTGATGCTTATTGCAAATGTTATTGAATTATTTGGAACAGAATTCTTTGTTATCATCAAACACGAGTGCTAAGCTGACATCCTAACTCTTTTCTCTTGAAACTTTTGAAAGTCGTTAAACACTTTATCTTTCAATTTCATAAAATACACCAACATTTTCCTATTGTAGTCCTCAACAAAAATAAGGAAATACATGCGCATTTTCCTACTATAGTTGACATCAATAAAAATAAAGAAATACCAAACACTAGTGTCGTATTCCATGTTCATTGGTCCACCAATGTTTACATGAACTAATTAAATGACTACGTTTTCTCCCTGGACTTGTCCTTCCTCAAATGGTGCTCTATGCTACTTTCTCTTCTAACAAGCTCCAAAAACACCCTATATTTGTGCTTGGATATCAAGAAGTCCTTATACCATATTATCTCAAGCCATATGAGAAAGGTAGGTAAATATTAAGTTCTAATGTAATCGATGTCAAAGAGTACTTATATTTGATGTACTTGTGCTTACCATTGCATGCTCCATGACCTATCCAATGTTGAATAGTCTAAACAATCCATGATTGTCCATACCAAGAGCTATAGTCTTGTTGGTCTCCTTGTCAACTAAGTAGCATTTACGTTTCCTAAAGTTCACATCTAGATGGGGTTAACAACTTATAGTCTAACTTATCAAGGGTAGAATAATCTGCATGCCTAATACATAATACACATTGAGGAAAATCAAGTTCCCGATGACCCATCCTTAGCACTCATAACCTTCTAATAGTGAGATATCACCACTCATAGGCCAAATGTCCTACATAAAGGTCATGTGTGGTAGTTCAAGGGATTATTGGTTTCCCTTGAGCGTCAAAATTTATATTTTAGGCCTAATTTCAATGTCTCATTCCTTTACATTGGTTTATGGCTCAAGACCTATGCATAGTTCTCAAGAAAATATGATCATTTGAAGGTGAAGTATCTGCTTGGAATGTCATATGTGTTTATTGCACCAAGAGTAGCGAGGTGGTTCCAAATTAGTATGGGGGATATGTGTAATGTAATGTAGCGTAACAACGTCATGTTATGTACCCAAAAGAAAAAATAATTAAAAAAAGTTATGTCGGCTCATAAAATAAAAAGTGAAAACCAATTAGAAAATCCATATCTGCTCATAAAACAAATTTTTAAAACTAGATAAAAGCTCATTAAAAAAATAAGACCTCGAGAAATTGGATGCCTCTCAATGCTTGATAGATATGCGTTTAGGATGGATCTATGATGGTTCAAGGAAACAATCATATTCTAATGATACCATGATGGCATAGTTATCATCAATAGGCCAATGATATCCCCAAAATGGTATATGTTCCTGGTGGAGGAAACCTTGTTATCCCTAAAAGGATGTAACATTCCTTTCAGTCCTAAGCTTCAATTATCATCCCATGACCATGTCCAAACCTCCAATTCCAAATAATTGGATACATAGTGCCATGGAATCATGGATATCCATGCAAAGTCATGCATGGTTCTTTGAGACATTTTTCATGACTTTAGATGCCTCAATGGTTTCTTTAGTCCCAAATGCATGGTATTTTTCCCTCGAATGTCACTCCTAAGGCCTTGAGACACATACATATTTATCCAAACCACCTAATTGCACCAACATCCCTAATCATAATCCATTGGCACACTCAAGAAGCCATGTGTGGCTGGTTGAGGAAACCTTATTAGTCTTTGAGGGCTAGAAGACTTCTTCAAGTCCCAAGGTTTTGGTATCCACTAAGCATATCCAAGGACCCACGGCCCCAAGACATAAATATAGAGCATCATGAATACCATTGGCAAAGTCATGTGTCGTGATTTGAAGCATTTTTCATGGATCTAGATGTATCAATGCTTTCTTTAAGGATAAATTCAAAGTATTCTTCCCTAGAGCATCATCCTAAAGGCCCCAAGACACGTACATACTACTTAACAATACCGAATGGCACTAATATCCTCATTCATAGAGTAATGATACCCTCAAGATGTTACGCGTGGTTGGTGGATGAAATATTCTTATCCTTGAATGTCTAGAAGAATCATTTAGGTCCATAGGATCAACTCTCCTCCCTTGACTATGTCCAAGGTCCTAAGGCCCTAATACATAGATACATATTTCCACATATATCCCTATGAGGTAATGCATGGTTCCTCGAGGAATTTCTCATGGATTTGGATGCCTCGATGGTTTATTTAGTGCCAAATGCATGGTATTCTTCCCTGGAAATTCATTTCCAAGGCCCTAAGACATGTAGATACTAAGTTCAAAACCATATAATGGCACTTCCATCCTCAATCATGGGACAATGATACCTCAAGAGCGGGGATAATTTTAAGGACCCATACTTATTTAAAAGTGTATAAACCTTGGCGAATCTTACCAATTCTTAAAATGTCAACTATAAAATATTTGGCGATATTTTTCTAAAATTATTTCAATTTCTAAGGATTTTATATAGTTTATATTATAATTTGGTGATTTTTAGAGTGAAAAAAGTTTACCCCATCAAAATTGGGCAAAATGGGGCTTCAAAAAATGGAAATTGGCAAATCTTGTTTTGGAAAAATACATGGAAAAATAGCCCATGGGCTAAATTTCGCCCCTAAAATTATCCTTGCGAGTCAAGAGGCCATGTGTAGTTGGTGGAGGTAACCTTCTGAGTTGTAGATGGATATAAGATTCCTTTAAGGCCCAAGTATTAGGTCTCTTCCCTTGACCATGTCCAATGCCCGAAGTCCACAAGACTTGGATACATAGCACAATGGATACCCCTATAAAGTCTTGTTTGGTGCTTTTAGACTTTGTTCATGGCCTTGGATGTCTAAATGGTTTCTTTATGGACAAAGGCACAATATTCTTCCATAAAACATCAATCCAAAAGCCTTGATCAAGCACATACATATTACTCAAAACCACTTCATGGTATCGACATCCTTAATCATAGGCCAATGATACCATTAAGAGGTCGTGTGTGGTTAGTGGAGCAAATCATCATAGACCATTTTGGATAGAATATTCCTTTAGGGCCCAAGTTTCAGGTCTCTCTCTCTGACTATCTCTCTAAATTGGCTATGGGTTTTATAGGTTTTAATGGTTGGGTGTTTGATGATAGAGTTTAGGGTTGATGATAATTATAGGTTATAAGGGTTAGGGGTTAATTTTTATTTGACTAGACACTTTAGAGGTTAGGATTACGTGGTTAGGATTATAGGGGTTAAGGGATATATATCATTATGTGTTAGTATTTAGGATTTTTAGGGGCTATACTAGTTTAGGATTATAGTGGGCCAAGAGTTACAGTGGTTAGTTGTACTAAGGACTAGGGATTGCAGTGGCTAGGGACTAATGGTCAAGGGTTTGGGGATTTAGATATAGGGGTCATGGATTTATGGTTAAAAGGATGAAGATTTATTAGTGCATGAGGATAATGCGAGTTAGTGATTTTTTGTAATAATATATCTCCTAACCCTTGTGGTGAAGGAGAGAAGAGAGGGGTGAGGGAGGGAGGAGGGATTGGGTAGAGTGGAAGAGAGGGGGGGGGGGATTGGGTGGATAGGAAGGTAGGGGGGATGGGGTTATAGAGAGGGAGGGGGGGGTTAGGGAGAGATAGATAAAAATCAAGGTGTGACAAAGAACGCGTATGTGCTAAAATGTGTGCGCACATCTACATGTGCGCGCACAGAAACACATGCACGCCTCTATGTGTGTGCATCTACACGTGCGTGCATATACGTGTGCATGAATTTGCACACATGCGTGTTTGGATTCAAATTTTTTGGCGTCCTTGCAAGTTTGGTATTAGCTTCGTATTTCCAAACCTTGAGGCTCGGTCTGAGTTATGGCAGAACACACCGATTTCTGTAACTTCATGTTTTTCACACTTAGTTTCGCATATGCCCCATGTGTTCACTACTAATGAAATTGCACACACTTGTCGAGCTCTGTGTGAAGATTCTAACTATATATTTTTTGAATAGATTTGTTATTGTTTTCTATTTTTAATTCATTTTTAACTACACTCATTTCAAATTTATAAAAAACATAGGTCATTATTTGGCCTATAAATTTTGATTGGCTTACATATTTTGAGAACGGAAAACAACCCGCACAAGAGTACAAGAATACCTACAAGCTAAAAAAAAGAAAAAAATTATTGCTTATGTTCATAGCATGATATGGTGGACCAACACTCGACCATGTCGTTTTAAGGCTTCACTGACTTTCGTAATTTAAAAAAAAAAAAAAAAAAAAAAATTGGAAAAATAGCCCTGCACAAGATTCGTCTGTTGCCTACGCCTCTACATATTGTTTTCATAATAAATTGACAATTTACATAACAAACCGGTGGACCAACACGAACATATGCATTATATTTTAGAGAAAAAAATAACATAACAATCTTAAAATAATGACATTTTGGGGTGGTTATACCACTTTTCCATATATTTAAAGTTATATATTCCAGAAGGTGATATGTTTTTCTCCGTTTCATCTTTTTACACATAATTCTAAAAAAAATTGTAGGGACCTCTAATAATTCATTTTAATGATAAGATTTTTGTTTTTTCAGCATGTCATTTCAACTAATATTTCACAAGTGGGTATCATTACCTTGCACTAGCCCATATCCAATGCCCCATGGTAGGAACGAAGAGTAAATGTGGATCTACCAGTACTCGTGGACTAAGTCCTGACACTCTCTAAAAAAAAACTACATAAAATGTTGATGAAACCAAATATCCTTGTTTTCCCCTACTAGCATTATGTCAGGTAATCTTTCATAAATCCCAATAGTGTGGTACTCCAATCGAAAATAGTAGGCTCCAAACACCTAAATCCTTAAAATATGTGCACCCGCGAGACTTGGTACCCTTCCACTAATCAAGTGATCTATTGAATTCCCGTGAGGATAATTTTGAGCCACATGCTCTCTATAGCTCACATTGGGACATTAGATCCCACCTTTTGAGTTCCATGGATGTAGTACATGTCTATGTACTCCTCTATGGTCATTCCCCCAACACTTCAAGCTTTGAAGCTCGGTAATTCACCCCAACGGGAAATATCGATGAGGACGTAGATATCATCCACCTCTATCCATAGAGGTTGGTCATGAAGGAAAAAATCCTTAGCCTTTGTATCCTAGTAACTAATCAAAAGCTTGAGTAATCGTGCTTGAGCCCACATGTTGTTCATCTCAAAAAAAATCTTCATTCTGCATTGGAAGAGTGCTTCAAGGGCCTCGTCATCTTCCAGGACCAATTTTTCTATCTCTTCGTGCTACCTTTATCTCCATTCAATCACCATCCTACCAAAATTTGAGATTTTTTAGCTATTTTCTAACAAATCAAATTTGCGTACATGTACATGGGATACTTCTTTATCAATATATTTCACGCGACCCACATAACTATATCCAATGTACATCGTTGTTGATAACTAGGGCTTCCCAAAAAATGGAAAAATAGAACTAAAATTAATAAAATGAGAATTAAATGAAAGAGGAGGATGAGACTTGTTACCTGGCACCGATGGTTTGGAAAATGGTAACTCCTAGCGCTCATAATCACCCTTGAATATGGAGGTAGTTTTCACCCAAAACACACCTATTTTTTCAAATTTTGCAATTGGAATGGTAAAAACGACTTTTTACCGTATTTTATTTCATTTTTACCATACCCACTTTTGTATAGTTGATATTTTGACTTTGCATACGAACTAATTGGGTCTTCTATTAGGGTTATACTGGTGTATTTTTCAGGGTAGTAATTTTTTGTTTTGATAGAAACATCTTTAGCAGGTATAAGGTTTCTTAACTAGAATTTAGGATAGAAAATCCATTCAATATGCATTTTTCCTATTATCCTTTAGTTTTGAAACACCTTAGGGTATTTTTGCAAACTTGCGACATTTAACATTCCTCTAAAAATTATGTCACATTTTTCAAAATAGAGCCTACCAAATATGGGACACCATAGTTAGCACCGTTATGCCATTTTGGTGCCCATGTTGATTTTCCCTCATAGGCTTGGGATCCTTTTAGTTTTACCATGAATTTCAGAAGAAGTCACATGCCTTACTTTCTTATATATTTGTATCCACCCCTTATAGAGCTCCCACTTAAATGGAGTTTTCTTTAAGTTTTTCAGGCTCCTTAAAATTGAAAACACCGACAAGCATCTACTATCCCGAGCTCGATAAAAATACACAAGATGATAAAATGGATTTTTCTTTAAGTTTTTCATACTCCTTAAATGTGAAAAACACTGGAAAGCACTAACTCACCCAGGTTCAATAAAATCCACGGTACGGTATCCACTTTTTTGTTTAAGTTGTAAATGCATTGCATTTTCCTACTTGTGCTTACAAGCTTTATGCCGGCTTCCATCTTTTAGCTATTTTGCAAGCCCTCATTCCTTATCTCATTATTACTAAGTTATGCATCATTTTTCCTTTGTAGCTTCACACCCTTTTATCGAGAAGAAATACATCCCGAGTGTCATTATGTGCTCATGTTGCTTGCATTATGCATAGGTGTGTTCTGTGTGCCTAGAACTAGTTCGCTTGCCCTCAACACGCATTTCTTGCTATGTATCATAGCATTATTTTATTCCTTTTTAGGCTTTAATAATTTATGAAAAAGACAAAAAAAAAAATATTCCAAAAATATGAATGGGAAAGAGTCACATTCTTACTTATGTATGGTAGCAAGTTGTGTCCCCCTTGAACAAAAAACACTATTTTGAGTCATTGTCTATGCAGTTTGGGTTATAGTATGGATATAGGAAGCTGAGCTCATTTATTCTTTATTTCCACTAACTAGATAATATTCTAGTCATTATGGTGCAGTCATTGATGTTGCATACATCATTGACTTATATTGTTTCTCTTCTTGAGTTATTGCTTCCCTTATGACTTATTATGTTGTGTTTATGTTTAAGGGAAGTATTTTCATGAGTCAGCGAATCTTCATAATTCTCGACTTTAGTTTTGTGGCCTTCCCATGCCAAGTATGTATCAAAATCATCAGTTTGTTCCAAAAAATATTTGGCCTCCTTCTAGTAAATCGTGTTGGATGATAGGGAATTCCCTAATTCCATCGTTCCAATAGTTCACATCCCATCAAATCCAAAAAAATTATTCATGGGATCGTGATCTAGAGTACTTTTAGTACCTTGGAGCTTGTAGTCATCAGTGGAAAGTTTCCTCACTGGCAACTGTGGGGATACATCAAAGTCCCCTAATAGTTACAGTCTGCAGGTTTTCGATGTCAAGACATTTATTCACGCTTGTTATATTGTACTAGGTACCTTGCCTCTCATTATCACTATCGATGAGTTGGATTTCGTGTGGTAACGATATACATCAATGACCGGTAATCATGCATTGTCTTACTATGTTCGACTTCAGGACATCTATTCACATAGTTTAGACTCGTAATAGTGTTGGTTGGTTTGAAGACCTTGAGTCCGTATACAACATCAAAGCATTATGCTATGGCTCGGGTTGTGTTGGATTTCTCCTTACTCATATTTTGGCATTGATTCTTATGCGGATTGTTCTGTTGAGTGTTATTTCCAGAGATCTTCATTTGATTAGGAAATGTAGATTCACTTTGTATTTTCATGGTTGTGATCTACCTTTTTAGACATAAATCCACTTTGTATCTTTGTGGCTATGCTCTATCTTCTAACATGGATCCACTTTGTATATGTGCAGCCATGATCACTACTTCTATATACTTCATGGACTCGCCATGTACTTGATTTGGCATCCATGAACATTTTTTCACTCTTGAGCATGGGTGTGCCCATATTGGGAAGAGAACTTCTGACTTGATCCATTGTAGGTACTGCATATGGCCGCTTTACGAGAAATTCTTCCTAACTCATTCTACACTCACTTCTGAAAGGATTATAATGTATTTCATCCATCGTCTACCCCTTTGACCTCATACATTAGGGGACATATGTTATAGCATTTTTTGTCACACTTGTCCCATAGATGCTATGATGGTCAATCTTATCCATTTACCTCTTTTGTAGACTCCTTTTATCCTTGATCAGCTAAGAACAACAATTATTCTTGGAAAACCTTATTAAAAAACTGTATTTTTCAATATGTACGTAATCTACATGTATCTAGCTCATGTCCACATGAACTTCCTTTGGATAGCTCACGTACATATCTATTTGAGGGTAAAAAATAAAAAGAAAGGTACTTTATGAGAAAAGTTTCGGTTTTGGCCATTCACAATTGTCCTAATCCTCTAAGTGACTACTCATAAATTCCCTAACTTCCTCCTCATTAGTAGAAAAGATGCATAGGAGAAGGAAAATGAGGACCCAAGTATTGGAGAGTACCCTGATGTTGTTGGATTATAATCATATCTAAAATCCCCATTGTCGCTAGTCTACAAAACCCCCTTTCCTATATCTAAAAATAGTTTTTCAGCTATTATTGAGAGTCCCTATTATGCTAAAGGATTGAAGTAATTATTTTGAGCATATCTCTCATTGTGAACCAGATTGAGTGTGTGAAAGGCCTAGGTGGAAGGACTTTGATCTTAGTTCCAGAACAGTGTCGCAATGAGATTCAGGTGAAATATGTTTGTAACGTGTTGTTCATTTTATAAAATAACTCTCTTTTCCATCCAATTTGAACATTTTAATTCAATTTTTTAATTCTTGAACTTGGATGAGTTATTCAACAATTTGTTTATGAGTTATATATTTTACAGTAGTAACTACGTTCCTTTCAAATCTTTGTTCATTTTCAGGTTAAATATTAAAGAAGTTGGTGAGGATATTGGAGCAGCATCAGCCTAGGGATTCTACACCAATTGATTGGATTATGAGTAAGTTACAGTTTTAACCTTTCTCTGCCTATTTTAAGAAAGTTTGATTGCAAAGGGTTTGGATCAATGTATCTTGAATATTTCGAGTTTTCTTTTGGGTATTGCTTTGTGGTGGTTTATCCCAAAGACCACTAGGGTAGTTTAAATTCCTGAAACAAACATCTTTGTACATGCTCTCAATATTGAAATATTAGTTGCTACAGTTGAAAGATAGGATAATCCAATTGAGGCGTGTCGTGTACCTAAACCATATAGGGTTTATGTGGAAATGATAGGTTAAAACCTCATGTGCTTGCATTAGCCAAATAACAATTGAATAGCTTAAGAAGATCATTTAAGATCATTTATATGTTGATGTGACTAGTACTAATAGCAAACTATTCTCTATCCATGTGCAAATTCAAGCTCTTAGAACCAATGTTAATTACAAGATAGATTTCATGTTCAATAACATTTCAACAACCAACATGGAGGATAAATCCAAATATTTTTTAGAAGATTTGAAAGAGCCATACTATCCATGGTTTTCTCGGTATATGGTGGTGAACAGGTCAATGTGATGCTTATGTATTTGAATCTTCTTGGTCATATATGTTTAGTTTATAACAATGTGATGAAAGAGATGAAAGAGCCTCGGCACTTGGTCACTTATATTTCCTTTTAAAACTATGCTTAATTGCTGAGGTATTTCATTGTTTGCAAATTTATTCACATTTAATATGTAGAGCTAGCATTGAACCCAACATAAATGAAAGAGCCTTGTCACTTAGTCATTTATATGACGTATTATTTCATTTGCTAATCTATCCACATTTAGTGAAAGCATTTGAACAATAACTTTTTTTTGACCTATGATGTTCAAGAGATATATTTTGTTAATGTTATTTAGTATGAATAGCAATTCTCATTTACTAATGCTCTCTAGAATATCAACTATATGTATTACTTTATGAATGGTTATTAATGCTTATTATGTAGAATTTTAATAATATTTATTTTATCATATTCACTTATTATTAATATTTTATTTTTTAAAAATTAATTAATTCTTTATCAATATTATTATTATTTATTGGATTAACCACTTTTATAAAAACACTTAATTTGTATTCATTTAACCAAGCTTAATTTTTATATTTTTTAATCTTTTGTTATTGCTTGAATTAATTTCCATCAGAATCATCAATATGAATCTTGCATTGCATGCAATTTTGAATTCTATACACCGTAATCTCTTATCATTTAGTTTATTACCTGAATTCGTATAAAAAAAGCATCGGAGTTTGGGTGAGAAATAAATACTTCCGTCGTAGGGGCAGGGTAAGGTAATAATAGATCTTTGGTTATGGGCATCGATACAACTCTAGTGGTTGGTCCTTACTAAAATTGCCGAGGATATATACAAACAAATTCCATCCTTGTAATGTTCCAACCTTTCAAACTTCTATATACAAACAAATTACGGATTTGAAAAACCACAAAATAAGGAAGAAAATAGCCCATGGGCGGCGGCAGCTATAAGTCCGAAGAAAATAGCCCATGGGCGGCGGCAGCTATAAGTCCAGTTTGGCGGAGGCAGTTTATGATTTCATGGATATTCATAAATAAATTATCTTCGATTTATTTGCTGGTCTAAAAAGGAGGCGCAAGGAAATTAGAAAAATCTAAACGCCATTGAGTCGCAATAAGTCGTTAGTCAATAGACGATTCAATATGTGACGGCTAAGTCGTTGTTTTATTGTTCGTTAATTTGTTCCGTGTTGCATAAGTTAAGGCCATGTGTTTCTTCACATTATAAATCTCCGCGGATCGTGTTTGAAGATGGTAGGCTAGCCCGCCTATATATACAGCGGCTAACGCATTCACCTCTACTCACTTGCAATTCATTGTATTCATTGTATTGTATTAACTTTGTAGCTGGTTGTTGGTTGTTGCCATGGCGGAAAGAAGTTTAGCAGTTTCTATTTCAATTGCAGCAACACTCGCATTAGTCATTTTTAATGTTTATCTTCAAGGTAAGCTGCTGCTCCCTCAACTCTAGTGTCCTGAATGTGTTGATATAATATCATGAAATTAATATTCGTTTGTTTGTTTGGCTAAATGCAGGAGTTGGTGCTACGACATTTACGTTGGTGAACCAGTGTTCACAGACGGTGTGGCCGGCAGGAATTCCTGTAGGTGGTGGTACAGAGCTGGGACAGGGCGCAACATGGACTGTTGACGTGCCCGCAGGAACATTGAATGCCAGATTCTGGGGGCGTACCGGCTGCTCCTTCGACGCATCCGGTCGAGGCAGCTGCACTACTGGTGACTGCGGCGGCGCGCTCAGCTGTACGCTCTCGGGACAGGCTCCCACAACTCTTGTGGAATATAATCTGAATACAGGGTCAGGCAACAGTCAAGACTTCTATGATATCTCTGTCATTGATGGATACAATCTGGCCCTCTCCCTAACTCTCTCGGACGGTAGCTGCTATGCACCAGTATGTAACAGCGCGCAGTGCCCAGATGCCTACCTATTTCCCGCCGATAACACTAAGACCCACAGTTGCCCTTCTGGTGCTTCTTACAAGATCGTCTTCTGCCCTTGAATATCAACAAGTACGCCTCCCTGTAATGTCATATTAGTAATAAGAATACACCCTTGTATTCATAGGCCTAGTTCTAGCTGTATCTACTCTATGCAATAAAAGGGAATTGCAAGTAATTATTTCAGTTGAGATTGAATGATTATTTATGAATTATATCAGCTAATTCAATTCTCATTCACCGATTTAAGATCTCTCGACACTACTTACTTTTTCATGTGACTGATTTATGAGTTATCGTGTGACTCTTCTAAAGGTAAATTTGATTTTTCCATCGATATATATATAAAAAATATTAAGTGAGTTTTACGTTATTCACATATACAGTTAACTCAAATTTTGATTTATTCATCTTTTCACAGAATTCAATTAATTAACCCAACAATCTAATAAATACTTATTTTATAAAAAACTATTCTCACATTTTAACCAGCGTAAACCAGGTAAGTTTTGAAAAACGCTATTCCAAATTATTATTTCTTCAGATCTAGAAAATAGCTATTATATTTTATATTTTATGTAGTTTTTAAGGTGGAGATGTTGAAAATTAAGTTGTAAAATTATTATTCAGTAACTACAATGGTATCCGGCGTTTTCTTGCTGGTGGCCGTATCCGGACCATGGGAGGAGCGTTCTAGAGAACTGGCGCCGAATGTAAAAGTGCTCGGCCCCATGGCTCCTTCGGATCTTGCGGTGTTTTATAACGAACTGGACATTTTCTTGAAACCAACGTTGCGACCTCAGGGCCTCCATCTGACGCTTATGGAAGCCTCTGCTGGTCAGCCGTTTTCTCAGCTACACTTTCGCTCCGAACATGGCATCTCTGATCGCTAATCTGACTTCCGTCATAGCTGACGGAGCCCAGGATATATCGCTTGCCTTTCAGTAAACAGAATTCACTTGATCTGTTTTAGTCCGACGGATTGTATTGTTTATTATTGAAGGAAAATTGAAACCAGACATTTTTTCGGGTAAACAACCCATTGTTCAAAGATGGCCTCAATCAGAGTTTGTACAAAGAAGTCATGCCTTCCACAAGTTGACCCATTGAGTTCACCACCATAGTTTCCAGTGGATTCGACGCAGCTCTCATTTCTGGCACATGTGGAGCTAGTCACGCGTGGAATTTCAACAACATTCTAGAAGGTCCAAAACCCTAACCCCAAAAGTGAATTGAGACATGTACAAACCCTAAAATTAACCCTAAATGGCTATCGAGCTATGTTAAATATCATGCTATTGGGAAAATAAGGGATTCCATTTTCTATTGTATTGTTCCATAAATGAGCAACTATAAGGGGTTAATGTGAAGAATAACAAAGGGAGTAATATATTATATAGAAACCATCCAAGCCACCGGTGTCCAAGCTAACTCCATCGTTAGTACCGATCTCCTTTTATATTTGCATTATACATAAAAGAGCAAGGAAAAGTCCTCATTTCAGCTGGGATTTCCCCCATAGGGTTTTTCCCAAGATAAATTTTGTGTCGAATGTGTCTCGATTGTGTATTTCTTGTTCTATCATTTCTCTTATAGTTTTAAAAATAAACTAATTAAAAGAACTAGTGGTAAGATTCGTTGTGACAAATTGTTTCTGTGGAATATCCATGGAAGTTTAGAGATCAAGTTACAACATTTCATTGGATTTGGGATGTATATGTGGACGTTCTACTCCTCTCATAACCATATCTATGGAATTTTTTAGTACTAATAATATATCATCCCTGAGGATCGAATGGAGTTATTAGAGGGAGAGATGGGAAATCTAGAGGGAACCATAAAGGGGTCTAAAAAGGAACGAACAAGAGGATAAGCTCCCAAGCGCTAGAAGGGAGGACGAAGGATCGCCAAATGAAAGCAACCGAGTGTGATGCACCACACATTTGAGGACCATGGGATCAAGTCCATGGGATGAGGAAAAGTTCCCCATGTTAGACCAAAGGTGCTAGAGGAGGAGCGAGAGCTAAGCTGAAAGATCAAGAGCGATGACTAAGAGCTCAGAAAAATGCACTAAGACCTTCCGACAAGCAGATATGTCGCTAGGCTTCTAGATCAATGGTTGAAAATGAAAACTTCATGACAAATTGAGTGAATTTTAACAAGGGCTTGTTAATCCACTAGGTGGAAACCATCATGCTACGTGGCACTCACCACTTTCCTGGTACTACCTAACCCATTGACAGTTAGAAGCCATGTGGTCCCTTGCCAAGGTAGCACATGCGCATCAATGGGACCCACCTAAAGCCCCTCCTCCCAATGGCCCTAGGGAAGGTAATATCAATGTGTACCAAGTCATAATTGACACATGGAACCCACGCCTAGATGATGTCAGGTGACATCACATAATTTCCCCCCAATAATTACCTACCATTAGGAAAATTTAAAATTTTGTCGTTAAAAGGAGAATCCAACTAGATAGCGCTCATTTGGCTCCAGGAAAGAGCAAATGCCACTCCACCTATGCACCATATATCTCCAATGCATAAGTACTTACCTGCAAACTCGGTTATTTTCCAACTTGGTAATTTTTTTGTGACCACCCCTATTACCACATTACCACACTCAATAAAATTGAAGTTACCATGGAATCCTCATCAGAGGTGAAATCCAGAAAGGAAGTTATGAAGTTGGGAAGTTGGGCTCAACTGAATTTCAAAGTAGATTCAGAAAATAGAAGTTTTGGGAAATTAAAGGGAAGAAATGGTTGTTTCAAGAAAGGAAGAGAGCATTACAACAAGAAGACTCATACTATATTAAGTGAATTCGATCAGAATTCAAGGATCTTGTAATTTTGGAAGAGGGTCTCTCTGAGAGTTTCAAGATCATTTTGATGCTTTGGACTATAGAATGTATCCAGTAAAGAATCCTTTGAGATTCAAATCTCTGTGTATGTCAGCTTGTAAATTTCTCCATGTGATTGTATTCTCCTCTTGTAATTCTAGAACTATTTATGGCTTTGTAAACCAATCTTCATCTAATAAAAGCTTTGAGCAACCTACTTTTACACCATCTTCATGGTATGAATGTGTTTGCGTGTGATATAACATGTCAAAGAAAGAGATTTCATGTGAATGACCTATTATTTGTTATGAATGTTTATGTATTGAATGATAAATGAAGGTTTATTTTAATATTGCACATATGAATGTTATGGCTGCCAATGTCTTGCACTTAACCAAAGTTTTATTTGAATTTTTTTTAACTGTTGAAATCTATAATGTCCATTATGTTTTCTGCCTCCATGAATGTCTAATATTTTTGTAAAGCACCTCACACAATTCATTGCGTTACACCAACTCTTCATCCACCATGCTTTTAAATCAATTACTGAATATACACATCGAAATTCCTTGGGAGAAAAACCCCCAGTAACAATTATGTCCAAGGTCCTCTATGTCTATAATATTTGAAATACAAAGAATTACACTATGTCAGAGATTAAGCTCTAAATATTTAAAAAACATTCAGTCAATCATTCCCTAACACGCTCCAATTCGGCCTTAGAACATCTCAAGGGATAACATAAAAAATTGCGTCATTGTCAAAGAGCAGAGAAATCGAAGATACTTTTCCCTGGGCATGATAATGATCAAGATATGATTTTGAATAGTGAATGGGAGTCAGATAATAGGTTGACTAGTTCACTTGGAGACTCCACTGATTTTGATTTGGTGACTCTGTTGAATCCGATCTGTCCATTGGTAGATGATACACTAGATCCAACCCTATGCCTAAGAACATTTGGGTCCTTGTTAATCCTAAAAGGATGGTGACACTACAAAATAATCAAGAGAAAGCTTGTTCATCAGGCTTAGGTATTCCTCGGAATAATTCCACATCTCCTATAGAACTACAATTTCAAGATTCGGCTTATATATCTAAAAATTATAAAGGTAAATATACAATCAAATAAGACATAAATACTCCTTTCATTGACTTTCAAAATTCCCCTCTCATCTTCCCTATAGAATACTGACCTATCTTTAAGCCTATCCTTAGGAGCCCTCTCATTCCCATCTCTCCTCAAGCAAAGAAAATCATCCTACAACATTTAATGGCATGAACTGGAGGGGTGAATCCACCACCTCCACCACCGATCAATCCTTGAATGGATGCTCGGCATGGTCCACTCAACCTACCTAACAACTTGCATGATTTATCAAAAAATTACTTGAAATTGCTCCCAAAATTTGGCGATGAAAAAGTCACCTTAGATAAAGAACACATGGCTATGTTCCAAGATTTCACAACAACTTGTTTGTTGAACATGATGATTTCTACATGACACTCTTCATACAAACCCTAGAGGGATATTTAAGAAAATTGTTTAGAGCCTTACCAACAACATTCATCAACTCATGGACAGTCTTAGATCCCACTTTTATGAGACAATGGGGGGGAAAGAGAGACCACTTGTACTATTTGATAGAATTGTCCTCTTTGAAAAAAATAAATGTAGAAAACATCATTGAATTTAACAAAAGATTCAATAAAATGTACAACAAAATCCCTCCTAACATCAATCCCTTCCAAGAAGCATGAAAGGTTACCTTTGTAGGCGCTTTCAAACTAGAATTTTCCATGATGCCAAGAGAAAGAAGGTCATCAAGCCTGCTCATCATGAAAGATGATGTAGTAGACATCAAGATGGAAACAATATTGCATCTAGAAAATTCAAATTCAAGACTAGGATAAATGAAAGAGATAAAAGAAATACAAATGATGAGGTTGGTCCCTTAGGCCAAGTTAAACATGCATGGTATTTTAAAATTAAAGAGATGTAAAAAATAATCAAGAGCCTATCTAACAATTTAACCATAATGGAATTGGAGGGAAGTGATGCAAATAGAGCACCTCAAAGAGGAAATCCCGGAAATAAAAATCCAAATGAATATAGGAGACCATTCAATCCTCAAATCATGGATAAAATAAATGAAGATCAACCTAATCAACCTCTTATCAAAGAAAATAACAAACATAATAATAATTTTGTTGATATCTCTTGTGAGGAAGAGTATCGAGAATAGGAGGAAAATATGAACTGGTTGCAAGATGAATCTAACACAATTCACCTAACTGAGGAAGATTATGAGAGCTCCTTACACTCTAATGTATGGGACTATGAATAGAAACCACCAGACAATGAATATGAAATGTCATCGACCTAGTATGGGCTATTTTATGACACATTGCATGCCGAAATGCAAAGGAAATATGACCTCAATCCTAGAATTCCAACTACAAATAAAGAAAACCAAATCCATGTTAAAAAAGATTCGGTAAACCAACCAAGAAATAAGATGCTGAGAACTTCTGATGTAGCCAAGAACCCTAACCTGTAAAAGGAAAAAACTTGTGAACCTATCACCCTTTCTCCTGCAAAGAGGAATGATAATCCCCAACCCAAAAAGATGGAAAATGAACAGAGAGAACAAAAAAAAATTGTTGTCCCTTTCAATATTGAGCATGAGCTAGGGAAAATAAAAATCGATGTTCCCCTGATTGAGTTGGAAAAACATCCTGCATACTAGAAGAAAATTGAGAAGGTGATAGGTGAAACATTGTCATCCATCTAGCTAAATACCATGAACATCTCTAATGAGCATCCCACAATCCAATTTGGTACCCACCTTGATGAGAAAGATGAATCCACTACACCCTTATATGTAACTGTGACTATACATGATAAGCACTTGCATGATTGCATGCTAGATTCTGAAGCATCTCATAACCTTATTCCCAAGGTTATAATGGAACAATTGGGGTTGGATATAACCAGGCCCTACCATGATCTATATAGATTTGAATCAATAAATATTAAGTGTGTGGGAATGATCAAGGATAAGGTGGTCACATTATCCCAATTTCTTGTGAAGAGTATCATGATAGATGTGGTAGTGTTAAATGTGTCTGCTATGTATAAAATTCATTTGTTAAGAAGTTGGGAAAATAAGTTGGGAGGAACTATGCAAATGGATATGAAACTTTCCATAGTATATGGGATTGCAGGAGAGAGCAGAAGGTTATATACGGAATCTAAGTTTCCATATGTGATAAGTGTTCAGAGAAGCCCCAATAATTTTCATGTGTATGTTGTAGAAGAAGAAATGTGATATTGAATTTTGTTTCAATGATGAGTATGAATCCTACCCAGAAATATAGTCTGTAGTTCAAAATGGCCTATCAGATACAAAATATGTATGTAAACTATTTTTTTAATGGGCTTGTGCAAAAGAGGAATTAGGAAGAGGGGTTCTCTTGATTTCCCCAAAGGGTGAATAGATCTCCTTCTCATACAAACTGGAATTTGAAGCCACAAACAATGTACCGGAGTATGAAGGATTACTATTGGGCCTTGAAGTTGTTAGGAAAATGGGGATCACAAAAATTTTCGTGTTCGGAGATTTAGAGCTGGTGGTGCAAGAAGTAAAAAACAAATATCAGACCAATCATCCTAGAATTAGGGCTTATATAAATCAATCACGGGACACAATATATAACTATTTCCATGCTTTTAATATTACATATGTCCCTAGAGAATCAAATAAAAAACCTAACTCGCTAGCTCTAGCAGCAAGTACTTTCATACCTTCTAAAAACGTAAAGCTCGGGTATGAGATGGAAATGAAACATAGACCCTCAATTCCCGATAATATGAAACTATGGAATGTGTTTGAATATGATCAATAGATCAAAAGTTTCATGGAAATTGTTGGAGAATTTTCTACTTTCTGCATAGACCAAGATACAAATGAGGAGTAGAAAAGGGAAGAACATAAAAAACTAACCACTGAACTGACCGACACATTGCAAATCACAATATCCCGCAACAAAAAAAGAATTTTACACCAAAGGGGTTGGTACCTATAGAATGTTAAAATTCAATATGCTAAGACAGAAAATAGCAGCATTACATTCCATTTCACAATAATAGCATATACAGGATCACTGAAGAAACAACAAGCATAGCATAAACACAAGAGACAGAGATTTATCCTGGGAAACCCTCATGGGGTAGAAAACCCAGTAAAGCTTCCTCAATATAGATGACCAGCAATATACAAAGATGCAAACCCTGAGCATAAGCTCCTTCTTCTCCATAGCAGACCTCTCCTCCACAAGTGCGCCTTTCTCAAGTGAGAGTGTGTGTATAATGAGGAACACACCTCCTCTATTTATACACTTCTCTGATATGTATTTTACACAAGTACATGTAGGCTCGTATTTAACCATTAGGTTAAATACCCCATTATAACTGACTGGGCCGACCCCTCTAGGGTGGTCTAATAACCCTTTGACCCACATAACACATTTAGGGCCGACCCCCACTAGGGAAGTCTAATAACCCGAGTTACCACATTCCGACGGAGGAATAAACATCTCCGGATATACAATAAGATCTTCACGGAGGAATGAATCATCTCCGGAATAATAAAGTACAAAAATAATATTCTTTGAAGTTACAATATCTCAACACTCCCCCTTAACGAGAAGGATATTATAACAGCATCTGCCCGAGCAAGGAGTCATCAACATCATACATGATACATCTATAAATCACTGGAAGCTTTCTCAACATCATCAGTAACTCAAGTAGTTACTGGAACATCACTGTCAACATCAATCATCAACATCACGATCTTTAGCATCGTCTTCATACGATCAGCAGCATCGTCATCACACAATCAGCAGCATCGTCATCACACGATCAGCAGCATCATCATCACACGATCAGCAGCATCGTCATCACACGATCAGCAGCATCGTCATCACACGATCAACAGCATCGTCATCATACGATCAGCAACATCGTCATCACATGATCAGCAGCATCGTCATCACACGATCAGCAGCATCGTCATCACACGATCATCATCATCATCGTCACACGATCATCATCATCATCGTCACACGATCATCAATATCGTCATCACACGATCATCAGCATCGTCATCACACGATCATCAGCATCGTCATCATACGATCATCAGCATCGTCATCACACGATCATCAGCATCGTCATCACACGATCATCAGCATCGTCATCATACGATCATCAGGATCGTCATCACACGATCAGCAGCATCGTCATCACACGATCAGCAGCATCGTCATCACACGATCAGCAGCATCGTCATCACACGATCAGATTTACAGGATGATCAATCCTGCTCTCTTTAGGACATGAGTCCATGGATGATGCAATCCATATCAAGTTCCAGGATGATCAATCCCTATCACAACTACAGAGCCAGCCCTGTTTCATGCTGGATGTATCACAACTACAGAGCCAGCCCTGTTTCATGCTGGATGTATCACAACTACAGAGCCAGCCCTGTTTCATGCTGGATGTATCACAACTACAGAGCCAGCCCTGTTTCATGCTGGATGTATCACAACTACAGAGCCAGCCCTGTTTCATGCTGGATGTATCACAACCACAGAGCCAGCCCTGTTTCATGCTGGATGTATCACAACCACAGAGCCAGCCCTGTTTCATGCTGGATGTATCACAACCACAGAGCCAGCCCTGTTTCATGCTGGATGTATCACAACCACAGAGCCAGCCCTGTTTCATGCTGGATGTATCACAACCACAGAGCCAGCCCTGTTTCATGCTGGATGTATCACAACTACAGAGCCAGCCCTGTTTCATGCTGGATGTATCACAACTACAGAGCCAGCCCTGTTTCATGCTGGATGTATCACAACTACAGAGCCAGCCCTGTTTCATGCTGGATGTAACCTAGAGTAATTCTAGGATTTGTCACGTACATTTTGAACCGAGGTCCAGGGACGATTCAGTCCTGTCGTTCAGTTATCGGAGACCTCATGTCTATGGCTCTTCTTTAGGACTGAAGTCCGGGAATGATCCAATCCCCTCACATGTTCATCAAGAACTTCATTATCGAAGACATACGTCTACGGCTCTTCTTTCGGACTGAAGTCCAGGAATGATCCAATCCCTTCACATGTTCATCAAGAACTTCATTATCGAAGACATACGTCTACGGCTCTTCTTTCGGACTGAAGTCCAGGAATGATCCAATCCCTTCACATGTCCACGAAGGACTTCATTCTCGGAGACCTTATGTCTACGGCTCTCTTTAGGACTGAAAGTCCAGGGATGATCCAATCCCCTCAACTTTCCACTAAGGACTTCATTCTCGGAGACCTCACGTCTACGGCTCTCTTTAGGACTGAAAGTCCAGGGATGATCCAATCCCCTCAACTGTCCACTAAGGACTTCATTCTCGGAGACCTCACGTCTACGACTCTCTTTAGGACTTGAAAGTCCAGGGATGATCCAATCCTCTCACATGTTCATCAAGAACATGTATCATCATCATCATAACATGTATCACCTCAACATGCATCATCATCATCAAAACATGTATAACCACAACATGTATCATCAACATCAAAACATATAGGACATGTATCATCAACATCAAGACATGTATAACCACAACATGTATTATCATCATCAAAACATGTATAACATGTATCATCAACATCAAGACATGTATACATCACAACTAGCATGTATTCTTACTAATACACCAAAACATGTATACATCACACCAAAACATGTATACATCACAACTAGCATGTATTCTTACTAATACATCTAACACCAAAACATGTATACATCACAACTAGCATGTATTCTTACTAATACATCAAAACATGTATACATCACACCAAAACATGTATACATCTAGCATGTATTCTCACCAATACATCTATCATCAAAAGCATGTATAAGTAAAGCTAAGTATTCTAAGTATAAGAGTCCTAAATCTAAATATTTCTAAGTAACTGGGTGTAGAGAACAAGTTACCTCATCAACGACCTTGTTGTTTGATGAGACAATCTCATCAGTAGTGACTATACTACTCCCCCTTTCGAGGAGGGTCCTTTTGAACTACACCAAGCTTGTCTCGGAAGTATTCAAACTTCACTCGAGACAGAGGTTTGGTTGGTAACTTCTTCACTTGACGTAGAGGCTTGGTTAGTACAACGGTAACCTGTTACAAATTCAAACTTTTAGAGTTCCTTTCTGTGTCATATCTTGTTAGTTCCCTATGTTCTTTGACTTATCATGGAACACTAGATTCTATGTCATCTTGATACAACTCTAATTATCACATAGGATCTCAGTTGGTTCTATCTCTAAGTCAAACAATCCTAAAGCCAAACTTCTTCACAACTAGCAGAGCAAGCAGCCATAAATTCCGCTTGTGCTGAGAGCCACACTAGACTGCTTCCAGCTAAACCACGAGATCATGGCTAATCCCAGACAATAACATCCTCTCGATGTGTTCTTCTTGTCTGATACACTTCCTGCCCAAACAGAATCTGAATAGCCATCTGAATTCATGATCTTCAAGATAGCATAGATCAAATTCTATCGTGTCCTTTATGTGCCTCATCACATACTTTGCAACTATCAGGTAAACACATCTAGTTTCCACTAGATACTAACTCAAGGTGTTCAAAGCATATATCTAACCTAGTATATGTTAGATATATCAAAGACCCAATAATTTGACTGAACAGAGTTATATCCACTAACTCTGATGAGTTATCCCCTAACAGCTTCAAGTTGGAATCCATAAGAGTGGCCATTCCAACACCTCAAGTCATATTTCTCATCATACTTTCCCTGGTTGAGAAATATTCCTTCTGAGCCTTGCCATACTTCCAGACCTAGGAAGTAAAGCATCAAATTGAGATCTTTCATTTTTCATTTCTGCATTGAATGATCTTCTGCATATCTATCTGTGCCATCTCTCGTTAGATGGGTCTACTGATATGAGCCTCAATATCATTCGAACTCTGTGATGAGTTCCTTCTTGCATCCATGTCATATGTGTATCATATTCAACCTTGTAGCAAAGGTTGAGATCCACATCACCCATGGTGATCATTAAGCTTATCAAATTATTATCGATCCTAGGTACCTATACAGAACCTGATTCATACTTCTTCTTTAATTACACCATACTTGGAGCAAACATCTTGTCGTGATTCTCTTCCCCTTTCTAAGAGAATCTTCTAGCCATGAGCCTTCTATATTTTGTTTGATTTGTAAATCTTCTTGTTTGAACATCCGCCACTTGTACAGTGTCCATCATTCTTCATGACCTTTCCTACAAATCAAAATTAAGTACATGATTAGTAATACTTCATAATCATCAAAAGATAACCCATTATGCATACAGATATCATTTACATAGTGATGCAACTATTTTGACCAATACTTTGGCACAACACTTTCCCATATCCTGTATGCATACAGTGGCTATCTAGATGCCTTCCATCTCTACCAGAACATACTATCAAGAGTGTGCACAACTCTCAGCATGTCAGCAAAGAGGTTTCATTCTAGACAAGCAACAATGGAATGTTTGTCCAAACATATGCACATTAGTTGTATACTGTTCAATGCTCTATGAATGTTTACACTCAGCATTATATATTCTAGGAATACAAATATGCATGCAGGCAATATCATTACTATTTCAAATAGCAACTCAAATACTTATCTTTTATGTTTGTGTGGCTGCCTCCCGCTTGATCTTCTGTATGTCTTTTGAACTTCTATTCATTCTGTACCACTGTGCATGCTCAAGAGTCATCCTCATAATCTCATACACAAACATACACTCATTAGTATATTCTAAATGCTATCAAAACATTATAGTACTAAATAATCTTGAAAATGTATAGTCATGATTGTAGTTAATAAACATTAGTATTCAAGATTTCAGGGAAGTCTTCTTTTACTCATGCATATCATTGATAAAAGATATAATATGCATAATCCCTTGATTACTAACTTTATGAATAAGCATAACCAATCATTCCAAGTATACTTATATAAGGGATCCTAACACAAGGTAAGATTCATGGGAAACATACCTGGATTAGTATACCTACTTGGTTATGTACAACATACCTAAACAATCTCTTCAATGATTTAGAGATCCTGAGCTAGAACCTGCATGTCTCATAGGTTAAGCATAATATAACAAAGTCATACATACCTCATAAGTAGAACAAAGATTATGGATGAGTCTTTGTCTTCATGTTTTCATGGTCATGGAGCCTGATTTGTCTTTTGTGATGTACCTGTATCTTGTTAGCAGACAACCTCAACCTCACACAACACCATAATGCATTAGTACAATCATAAGTGTCAACACCCTAACCAATGAATATCTTCTATCATGCATTCATAATTTTGTTAAGGTGATACAACAAATCTAAAATCAAGATTAACTGTAATAACATGAAGACAAACATACCATAAACAAATCTCAAAACATACCTCGATGAGTCATACCTATCGAGATCGCTTGTAATCTCCTTATGTAAAGCCTTAGCCTCATCTCCCTCTGAAACATGAACTCCTTCACTTATGTAGGTTACCAATCCATCTTCTTCTAGGATTAACCCTATCCACTTGATTTGCAAGAACTGGACCTGGAGCTGGATATGGGTTTGTCAGAGAAACCCCAAAAATTCAAACTTTGAATTTCAAACTTCCGAAAGGATAGAGATATGCGCCTTGATGAGCTGATCAAACTGATATATTCAGAATTTGAAAACTGCAAAGTTTTACTCCTCAATTTTGCCTTTGAAACTTTCGGATTCACTGGACGTGACCCTGAACTGGGGTTTGATGAAGCCCACTATTTTTCCCCATCAAAAAGTTTGATCCAAATCTCTAAGCTTATATTTTTCTGAGGAGCTTCCAGCCGTGGTCACAGATTTCAAAAATTCCCATTTTTACAGAAGCCCTAATTTTCCGCTTTTCTGACCAAAGTCCCGAACTAGGGTCTAATCAAGCCCGGCCTTCTGCCCAACCAAAAATTCTGATCTTGGTCTCTAAATTTCTATTTTGATGAGTAGCATCCAGCCGTGGTCTCCGATTACAAAAATTCCAACTTTCTCCAAAGCCCTAAATTCCGGAAGTCATGAATGAAGGTACCAAAAAATAATTCTGTTTTGACAGAAATATGTACCTGATTGTTTCTGGTGTAACTCTGAAATTTTTGATCCACAAGGTCTGAAAAAGTTTCCTGAGATAGCCTGACCTGTTATCTTTCCATCCTGACAGGTCTGACCTCAATTGGATTCTCTAAGAGAGAGTTATGCCAAATGTCGCAACATGACCTGTTTTGGGAAAATACAGGAGAGCGAACTTGTACGGCGTGCCACGTGTCACTGTTTGACCTTCGGCCTCTGAAAAAGTTTTCTGAGATAGCTCGGCCTGTTATCTTTCCATTTTGACAGGTATGACCTCAATTGGATTTTCTGAGAGAGAGTTATGCCAAGTGTCGCAACGTGACCTGTTTATGGGATAATACAGGATAGCGCACTTGTACGGAGTTCCACGTGTCACTGGTTCAACTTCGGCCTCTGAAAAAGTTTTCTGAGATAGTGCAGACTGTGTACTACCTGTCACCTTTTACGAAATTTCATTTGGAGCTTCCTATCCCAAGATATGACCTTTTTCCCAAGGTCACCTGATTTTGACTCAGATCTGGAAGAGGCAGAAACCCTATATTGTACAGATCATAAATCACAAAGTACAACGAATTATAGGTTGTCCTTTGGACACAAGGTACCTGGAGATTTTAGCTTCGTCCTGTAACAATTTCAGATCCGAAAACTTCGCCAAAACGGATTTATAGCGAAAGTGCTACGATGACTAGTTTTTGCTATGTAAAACCCTAACCTTCAAATTGTCGTAAGTAAAGCAAGTGTCTTTAGTGCCATACCTTGTCTTCCTTCAAGTTAGCTCTGATACCATGTTAAAATTCAATATGCTAAGACAGAAAATAGCAGCATTACATTCCATTTCACAATAATAGCATATACAGGATCACTGAAGAAACAACAAGCATAGCATAAACACAAGAGACAGAGATTTATCCTGGGAAACCCTCATGGGGTAGAAAACCCAGTAAAGCTTCCTCAATATAGATGACCAGCAATATACAAAGATGCAAACCCTTAGCATAAGCTCCTTCTTCTCCATAGCAGACCTCTCCTCCACAAGTGCGCCTTTCTCAAGTGAGAGTGTGTGTATAATGAGGAACACACCTCCTCTATTTATACACTTCTCTGATATGTATTTTACACAAGTACATGTAGGCTCGTATTTAACCATTAGGTTAAATACCCCATTATAACTGACTAGGCCGACCCCTCTAGGGTGGTCTAATAACCCTTTGACCCACATAACACATTTAGGGCCGACCCCCACTAGGGAAGTCTAATAACCCGAGTTACCACATTCCGACGGAGGAATAAACATCTCCGGATATACAATAAGATCTTCACGGAGGAATGAATCATCTCCGGAATAATAAAGTACAAAAATAATATTCTTTGAAGTTACAATATCTCAACATAGAACAATTGTTTTACCAAAATAATATTCCAGTCAATCCCACTATTCACCCAAAGGATGAAGATGTAGATATTTGAACATAGTTATTCAACATGACTCAAAATAGATCAAGTTGTCAAAATTCCTAACTACATATGTAAAAGAAAGTTACCTTAAGTTGTTCAGAGAGTACAAATATGTCTTTTCCTAGATATATGAGGATCTCAGCCCCTGTGAAACTGTTGTCATACAATATAGATACCCCCTGAACTAGGATTCAAGCCTCTCAAACAAAAGCTGAGATAGGATAACCCCATTCAGCTACATATAATTGAAAAGGAAGTAATAAAACTATTGGACGCTAAGATCATAATCCCATTAAAGTATTCAAAGTGGGTATCCAACTTGGTACCTATTAGAAAGAAGAGTGGGGAAATAAGGTTGTGCATGGATTTAAGAAAGTTGAAAAAATGCTCCTTAAAGGATAACTATCCCCTCCCGAAGATGGACGAAATTTTACAGAAAGTGGTAGGGGCTGGTAGGATCTCCATGATGGGTGGTTTCTCAAGGTACAATAAGGTAGCCATGCAAAAATATGACAGGGATAAGACAACCTTCACAACACCTTAGGGGGCATTCATGTATGAAAAGATGCCATTTGGGTTAATTAATGCGTGAGCCACATTTCAAAGAGAAATGGACATAACCTTTATAGGTGAAAAGGACAATTTCATAGGCATATATTTAAATGGAATGACTATTTTATTATAGTTAATTCATACCTTAAAACTCAAACATATATTTCGAATTGAACTAAAGTAATCTCAATTCTGCAAGTTTTTTCAAAATAAATGGAACTAGATTATAGTCACATCAGTTGTGGTCAAGTAACCAAGTCAAATAATTTTTAATGGTCAAACAAGTTCAAACTAGCCACATGGTAACATGTCACATTCAACCAGAGTTAACTACTGCATCCAAGACTGGATGGAAGACCTAAAAATATTAATTATGCACAGATGTAGTGCATCTCAATGGACAAGAACAGTTGTAATCTCTAGGAAAATTTGAACCATATACCTTTTGATTCACAGACATTACAACCAATCTGCCAATTATCTTAACCAAATCACTTCACATGCAAGAAGAAGTACCTTTATTCATTCATTAACACTCAAGAGAGATATTGGACAATAGTATCCCCAAGAGTATGAGCACTTTCAACAACCATTACAAGTGGAGGAGCCTCAAATATATAGGATTTGAGCTCAACTAACTCCATAATAAGATAATAATAATCCCTTATATCTATTCTATTGATCAATAAACAATCCAATACTCTTTAACCTCCTTAGTCAAACAAATATTAAAAATGGTGGACCTTTGTGACATGTACAAGATATCATTATAAGACTTCAATGGCACTCATGTACCCTCATCTAAATTGTAAATAGACCATGTCAAAAGTGACTAAAATAATCAAGATGAACCTCGTGAGATGTGCGCTCCACTAGAGGTTGTTAGATGTGTCCACAAAGTAACCTTGTCCACCACATGCGAGGTGTAGTTAAAATGGATTCCAAGAAGATAGACCAAATGCCAAGGCTGATTCCTTAAATTGACCCCAACAATAAAAAATAGTTACACATGAGGAACAACATCTCTCTAGAATGGAATGTGTGGATGTCAACAAATATGTTCCCCTTCCTCCAGGCATGGAGAAAACATGGATTGTCTTGCTGGTAGTTGACTACAAGTGTAGCAGGTCAATAAATAATATACCAACTCATCATGTTGTCCTCCTCATCAAATCATACAGTAACTCCTCCAACAACTAGGAGAGTCAACAAAAGGAACAAAATTAACATGTGAAATCCATTCCAAGGGGGGTGTTCCATGGGTCTAGCCCCTCCTAGGACCCACCAACCATCTTGAAGTGATAGCATACAAAAATACATTAGGGAGTTAAATAAATTGAGGATTTAATGTGGCTCAGTTACATTATTTTCCCTAAAATTGAGCATATCATCATGAAAGAACATAACAAGAGAAGTGCTTCACCTAGGAGCAATGTAGAAATGAATCCATGTGTAATAAAACCTCAAAAAGGTCTCCATGAATTAGGAGCACTCCCTAGGAGGTGTGATAATGAAAATATAACCAATAAACCATAGTTAACCCTTATAAATATCATCAATAAATTGCATCAACATGTAATCAACCCGATAAACTACCATGCCACTATACCAATACCTAAACAAATGATATCATCTGGATGAGGAAATGAAATTTCCTAGATGGAATCTCAAGAGTCCACCAAATATGGATCCAAACACTTATAAATACGACGAAAATCTGTAGAACAATTCCCCAAGAGGTCGATATGCATACAATATCCACTGTGTAATTTTAACACACCAATGCAAAAAGTTAGGGATATAACATATCCTCTAACCCCCACCTAGACTACAAATCTATAAATAAGAAATCTGCAATTAAGTTTGTAACTAAAAATTTCAGGATAAATATTTCACTGGCTTATGTGCCCCAATAATGCACACAATTATTTCACTCTTAACTATGATCTCTCCCATTTATATGATTTTGGCTATGTGACCCAATAACGCACAAAAACCTTTGAATGCAATATACTTTTATGTGACCTAAGTTGTCTAAAATGCAACACACTAGTTTTTCTTTGAGAAAATATGATTTCTTCTTCCAGTGCTGAGAAAAGCACACAAACTAGATTTGTCTTTGTTTACTCATATGTTTCCAACCCTTTCAAAATGCATGTGTAATATATTACAATGAAAAAATAAGAGATCCTGGATATACCTTGTGATCTATTGTAGGAGCAAATAATGAATCCCCCAATGAAAAGAAATGCTTGCATTGTTATGCACATCATGAAACCAATTCATGCTTGGTTGCTTTAGAGATATCATAAAATAGTTTCAACTTAGAAACCCTTGGGGAATTTGAGATCAGTCATAGGTTAATTACTTGATCAGGTTTCTATACATCTTCATCTAGGGCATAGACACATCAGAGGTAGCTGCATCCTTGAAGAATAGGCATGTCTCCTTTATATTTCCATCCAAAGAACTCATAAGGAGGGACAGTTGATGTTTGTACACAATCTAGTTGTGGGCCAATAGTTTTAGATCTGTAATAGGTGCATCGATCCTATGGAATGTGTCTCAAACCTAATACAATAGCCTTAGTCTCACACTTAACCATCATCCATAGGCCACCGACAAGCCTCAAATCCATCGATTACCTAAATACACAGTATAATATCAAGGTATCAATTGCACAAGATTAATTCCATTACACAACAATAATATTGTCAAAAAACGAGCACATAAAGGTTAATTAAACAAACACTATAAATTTCATTAATTTCCGCATTCAAAAAAAAGTTAGTATCGTCTTTGTTGGTTAATTTACTTGTCCATAGGCTAAGCAATTACATATCATATTGGTATCAGAGCAATGTATCCTTGGTGGGAGAATGCTGAAGAAAAGAAAACATGGGAAAATATTTGAAAAAAGAAACACTACAAGAGTTGAAAGCCATAAATGAGCAAATTCAGGAAGAGAATCAATAGTTGAGGGAGAAGTTCTATCATTCCAATAATAAGATATAATACTTCCAATGTGATCTCCAATAATAATAATAGTTCATTGCTTCTAAGAGTGAACAATTGGTAAGACACCAAAACTCTGTTACGAATTCCATCAAGAGTTAAAATGTGTTCATGTTTAGCTTATGCAACTAGGAAAGAAGGTGAATCCCTTCAATAGGTACCAAGAGAAGAAGTGTACTCAAATGATGGCACAACTGAAACATGAATCCCTTCAGCTAAACAATTTTTCCTTGCACACAGGTAATGATATATATTTCTACATGCATATGATACATACATGCAATAGAGGGTTCTCATGCTAAAAAATATTACAGAAGATGAGAAATGATGATGCTGAATTTAATTTTTTTTTGAAAGGCCTTGAAGAATCTACCAGTGTGAAGAAAAGATGCATCCATAGAAAGATTTCCTTTGTACCCTAGAGGGCTAGCATATTTATCATTTGAGAGGATGGATTTATTAGATTAAATTCCAGGTCCAAAAAGAGCTTGTAAGAAAAAATTAAATTTGGGAGCAAATGTCACGTCGCAATGATCTCAAATCATATGTCCTCTTTAGTGATGGATACCAAGCAGGTGCAGGGGGGGTTGTCTTTGATCTTGAAGGAAAATAAGAAGCAAGTTTTTAATGGGATCTGGCCAGAGCTACTAGGCTGAGGCACTCGCTTTATACCAAGGAATTAAAATTATTGATTCAATGCAAACAAGGAAACTAATAGGTATTGGAGACTCAAAAATAATCATAAGACATATATGTAGATCCTCCACTTCGTCGGATGGAAAACTAGATAGGATCATACTGAGAATCAAAAACAAATCAGTCATTTTTAAAATATAGAGTGCTTCCATGTTCTAAGAACTTGAAATCGTCAGGCTGATCACTTAGCCAAATGATGCCTATCAACTAAAATGTGGAACTCTAAGACTGAAAGGGGGCTTATCCTACTTTGTAGTTCCCTAATTATTGTTAGAATGAATAAATCAATGTTTTGCATATCACTCATAACCCAAGACAACTGGCGGGACAAATTCAATTTGCAAGGACAAAAATCAAACATCAACATTCAACATGTACCATCACACACTCCAAGTTTAATGAAGGGTCATTCATTACAATTGCATTGTGTTAATAACCTTAATACAGGTGGAATAATGGGAAATTCTTGGGGAGGATTGGATCCTAGTAGACTTGGAAATTTGTAGTGCATTTCTGAATTAGAAGAGACTACTTACAGCTAGAAATTGGTTTGCAAAGCTCATCTCTTGTGCCTCCTCCCAACTCGGTCTTGATTCAATTCAGAGGCATTCCCAATTGCATGGATTCAAGCCTTCTCGAACTTGACAGCAGTGAAGGTAAGTAATACCGAACCTATGTGCATTTGTCTAGTTTAAGTTGAGGGTGTATTTCAAATCTATCTATTCAGTTTGCACGGGCTTACGCTGTCTTCAAATCCACTTGTTCAGTTCAGGAGATACTAGTGTGGTTTGAAGTTATAAAAGGAAATTGGCAACACTATAATTGGCCATTCTAGAATTTGGACAGTATGGAAAATCATGTCCATCATGAGCGCTAACCTTTTTACGAAATCACAGACATAAATCATGTCTTGCAAATACAAAAGGACGTAATATAAGATAACTGGACCTCCATCTTCTCAACTACATGTTAAATAAACACCCAGGAGTAAAACCACAACACTTGGTATACAATTTTAGTGGAGACTTTGTTACAGCATAAGAGAAAAAATTGAAGCCTTAGATGTTGTTCTATATGCTGCAACATATGATTTCAAATTTGACTAGAAGTGCCTAATTAGTTGTATCCAATGCCATAATGTCAAGGGGTTAAGTCCCTCTGGAAACCAAAGAGGAAGAATATGTTCATCAATTCCCTATAGATGTGGATATGGTTGGAACAAACCAGGACTCGGCCTACTCTACCAAAACAAGAGAAAGCTCACAACATGCAAGTTTTTTTAAACTAATTTCAAGTTATATGTATTGTAAAGTATGCCAAGTTTAACATGTCATTTATAGGCTTTCAGTCTAGAGATCTTATGAGCATGAGAGATATGTTTTTTTGGTAGTCAGTCATCAAGTGCGGATGCAACAAATTTATAATACAAAAGTTGACTGTGCTTTTATTTAATTGAATCTATGTCTCAATTTACTCTTGAACATCACGTTGTGTTTTTCTGAATCAATAGTATGGATTGTACCATCCTGTAATAAACTCTAGTAATTAGTAATTATATGCAACTCCTATCCAACATGGAGGTTAGGCTGATATTGAAATATGGGCAGTCATCAGAGTTCTTCGTGGGAGAATTGGGTTCCCACCATCTCAGTGGTAAAAGGGGAAGTCTTGTATACTACAAAGAGATATTAGAGTGGAGGCTTTAGATTTGTGGCCTTTGGAAGATATTTAGTAGAGTGGTGTTTGGATGTTGAGAACCTTTATAGGGAAAACTAGCATATGCATCACAAGATTGGAAATGTGATTTTTGAGGAAATTAGAGCTACAAACATTGTTCATGACATGGAGAAGAATGTAGTTTTGTTTGTTCTTAATGGAACAACAAGGAACTATAGGGTTGTCATGAACCGACCTCTAGAAAAGTGGAAAATTGTTAAGTACCCCCTACACCTGCCACCCTCGAGATTCAAAGACAATGCCCCCTCAACCTACCACCCTTGATACATTTTGTGAAATTCTATGTCACAACAGATCTATGAGCTGATGGATACCTCACAAAGAAAGAATGAGCAGAAAATTGAAGAAGAGTGAAAACTACAGTAAAATGGAGCAGAAGAATAATTATACAAAAGAACTCAGATAGGAGCAGAATAATGTCACACTACTAAATTATCAGTATAATGAACAATTATAATACAATGGAGAGAATTCGAATCGCAGTTGGTCTAGCATAGGGATTATCACAACTGGAGTGCTTCGGAAGACTCAAAGTCAACTGAACTGAACCTAAAAAAAACTAACTGAAGTCACAATCAATTAACTAACTAAGGAGGGCACAATAATGAGTCTGTCATGCATGCCAATCAGAAAAGGGCGCATGAGGCCATAATCAGTGGAATTTGAAGCTCTAACCCCCCACAAGAGTCGGGTAACTAAGGTGGATTGCACCAAAAAGCTCAGTAGGTTCCTATAAAATAAGGAACTGACTGAAGTGGTCCTAAAATGATGCATGCAGGGCTCAGAAGGTGGTAGGTGGATCCTGGATGAAATCTGCATACCACTAGGGGGAAAATGACATTATCAACAACTAGGAAAAATAAATAATGCTAGGTATGACAAGGATGGAGTATTGAAATATCCTATACCCCCCCCCCTAATCCGTACTTTTGCATCCTGGGCCCTGGTTACTAATACCAAAGGTCACCCATACAATCAAATAAATGATAAAAATAAAGAACTGTCCATGAACCAAGGAAATGGGGAAAACCTCATGGGAACCCCCCCCCTCAAATTGGACTAAAAGGCACACCGAAAGATTAATTACTCCAAACTCAACTAGTTGTGATGCTTGATCATATGTATGGGTGTATCTTCCTCTTGGGAAGAAGTGGATCATGCTCCAAAGACATGTGCTTGTATTCTCCTTTAGTGGATGCAAGCGAATATGGAGGCTTTTTGAACTTGCTCTTCAGACTGAACATGGTGGAGAACAAGTCCAAAGATATGAAGATCATCCTGGAATATGTGATTCGAACCAGTTGAGGTAGGATCAACTCCATGAATGTGTCGATATTTCTTTGATATCTCCTTTGAAACCAATATAGGTGAGATCATAACCAAATAAACTCTAACATGATGGTGGTGGCTTTGACTTCAAATCAACTCCGGGACTTGATATATGGTTTCTTGTGATCTCCTTTGAACCAACAGGGGTGAGATCAAAACCAAATGAACCATGATATGCCTAAGACTTGAACCCAAGCGAATGGTAATGTCCTCCATCTTCAATGAAACCTTGAGAATATGTGCCAATGATCGAATAGAAGTACATAGAAGGCAAGTGATCAATGAGAGAGAATGCATTGCCTCCAAATTTTGATTTAACCTCCAAAACATTCAATAGATCATCATTTTTCACACCAACAGACTCTTGTGAAAGAGAGGATTTAAGAACCTCTTCATATTCTAGAGTATGAGCTAGCTTATCTTGCTCAGATTTCGAAATAGAAGACATTGAGAACATGAGTGTTGAATATGTAGTTTCTTCTTCATATTGAACAACTTCATCATGAGATATGATTGAGGCCGAGACATAATTAGAGAGAATACTTGAGGCATCATTGGGCTTGTTCTCCAAATAATTTGCACCAATCCCTTCATTCCGCTTTCCAAATGTTTTATCTAGTTGGGACCATAGCTCATTTGGATATTCAGCAGTTTCCATGAGCAAGTGCATATAAGGAGACATAGAAATACACATTGATCCAAAGGATCTGTCACATTCATTTAGCCAATCAATCTCTTCTTCATAGGAATCAAAATATCTCATATCACCAAGAAACTTATCAAAAAGACCTTGTCTCTTCATATATTCTATCATATTTGGTTTCCACTCATCATAGTTGAAAGGAGTGAGAGGAGGAATTCCTTCCAGATACATGGAGGTTGATGCAGAATGCCTGCAAAAACAATGGAAAATATCTGCTACTGCTACTGCTGCAACTGCCACTGCACTCAAGAACTTTGAATAACCTGCAAAAAACTCTCAAGAATTGAGGTATACTACTACTAATCACTTCTTTAGGATAGTAGGAACTTTTATCTGGATCCTTCACACCTGGCTAGACCTCATTGGATTTCTCCAATGAATTCAATGTAATGGCACTAGGATTTGCTGTGCAAATCCAAAGGCTTCTGGTACACAACTGAAAGCAGCTGCTCAACCTATTCGCTAAACATGCTTCGATACCATGTGAAATTATATGTCACAGCATATCTATGAGTTGATGGATACCTCACAAAGAAAGAATGAGCAGAAAATTCAAGAAGAGTGAAAACTGCAGTAAAATGGAGCAGAAGAATAATGATACATCAAAACTCAGATAGGAGCAGAATAATGTCACACTACTAAATTATCAATATAACAAACAATTATAATACAATGGAGATAATTCAAATCATGTAGTAGAATTCAAATCTTAGTTGGTCTAGCATAGGGATTATCACCACTGGAGTGCTCCAGAAGACTCAAAGGCAACTGAGCTGAACCTAAAACGAGTTAAGTGAAGTCACAATCAATTAAATAACTAAGGAGGGTGCAATAGTGAGTCTGTCATGCATTCCAGTCAGAAAATGGCACATGAGGCCATAATCAGTGGCATTCGGAGCTCTAACCCCCCCACAAGAGTCAGATAACTCAGGTGGACTACACCAGAACCCTCAGTAGTTTCCTATAAAATAGGGAACTGACTGAAGTGGTCCTAAAATGATACATGTAGGGATCAAAAGGTGGTAGATGGATCCTCAATGGCATTTGCATACCACTAGGGGGGAAATGACATCATCAACAACTAGGAAAAATAAATAATGCTAGGTAGGACAAGGGAGTCTTGAAATATCCTAACACATTTGTCTTAAATCCACTTGAACAACAAGGAATCCAAGTAGGGTCTAACATGTATTCCCAAATACTTAAGAGGGGAGTTGACCCTAAATATATACAAGAAGGCATGGAACTTCAGTCTCTCACTAATAAAAGTGGGTTTGAAGCAGAGATATAAAAGTGTATGCTAAGTGCAGAGAAATAAGTGATGTGGGCCAAGTGTTTGACATTTATTTTGGCTTTTTTTGGAGAAGTCATCAATGAAAGAGACATAGTAAACATACCCACTCAGAGAACTGGATGACATCGGACCACATACATCGGAGTGGATAATTTCCAAGATACTTTTTTCCTTGCTTTCACTGCTTGGAAATGCCTTCTTTATGTTCTTTCCTTTTGCACATCCTTTGCAAACACCTTCATGCTTGGTCTTGATTTCAGGAAGACCTTCTTTAGCTTTACTTGCAATTGGTAATGCTCTGTAGTGCATATGTGCAAGTCTTCTATGCCAAAGTTCACTTGGCTCCATGGAATCATGCACTATGGCATGTTCAAGTTGTCCCTTCAATTTGTACAATCCTCCCTCTTGCTCTCCAATCACCACTACATCATCTATGGTCTTTCCCTTTGGCCACATTAGAACTTGGCCATCCACAAATGCAACCCTCATACCTTTTGCATCCAATGCGGATATGGAGAGTAGGTTTTTCTTGAGTCCAGGTACATAGAGAACTTCTTTCATCCTCAAGGACTTTCCAGAATCTAGGTTGTAGGAGGCTTCACCACTTCCTTTGATAGGGTATTGATAGTCATCCCCAAGTTTCACTTTATGGGGTGATTCATGTTCAAATAGATTTACAAAAGATTCTTTAAACCTAGTCATGTGTTTGGAAGCACCACTGTCAATGAGCCAATCATTACAACCATGAGAGATAATACCTGTGAGAGCAGAGATTAGAACATACTCTTCTTCGCTTGATGAGTCATCATCACTTTCTATTCTAGCTTTCTTCATGGGAGGTTCATCATCCTCAGCAACATGAGCATGATATCTTCTTTTGCTGTTCTTCTTCTTTTTGTTGAAGTTGTTGGTATCTTCTTTCCTTTTCTTGGGACATTTTGAGGCAAAGTGTCATTTCTCATTACAATTGAAGCACCTCGAATCTTTCTTTTCTTTATGATATGGATGAAAAGATTTATTCTTGTGATGGGATGGCTCCCTCTTGAACTTGCCTTTCTTGGTGTGTGCTGTGAGAGCTTGATCTTCACTCCCCATCTTTTCTTCTCGTGCCACAAGCCTTACTTCTTCTTGAGAACATTCCTCCCAAACTCCACTAAAGGAGATCAATTTCTTTCTTGCACAGATCCCTTGGATAAAGGAGTCCCATGACCTGGGTAGGCCATTCAAAGTGGCCATAACAATTTCACCATTCTCCACCATTTCATCTACAGCTTCAAGTTGTTCCTTGATTTGAGATACTTTGAAGAAATAAGATTGAATGGTCTCTCCATTCGACATCTTGACCCCTTTCAATTGATTCCGCAGAGTCATCTTCCGATTTATGTTCTTCCCTTCAAATAGCTTGGTTAGGGAATCAAACATAGCCTTGGGTGTCTTTAGGGATGACACATGTGGAATGAGATGGTCTTTAATAGAATCAACAATGATTCTCTTTGCCTTGACCAAGTTCTTCTTATGCAATATCTTAGCCTCTTCATCCTCTAGGATAGGGATCTCTTCCTTTATGTAAGAGTCCAACTCATTCTCTTCCAGGATTAACCCAATCCTATACTTCCAAGCTCGGAAGTTATCATCCCCTTCAAGCTTATCCTCAAGATTGGTGTGGTGAGACATCTTAAAGAGTACTTCAAATGGAAATAGAAAAGATTTAGGTCTTACCACTTGATTTGCTGAAAACTGGATCTGGTCCCGGATTAGGGTTTGTCAGAGAAATCCTAAAAATTCAAAATGTGAATTTCAACTTTCTGAAAGGATAGAAAGATGCACCTTGATGAGTTGAGTAGCCTGGTGTATTCAGAATTTGAGATCTGCAAAGCTTCACCCTTCAGAAATGCCTTTTAGTCTTCCCAGGTTCACTAGGGAGGACCCTGAATTAGGGTTTGAGTTTCCCGGAGATTTATCCTACCAAAAATCTCGATCCAAAGCTCTAAACTTCGATTTTTCCAAGGAGCTTCCAGCTATGTCTTCAGATTTCACAAATTCCTATTTTTTAGGAAACCCTAATTTTTAGGGCCAAAACTGAAAGTGCTCAGAATTGAATTCTGATTGGACAGATAGATTCTCCTTGATGAGTAGAGTCAATCTACTATACTGCTTTTCCAAAATCTGTGGAGAGAAACCCAATCAACAAGAAACCCTAGTTTCCGTTACTGCACAATGTCTTATTCTCGGGTTAGCTCTAATACCATGTTAATTTTTGAGTATTAATTCACAATACTCTAGGATATTTACTGAGAGAATAACATATACAGTATATAAATGCATATCAATCATAACAAGTATGTCAATCATCACAAGAAGCAAAAGCATGAGAGACAATAGACACACAGAGTTTCCGTGGGGAAAACCCTAAGGTGAAAAAACCCACAACTTCCTCAGAGATAGATAGAGCAATAGAACAACCAAAGTACAAGAGATAGACTCTTCTTAGCAGCTAATCCTCCTCCTCACATGTGCGCCACTTTCCGAGTGAAGGAAGTGTGAGTTCTGAAGTGATCCAAATAGAGATCTCCCGATCTCTATTTATACTTGTCCTATTTTCCCAATAACCTTATGGGGCCAACTTGTCTAGCTAGGTACAATAACTTCATATTACATTATATCGGGCCGACCCCTTACAAGGTGGTCTAATAACCCATTGGCAAGTTAACACACTTGCGACACTTGTCAATACAAATGACGACACTTCCATATAGACGAATAATACATCTCCATAGGAGTACAATAAATATATAAGTGAAATACATTCCGAAGTTACATATACATCAACACCTATGGTGTCCTCCTCCTTGTTGAAAGCCTCTCTGCAATGGTGCTCTGCGAATAAAATATCCTATGTCAACTAGCTCAACAATTATCAACATGTATGCATGATAAAGTACTAACCAATTTTGTAATTGATGAACATCTCATTAAAAAATATGCTCTAGGATAGGAGACTGGGTTACTTATGTAGCGAGCGGAGCCGTAGGTTGAACATGAACCTCGGTCACATGCACTATTGGACAAGACTGAGGCTACATTCACCAAATGCTAAAATAGTTAGACATCATGCCTGTGCATACACAATACGAATGAACTGTACATGTACAAATATTCAAGTAGATACCTCTACATGACTTATTCCCATTGTACATGCAACATTAACGACATCATCAACAACCCCGCTAAGTTCTGGCATGGTGGACTCTCTAGCCTGATGCTGCAAACATGCGAAAAAACATTAAGAAAAACAAGCTGTGGAGTGAATTGAAATATAACCAACAACTATCATCAAAGGCTGTGTACATTACCGTGGAATTAGTAGGTCCATGATCATGGACACCTGCTATTTTTTCAAAAGAGGGTCATCTGGTGTAGACAAAAACCTTCTCTACATTTGGACTGCGGGGAAAGCCAAAACAAAGTGGTGGTGGATTGATTTGCGTTGATACCTGCAGTCACAAAGTGTTGTCATAGTTAAACATTGAAATGAATGGATGAAATGAGATGTATTGAAAAACTAACATGTTGCAATACTTACCTCTTCCTATGTCATATCTCCCCCATGGGAGGGATCACTACTAGCAAATTCTTGCCTCTCTGGAGAGTCAGATAACACCTGGGAGTTTAAAAATTATAAATATTAGTAATCTATAAAGGAGTACACTAAGGAAAAAATAATTTGAACAAGATTAAGTCATTAACCATGTACTTACATTCCTAAAAAACTCATAGAAGCCACTTATGAGGAATTCACTCAAATCAATGTCTCCCACATCCTATTGAGAATACGATGCCTGCAACTTCCAAAATTGTAAATATTAGACCATCTAACAAATTATTGAACTAACATGTATTAATGAAATGACATGTATTAACAAAATTACATGTTGAAAGTATGACCTCAGTGTTGGTTGTTTCCACCTCATATACAACAACACCAAGTACACTACCAACCCCTGTAAAGGCATCGAGCTCATGCAAGATTAAAAATTGTATATATTAACATTATTTTAATATGTGTGCAATATGGAAAAATAATAATTTGAATGACTTGATTAGTGTTTTAACAACATCCTTACCTGATAGGAAGTCATCGTAGAGGTACCATGTGTTGGTCCACAAGGCTTTACCACATGTTGTGCACATGTGTGGCTCAATATGGGGCTCATGGGATGTCGGTCTATCCCCACTAGTAGATGGTCCTCTGCCACCAGAAGTTGATGGTTGTATCCCACCAGAGGAATAGGTTCCTACCTAGTCAATAGTTGTGCTATGGCATACAATCACCTGAGCTAGCGTCATAAACACCTCATGTGTCTGGGTAACCATATTATGTGCATGAGGGACATCTAGCCTTGGTAGCTAGCTATGGGGTGGAGGTATCGATCGATTGGAATCTCTATGCCTAGAATTGGGTTGGTTTTGGGGCATCCCCATACCAGCGTCATGGAACCCCAACATATCAATATAGTTGACATGTTTTCCCATCAAAAACTCAGCATAAAGTTTCCATAGGAAGTATAGCGGTACTTCCCTATTGTTATGTGGGGGAATGAAAAAAATCATATACCATCTATCCATCTAGTGATCTCTGATTGGTTGAGAAATGCACCACTCAATTAAAATATGTGCTCTGCTAGTGTATGGAATGACATCTATCCCAACCACTCTAAAAAGTGAATATATCTGTTCTTCGGTGATTTTTAATTTCTTCACATTGTTGTAACTCAAGCCATCAACATATTCTTTTCGTTTTCTTTCTCTATACGATGCTATGATGTACAATGCAACATTCGAGCAGTTGATAGTTTCTACAATAGCATCTAATGATGCTGCCAGGGAGCAGCAGAGTTCATATCCACACCTCTAAACCGCACCAATCTCTCCCAAATGACCAATATCTCTCAATATCTATGCATTTTCATCCATAATAGCCACTGCAATCATAAACACAAAAAAATATAATTAGAAAAATACACATGGTATAATGACATCTCTAAGCAATGAAAAATGTAAAACTAGTGTACAACAAATAACAACATAAACAATTTATAATTTAAAATTTAAAATTGAACAAATTTTACACTAAAGAATAAGCATTTAACATGTTACCATCCTAAATTTATGTCATATATGTGTATTAATTTCAATTTCCAGATGCATACATTAAATGTCATATGTGTATATGTTGATTGGGAAGCTTCTCTACCTTATTTTTAGGCTTGGATTATAAATTTTCATCCAAATTGTAGGGTGTTGACTAATGCCTTTGGAGGACCAACTCCGAGATTCCGAGTAGAGGCAAGGGCTAGAGCCTAGAGGAGGAGGCACATGGCACTATTGATGAATAAAATCCCAATATAGGCAAGGATTTTGATATATGTAATTATTTGTTGTAGCATGAAGCTTTTTGGACTCTATAGGCCATTTATCATTTGTGTTTATATGTAATTTGGGGCATATATGGATTCCCCTAGATGTTATTTTAGTTTTATGCACTCTTTCTATATACACATGAGAAACTTTGCATATTTATGTATAGTGGTTTGGGATCTAGAATTCAACATAATTAACAGTTTTCAAGCTTTTGGGATTGCAAGGTTTCCAATGGATTCTATCATGTACGATAGTATGGAATTGGAATGTAATCAAACACATTAACCTCCCTATGTATATTGATGTTGGTAGAGCGTATTGTTGAACTCCTCTACCACGACCTTAACCAAAATGCACCCTTCACTCAAGTGAAAACATTTATTAAGCATGGGAAGCTTCTCTACCCTATTTTAACACTTGGATTAGGAAGTTTCATCAAAACTATAAGGTGTTGACTAATGTCCTTGGAGGACCAAATTCGATATTCTGAGTAGAGGCAAGGGCTAGAGCCTAGAGAATTGTGCTATTGATGAATAAAATCCCAATATTGGCAAGGATTTTGATATGTTATTATTTGTTGTGGCATGAAGTTTTTTGGACTTTATAGGCCATTTAGCGTATTTGTTTATGTATTTTCGGGAAGATATGAATTCTACTTGATTTTTTTTTAGTTGTAAGCAACCTTGCTATATACATGATAAACTTTGCATATTTGTGAATATTGGTTTGGATTCATAAGGGTGATCATGAATGTATATGCATCTAGTGAAATTGATTTGATTTTTATGAGTAAATTAGGGTTTTAATCTCCTTTGGGCATACAAATGATTGGAGTTATGGTTTAAATTTCTTTTAGGGCATACAATTTAAAAAATTTATGGTTTCAATTCATTTTAGAGCATACAAATTATTGAAAATAAAGAAATAGAAGGATGGAATTTGATGTAAATACCCGAGATTGAGTATATTGATGTTGAAGGTGGAACATCCAAGCTCTAGTCACTCAAAACAAATTCACCAATACCCGTTTTGTTTCCAAAACTGCCACTCTATCTCTGTTGTGGAGGAAATGACAAGTGTGGCCCGTTTTGGGGCATAAAACATGTTTTACAAAATGTGTATGCATTTAGTACTACATAATGTGTACGTGTTTTATAACTAAATAACGCATACGTGTTTTGTTTAACTATCCTACTTGGCTTTCACTATGGCATGCTTGGGACTAGGTTTGGCAAGGTCGGGATTGCTTGGGATCAAATATCTTTTATAGAACTTGAATTCAAGTTTCTTGAATCTACCATTGCATCTAAAAGGTCCCTCAACTTTATGCACTCACCCGACTACTCTCTAGCCTACTCTTTGATCTTATATTTTAGTATCTTTCTTTTTTTGGAACTATTCTAAGGCATGCATCAACACTCTTACTTTAGACCAACACTATATTTTTAATTGCCTTTGAGCTACCATTGTGATATGTTGTCAACATCAATAAAATGATCTTATTTTATCTAATTAAATTATCTTCCTACCACGATGAAAAGACTATGAACTCTTGAGTTATGATTGTACATGTAAACTCTTTGAAATTGATTCCTATTGACAAATAGCAAGGCTAGATTTATATGGATGCTAGCTATTTTTTAAGGTTATTTTTGGCTAAAATGTTCTAGCTCTAACATTAATTTTCGTGAAAATGTGATGCAAAATAATTCACGACTTTGGACCTTAGACACCCTCTCCCACTTGTTCAAGGTTAGAAACTTGTAAGTGGTAAACTATTTTACACTTATATCTTAATCAAAAGTTTCATTTATATGAGATTTATTTGCTAATTTTAAACAACAAGAAAATCATTAACCAAGTTTGTTTTCAACTAGCACTTTCTTGATCTTATCCATTAAGGACCTTCTACAAGATGTGACAGAGTGGCATCAACAACTTAAATAATTTAGTGAATACGCATGGAAAGGGTGAAAAGAGGCATGTGTTTAACATGTTAACTCATTGAGCCAATTCTATAATAGTGATGGGAATAGTGAAAGCAGTGCAACATCAATGGTTTCTATTTGAGAATTTAATCGAGTGAGACAGAAGGAAGTTTGGGTGGCATTAACAAATCGACTATAGTAAAAAATGAATGGTGAATTCACTATCTATGACAGGTTGATTGATACTCATGGTCCATATGATCTATGTTTTGAACAAGTTCATAGTTTGAACAAAACAAAATAACCATGGCATAAAATCTTAGTGTTGATTCACTATTACCCAATGAAAGAAAAACAATTTTGGGAAAAAAACCGTCCACAAGCAAAGATATTTATCTTAAATGTTAGGGTGTTGCAAGTGAATAGAGCTCTTCATATTCGACCTTGAAGAAATTGAGTTTGTTGGAATCTACAAGGGGTTTTTGGGAGATGGAAGCCCTGGGGTTGTTAAACATTTTAGTAAGACAAGTTGTAAGATTATTTTGTTGCTCCAATGTCAGAGTAGAAGGATTTATCGTGTATGAATTTCTCCACAACATAACAATGGGAGAAATCTAGACTGGTGTACTGTAAGGGTTGTGTGGTGTGGAACAACCTAGAATAGTACAAGCACTCTTTTTTCAATATTCCACATTGATTCTACCTGCAACAACTAAAATTCAACCAATCAATCAATGCAATAAATGAGTGATGGTTTTATTATTATTAATTAATTCAATGAAAGACTGAATAAAAGGGACTCATTCAGATTCAAGCATCTTCTTGCAATATTCCACATCACTTCCACCTACAAGAACTCAAATTCAATCAATCAATGAACATAATCAATAAACCATGTTATTATTATTATTAATTAATTCAAAGAAAGAATAAAGAGAAGGGATGGATATTTCATATTCAACATAGATAGCATACATAATGATAACATTCCTCCGCTTGGTAGAAGTGATGTTGCACTCTCCCTCTGCTTTGGGAAAAGATAAGCATTTCATGTTATCAATATATATGAATGAGAATGATCAATGAATATGACATGAACATGAATGGGAGGAATTGTGTAAAGGAAACAAATGAATTGGGGATGGTATAAAAGCAGAGGAGGCGGTGATTGCATTGAGGAGCGAGGTGCTCTACATCCCAGTATGGGAAGATGTTGTCACATAACGTAGCATTATGTTACCAAAAATAAAAAGTAAATAAAAAAATTCATGTTAACTCATAAAATAAAAAATTAAAACCAAATGAAAAGTAATTAAAAAAAATCCATGTTGACTCAAAAATTAAAAATTAAAACCAATACAGATCCATCTTAAACCTAGATCTATCAAGCATGAGGAAGGATCAAATTTCTGGAGGTGAAATATTATTAGATGTATAAAAAAATTAAGTTAAAAAAAAAATTACACCTCAAGATATTGGATCCCTCTCGATACTTAATAGATCAGAGTTTATGATAAATCTATGCTAGTTAGAAACAACTCACAAACAATAAATCGTAATGAAAAAGAAGTTGAATTGAATGAACTGATTGTAGATACATTCACATTCACATAGAAGAGGAAGAGGACAAGATAAACATATTGCAATTGGTGTTTTGTGAATAGACGATACTCAATTTGTATTGATCCTTAACGCACGCCAAAATGAGGGATGAGTTCAAAAGTGTATTCAAAGTGATATTGATGAGGATCGAAGCATCGCTGATATTCATATTGGAAGTAGAGGATTACATTTGTGAGATTGTTGTAAGTTCCTCCATCATGGATTCATCAACACAACATTTTGATTGGAGATACGAGATTAGCAATGAAATGCAAAGATAGGGATTTACATACAAAGATGGATGTTTGATTGTTGGAAAATGTGGAATACAGTGATGGATTTGGGCCTGACTACGAGGAAAACGTCCACACAGTTGCGATTATGACCTCCATTATAGTCTGTTTTGGGATTACTTTCAACGCTGTGTGATATGACCTCCATTATATTCTGCTTTGAAATTACTTTCAACTCCGTTGTAGTCTAGTTGGTTAGGATACTCGGCTCTCACCCGAGAGACCCGGGTTCAAGTCCCGGCAACGGAATTCTAAATTATGTAAAACATTTCATGGTTTTTCAGCATCTACTGGGTTTTGAATGCGAGGACAAGCTATTATTGCTTAAATGTGAGAGACCCGGGTTCAAATCCGGCCAACAGAAAACATTTTAAGGTTTTGAATGCGAGGACAAGCTATTATTGCTGGAATGTGAGGACAAAGCTGAAAGCAACAAAGAAACGGAATTTTAAACTATCTAAAACATTTTAGGGGTTTTAAACATCTACTGGGTTTAGGGGGCTTTAAACATCTACTGGGTTTTGAATGCTTAAATGTTTTGCTTAAATGTGAGGACAAAGGACAAAGATGAAAACAACGAAGATAGAAGTGCATCTAACGAAGATAGAAGTGCATCTGCCGGGAGTCGAACCCAGATCAATTGATTGTAAGGCAATTATCCTAACCGTGGGACTACAAACGCGTGGGCGCAACCAGGTAGCAAGATGCAGCTAGCAGGTTTGAAGCGAAGAGAATCAGTTATTCTTTGATAGTAATACTAAATTTCCGGTCCTCACTCCCTCTCAAGTGTTAAAATTAAGAGGGCGTGGCCTCGCCGGGACATTGGTTTAGGAATTGTATGCAATGATAGAAGAAATAACATAAAATTAAAGATTTACCTTTGTCCGTGGTTCCATGGTCTAGCGGCGAGGACATTGGACTCTGAATCCAGTAACCCGAATTCAAATCTCGGTGGAACCTCACCTCTCTTTGAATTTTCTTTCAGTTTTTCTTGCTTTGAATTTCGATGCGCGATGAAGTATGATTTCAGCATCACGGGAATGCCAGGCTCAGTTCCAAACTCGTCTTCCGCGTTGCTAGATTCGAACCTTCGCCCTCGGCTGGAATCGTGAAGCGGAGGGTTTATTATCCTGGTGGATAATTATAAACAGCAGCAGCGTGAACGAGACTTCGATCAGAGAAGTTAAATAAAATATAATATTCCCGACCTGTGTCTTCATATTCGTGTGGGGTTCCAGAGTGGAATGAATGGGGAGGAAATACATTGTAGATTGTTTCCTTAACCAATATCATCCTATCATAAAGAAGCGAATTGAGGATCGTAGATATGTCCTCCATGCTCAATAGGAGTAGTTGCATAATATGTGTTACCATAAATCACCGATTCCATTTTATTTGGTCAAACCTTGGACAATGAGGTCTCAAGATCACATTACAGAAGAATAATTTGTGTTTTTCTTTTACAAAGATATGAAGCACTTAAACAATGAAGTGGTCTGTAAACAAGGGACTTATAATAATTTGTGTTTTTCTTTTACAAAGCTACGAAGCACTTAAACAATGAAGTGGTCCGTAAACAAGGGACTTATAGCCCAATCGCTTCATCTACACAGATTCTCTGTGGAAAAAAAATTCTAGTCTCTATTATTAGTCTTGTACAAAGATCTATGTCTTCTAAATGGTGACAAGGCCTATTCTAACACTCTAATGCCAAGTGCAAACTCCTCTGATGTGTGTACTCCAGAAGGCATGTAGGGCTACATTATTCCGATCAACTACTCATTGTTGCTTAGTGTAACATGCACATGAAACAACTAGCTAATCAACAATAATAATCAAGACTCCATGTATGCAAACAAGCTTATCACCATGCGGGAACCTAGGGCTCAACCTTGCTTCTTGGCTACAAATTTTGTTCTCGATTATTGTCTTTGTAGATCATTAGAGAAGTGCAAAGAAACTCTCTCTCTCTCTAATTGAATAGAATCATCCTATATTTCAATGCCACCAATATTATCCAATATCAGAGGTACTAACTCTTGCTTTATTTTATGGTTTATATAATGTCCTATTGCTCCTACAAACACCAAGTCATTTCAATGGAAAGGTTCATAGTTTCATAATGATGATAGTGTAATCATGAATGATTGTGGCAGGTTGTTCGAGTTATTATCTTATGGTGCCTAGGGCCAATTCTCAACAACAAAGAAAACCTACTCAAACAACTAAAAGCCTACTATGCATTGAAAACTTCAATGGATAACATATCAAACGCCTTGAGTCATGATGAGTCTAAGAGAGAGCATCCGGTTGTTGTGTTGCATGTTGCCCGTTGTTGTGTTGCATGTTGCATGGGTGAGCTGTCAGGTGGGAAGGGATTTAATTTTGGCTCTGGCAGTAGTAGAATTTCTCAGAAGTGCTATAATTTAGAATGTATAGCTAATAACAAATCAAATATAGTAAAAAATGAATGGCGAATTCACTATCTATGACAGGTTGATGGAATACTCATGGTCCATATGATCTATGTTTTGAACAAGTTCATAGTTTGAACAAAACAAAATAACCATGGCATAAAATCTTAGTGTTGATTCACTATTACCCAATGAAAAAGAAAAACAATTTTGGGAAAAAAACCATCCACAAGCAAGGAGACTTATCTTAAATGTTAGGGTGTTGCAAGTGAATATAGCTCTTCATATTCAACCTTGAAGAAATTGAGTTTGCTGGAATTCGCAAGGGGTTTTTGGGAGATGGAAGCCCTAGTGTTGTTAAACATTTTAGTAAGACAAGTTGTAAGATGATTTTGTTGCTCAAGTGTCAGAGCAGAAGGATTTATGGTGTATGAATTTCTCCACAACATAACAATGGGAGAAATCTAGACTGGTGTACTGTAAGGGTTGTGTGGTGTGGAACAACCTAGAATAGTACAAGCACTCTTCTTTCAATATTCCGCATTGATTCTACCTGCAACAACTGAAATTCAATCAATCAATCAATGTAATAAATGAGTGATGGTTTTATTGTTATTAATTAATTCAATGAAAGAACGAATAGAAGGGTTATATTCAGATTCAAGCATCTTCTTGCAATATTCCACATCACTTCCACCTACGAGAACTCAAATTCAATCAATCAATGAACATAATAAATAAGCCATGTTATTATTATTAATAATTAATTCAAAGAAAGAATAAAGAGAAGGGATGGATTCATATTCAACATAGATAACATACATAATCATAACATTCCTCCGCTTGGCAGAAGTGACGTTGCACTCTCCCTCTGCTTTGGGAAAGGATAAGCATTTTATGTTATCAATATATACGAATGAGAATGATCAATGAATATGACATGAACATGAATGGGAGGACTTGTGTAAAGGAAACAAATGAATTGGGGATGGTATAAAAGCATAGGAGGTGGTGATTGCACTAAGGAGCGAGGTGCTCTACATCCCAGTATGGGGAAGATGTTGTCACATAACGTAGCATTATGTTACCAAAAAAAAAAAGCAATTAAAAAAATTCATGTTAACTCATAAAATAAAAAATTAAAACCAAATGAAAAATAATTAAAAAAATCCATGTTGACTCAAAAATAAAAAATTAAAACCAACATAGATCTATTTTAAACCTAGATCTATCAAGCACCAAGAAGGATCAAATTTTTGGAGATGAAATATTATTAGATGTGTAAAAAATTTAAGTTAAAAAAAATTTACACCTCAAAAAATTGGATCCTTCTCAGTGCTTAATAGATCAGAGTTTATGATAAATCTATGCTAGTTAAAAACAACCCACAAACAATAGATCGTAATGAAAAAGAAGTTGCATTGAATGCACTGATTGTGGATACATTCACATAGAAAAAATTTAAATTAAAAAAAAATTACACCTCAAGAAATTGGATCTCTCTAAATGCTTAATAGATCAGAGTTTATGATAAATCTATACTAATTAAAAACAACTCACAAACAATAGATCGTAATGAAAAAGAAGTTGCATTGAATGAACTGATCGTGGATACATTCACATAAAAGAGGAAGAGGACAAGATAAACATATTGCAATTGGTGTTTTGTGAATAGACGATACTCAATTTGTATTGATCCTTAACGCACGCCAAAATGAGGGATGAGTTCAAAAGTGTATTCAAAGTGATATTGATGAGGATCGAAGCATCGCTGATATTCATATTGGAAGTAGAGGATTACATTTGTGAGATTGTTGTAAGTTCCTCCATCATGGATTCATCAACACAACACTTTGATCGAAGATACGAGATTAGCACTGAAATGCAAAAATAGGGATTTACATACAAAGATGGATGTTTGATTGTTGGAAAATGTGGAATACAGTGATGGATTTGGGCCTGACTACAAGGAAAACGTCCACACAGTTGCGATTATGACCTCCATTATAGTCTGTTTTGGGATTACTTTCAACGCTGTGTGATATAACGTCCATTATAGTCTGTTTTGGAATTACTTATGACTCCGTTGTAGTCTAGTTTTTTAGGATACTCGGCTCTCACCCGAGAGACCCGGGTTCAAGTCCCGGCAACGGAATTTTAAACCATGTAAAACATTTTAGGGTGTTTCAGCATCTACTGTGTTTTGAAAGCGAGGACAAGCTATTATTGCTTAAATATGAGAGACCCGGGTTCAAATCCCGGCAACTGAATTTTAAACCATGTAAAACATTTTAGTGTTTTTCAGCATCTACTGTGTTTTGAAAGCGAGGACAAGCTATTATTGCTTAAATATGAGAGACCCGGGTTCAAATCCCGGCAACGGAATTTTAAAATATGTAAAACATTTTAGGGTTTTGAATGCGAGGACAAGCTATTATTGCTGGAATGTGAGGACAAAGCTGAAAGCAACAAAGAAACGGAATTTTAAACTATCTAAAACATTTTAGGGGTTTTAAACATCTGGGTTTAGGGGATTTTAAACATCTACCGGGTTTTGAATGCGAGGACAAGCTATTTTTTGCTTAAATGTGAGGACAAAGCTGAAAACAACGAAGAGAGAAGTGCGTCTGCCGCGAGTCGAACCCAGATCAATTGATTGTAAGGCAATTATCCTACCTGTGGGACTACAAACGCGTGGGTGCAACCAGGTAGCAAGATGCAGCTAGCAGGTTGGAAGCGAAGAGAATCAGTTATTCTTTGATAGTAATACTAAATTTCCGTTCCTCACTCCCTGAACTGTTAAAATTCAGTCACTCAAATGAATGACTGTTGCTGTTATGAACAAACAAAGACAAAGACGGAGGAAACCACAAAATGGGAATGTGAAAGCGGATTGATAATATATAATACTAAATTTCAACCGATTCCGTCAGCACTGAAAATTCAAAACCCAACTGTCACGCCTCCCTGCTTGCTTTCTGTTATTGTTATTGTTAAGAGGGCGTGGCCTCGCCGGGACGTTGGTTTAGGTATTGTATGCAGTGATGGAAAAAACAAAATAAAATTAAAGATTAATCTTCGCGTGTGGTTCCATGGTCTAGCGGTGAGGACATTGGACTCTGAATCCAGTAACCCGAGTTCAAATCTAGGTGGAACCTCTCTTTGAATTTTCTTTCAGTCTTTCTTGCTTTGAATTTCGATGCGGGATGAAGTATGATTTCAGCATCACGGGACTCCCAGGTTCGGTTCCAAACTCGTCTTCCGCATTGCCAAGTGCAAACTCGTCTAGCAGGTAATTCAAGGATAATTTTAGGGGCGAAATTTAGCCCATGGGCTATTTTTCCATGTTTTTTTCCAAAAAACTATTCGCCAATTTGCATTTTGTGAAGTCCCATTTCGCCCAATTTTGACGGGGTAAACTTTTTTCACTCTAAAAATCGCCAAATTATAATATAAACTATATTAAATCCTTAGAAATTGAAATCATTTTAGAAAAATATCGCCAAATATTTTATAATTCACATTTTAGGAATTGGTAAGATTCGCCAAGGTTTATACACTTTTAAAAAAGTATGGGTCCTTAAAATTATCCCTGTCAGGCATGTAGGCTACAATACATGCCTACACTATGTCGATCAACTACACATTGTTGCTTAGTGTAACATGCACATAAAACAACTAGCTAATAAACAATAATAATCAAGACTCCATGTATGCAAACAAGCATATCACCACATGTATGCAAACAAGCATATCACCATGTAAGCACTCCTCTAATGCCAAGTGCAAACTCCTCTAGCAGGCATGTAGGCTACAATACATGCCTACACTATGTCAATCAACTACACATTGTTGCTTAGTGTAACATGCACATAAAACAACTAGCTAATAAACAATAATAATCAAGACTCCATGTATGCAAACAAGCATATCACCACATGTATGCAAACAAGCATATCACCATGTAAGCACCTAGGGCTCAACCTTGCTTCTTGGCTACAAAGTTTGTTTTCGATTATTGTCTTTATATATCATTAGAGAAGTGCAAAAAATCCTCTCTCTCTCATTGAATACAATCATCCTATATTTCAATGCCACCAATACTATCCAATATCAGAGGTACTAACTCTTGCTTTATTTTATGGTTTATATAATGTCCCATTGCTCGTACAAACAACAAGTCATTTTAATAGAAAGGTTCATAGTTTCATAATGAAGATATTGTAATCATGAATGACTATGGCAACTTGTTCGAGTTATTATCTTATGGTGCTTAGGGCCAATTCTCAACAACAAAGAACATACTATGTATTGAAAACTTCAATGGATACCATATCAAACACCTTGAGTCATGATGAATCTAAGAGAGAGCATCCACTTCATAGCAATGCATTGCCTTCACTCAACTATTCACTCATACGCCTAGTTATTCGCTCACATGCTCAATTGTTTTACACATGCCCAACAAACAATGGCCAATCACCATTTCCTAAATTCCCAGGGAATCAACCACAATGTGCAACCTTCACATGGTCTATACGACTTGTACAACTTCTAGGCTTATAGAAAATTCATCCAAGAATAAGGAAATACACCCATGCTAAGAGAAAATTCACCCATCTCTGTGTATACGCTCAACATGCAACCATGGGTAGTTGTTGGTGAATGATAAATCTCAATTTTGTTGAGAAAACATTCCAATAGTCTAATAGCTTGCTTAAAAAACAAAGTAGAAACTCACTAAAGAAGTGCACCAACTTTGTAATGACAAACCTTCATTTCTTAGCTCATCTTGCATTGGACGGTAGAGAGAAAAGTGTTGTTAGACATATAACTATTTGAATGGGATAAAGGACTAAAACTACCTAATTTATAGTAAGAATGCATCCTCCTCCATTAAAATAACCAAATAGACATTGACACACTCATTAAAACTTCCATTAACACTCATATGCAATTTAACTTAACAAATAAAAAACACACAGTGGAAATTCATCACACATGAACAACATATTTACCTTGGAAACCTAAATGAGCCCAATCAATATTCAATGGTTACTCAATTCTCTATTTCAACAATCTCTAGTTACAATGTGTCCCATGGCTCTCTTTGCTTCCTCCTCCCTTGACCATTAAAATCACCAAAAACCTTGTGAGAAATTCATCACACATGAACAACATATTTACCCCGGAAACCTAAATGAGCCCAACCAATATTCAATGGTTACTCAATTCTCTATTTCGACAATCTCTAGTTACAATGTGGCCCATGGCTCTCTTTGCTTCCTCCTCCCTTGACCATTAAAATCACCAAAAACCTTGTGAGAGTGAAAGCACAAAGAGTTATAGGAGCGTTGGGGTAATGGGAAGACCAAAAAGTTGACCTTTTAATTCTCATTCCCCTCTCCTATTTCTATTCTTTTCATTTGATTTAATTCTTATTTTTTCTCTCTTTTATTTTATTTATATTTACTTTTTCATTATCATTAATATTTTTTCTAACCTTCTTTAACTAGCAAAATGCACTTAGACACTTAACTTGACACCCTTATCTTGATTCGAATCAATTTCAAAGAATGAAGAGTTCCAAAATACACAATAAGCTCTAACATTATTTTATGCTATAGTTAAGACACGCAAAAGTGTTGTGTAGCCCCATAAATGTTTGCAATCTATGGAATATGGGCCGAGACTGATTTAAAAAATATGGATTAGTGAGTCCTTATATTATCAAGCGAAAAAGCTAGTTTGTCTATGATTGGTTGGGAGAGGATTTCACTCCCTTTTATCTCTGGGGCTGGGGGATTAAAGACCTAACAATTTTTAGTGAGGCTTTGCGATTGAAAAGTCTGTGGAGAGCTATTTATGGCAGCTCTTTCTGGTCTAAAGTTATACACCAGAAATATATTAAATCTAAGATCTCTTATTGGTTAAGGAAGCCTAGGAAGAAGGTTCGGGGAGTCTCTCCAATATGGAATGACTTCTTGAAAGTTTATTGTTGGTTTGCTTTTGAACTCTGTTGGAAAGTTGGCATTGGTAATGAAGTGGCTATCGGCATAGATCCTATTTTGGGGTTAAAGGAGACTTATAAAGCAGAGCACTATGCGGAATTTGATTCCTTCCCTTTTTTGAACCTTCAATACCCAAACGAGGAAGACATCCAGTGGAGGGAGAAACCGTTCAAGACAGAGCTACGTTAGACAACATTTTCGGCAAGCACAAAGGAACAGGGGAAGATCCGATTTAAAGGAGCAAAAATGAATTAAAAAAACTGAAGCCCGGATATAAAGAAATATCCAGCACCGTCGAAAATAAATTTGAAAGTACTTGAAAGAGGGGGTATATCATATTACGAGTGAGAGAGCTTTCCCTGACCAAACTTTGAATGGACTGATGGAACAAATTGACTGCTAGGGTTCGCTGATATAATCAGGGATCAAATTTGGAGGTTAGGGTCTCGTTTCACTTTGAATGTCTATGATATATTGAACCCTTCAATGCTGACATGTAAAAAATAATCATTATTTTCTATTTGAAAATGTAATAGTACATCAAAATTTCATTATCGCTTTTACAAATTCCTTAATATAGTGACAATATTTGCATTGTTCCTCTCTATAAAATTTAATAAGCAATGTTATATTAATATGGGCTAGTTAAATAACCCAAGAACCCATATAGAATAAATTTTAAAAAAAGAAAGACAAAAAAGCTAACAATATGAAGAAATCACTTGTTTTATCAATTATACCAATTCTAGACATTATTTGTAGATGGGTTTGTAGAAGATTTAGTGTGACATGGGAAAAAATTGATGAAGAAGAGGGAGACATGACCATAAGAGATAAGAGAATTATAAACAACAAGATCAATAATCCAAGATGGCATTGAGATGAAACATAATTGGGAAAATAAGGAGAGATAACATGACGTAGGAATAACATCTAAGGTTGTTGTTAATTTTTTACACGACCCATTTCATATTGTCTGCAGAATCATTATTGTTCAAGGTTTGGAAATTGCGAAAAATGACAGTGAGGTTGTACAATCTGGTAAGTGTGATTTTTTGTTGGTTCATTAGTGTGGGTCATTCGATACTTTTCCTCCATAGACCAGTTGCATAATGCATTACAAATTTAAAACAATTTGGATGTGGAAAGTTAAAAACCTACATCTAACTCTGTTCTCCACATACAAAATTCTACACATATTTGAAAATCCAATCCACAATGCAAAATTCTGCACATACTTGTAAATTGACAGCATCCCAGTCATATAAGGATCCCACTGGACGAATCATGAATGAAAATGTTGCAAAAGATGTTTGTAAGGAGCCTGTTGGATGAATCATGAATGCATAGTGAAGAAAATGAGGTGGAAATGACAATGGGGACGAATTACCCAAGCTAAAATTCATTACAAGTTTCTTCAAGGTTCGAGATCCAATTTTCCCATCCTATCCACTCCATTTTGTTTCATTTTTTCTCCCTCAAGACTCAATAGTTTAGGAGACACTGGGAGGGATCCATTCCAATTTCCATTTCCCATTTAACAAGAGTGGTAGGATCCATTCCAATTTCGCATTAATGCACTCGTTGGCCCGAATCTGCAGTCACATGGTTGATCAGTGATGGCATAGGAAAATTCAATAGAATTTTTTTTCATCAGGTAAAGTATTGGCGCTCGCGCGCTTGTGAAGGCACTGCATACATGGGGTCGAGGGTTCGAACCTGGGTGGGTATGGCCACAGTCAACCGCCCCTTCCACCGCCCCTATCAAGGAAAATTCAATGGAATTATGGATTGTGGATTTATATTAATATTTTTCCAAAAGTTATTTATATCATGGTCTTTGGAAAGAATCTCGAAAAATATCATATTAAACTTTGAAAATATCAAAAGTTTGATAAAGCACAAAAATTTATTCCATTGGGCTTAAGTGCTCCAAGGTTAATATTTTAAAGTGGTAGTGGAATTTTTTACCATGGTTTGAGCTTTGACAACGTGTCAATCTTGCATACATTCCACTGGCTTAAGCAGTTTGGATAAAACCACTTTCTTCCAACTTTGAAATATAAGGAATATATTAATGTTTTATTTGCCTAATGTTTAACCTTATCATATAACCTTTCATGCTCAGGAAAATTAATTATTTTCCAAAGTTGGGAAATCCAAAACCACGGGAAGAAAACCAATAAATGGTTTTTACAGAAATTTATAAATGGTTTTTGGATTATATTTATGAATATATGAAATATGGGCAAAACAAGACATAGTTTTTAGAAACAGTGAATGGTTTTTGAGAAATTAGTTTTGAATTTCATTTATGAAATTCATAGACAAATGCAAAGTAAATAGAGAAATTTGACTGGAGATGGTTTTTTATGGATGGGTAATCAAGACATGGTTTTCAAGATATGGTTTTAAAAAACACAGGCATTTCCTATTTCAAAGGAAATATAAAAATGTAATTTTACAGGTTGAAGAAGTATTTGGGAAAGAATTTGAAATTGATATTTTAGATAATTAATAAGTGGAGAGAAATAAATTATTTTTAAATCATTTACAAAATTTAGCAGGAAGAAGATTATTTCCAGATTTTAAGGTAACAAGTTGAAGATCAAATTTCACACTTGGTAGGAAAAAGATTGTTTCTAGATTTGAAGGCACAAAATCAACACAAGGGTTCAGTTGTTAATTTCCAGGGTATCAAAATTACCCACCGCCCCTTCGTTTATTAGATAATTGTAAAATCAAATCTTGTAATTTCACTTTATTCAATTAGAGAGAGACGAGAGAAGTAGCTGGAAGTGGATATGTCCGAGCAGCTCAACAATTTCACTTTCTTCAATTTCAAATATGAATCGGATATATCGTACCTAGTTTCAATTTCAAAGCACCCTGGATCGACTGTATCTCAACACACGATACACAAGCAATCTGCCTCTATTAAATACATAGTCTTCCCTAGGGATTCAAAACTGCCTCGACATTGTTGAAGATCCAGAATAGAAATTGATTTTAGAGTGAAGTTCTTCAGCTCTCCTAAGAGGTAATAACCCCATTCAAATTCACAAAATCCCATTCCTATCTAGCAATAGAGAGATTGAGTACAGGAAGGATACGAACATTTATTGACTAGACGATTTCACCCCTACATAGTTGGGGCATATTCCATTGTCGCCCCTTGATGGTGGACGCAACTTCACTGGGGCTTGAAGAAGCTCTGGCTGGAAAGGAAAGACACGTAGGAATCAGGGAAGGTCTGAATATGTAGGAACCTCACTTTAGTGGCTCGACCAATTGGGCACGAATTACATTTCTATATTAATACTCCTATACGCTGACCAAAAATTAGAGAAACTTAGTCACATGACATCTTAGTTGTCCCATGGCCACATGGAAGCTCTATAATAATTTTATAATACATTATCTTTATATAGTTTACATTGATTTGTTTTATAATAATTTTACATTAAAAATTTAGATTATATTATTTTAAAAAAATCGTGTTACAATTTAAGTTTAATTGTGTCGAGGGTCGCATTCAACAGTCTAGTATTAGGCTAGGGATCAAATTTGAAGGGTAGGGTCCTATTTACTTAGGGATTTTTTTAAGGAACCATACTTATTTAAAAGTGTATAAACTTTGGCGAATCTTACGAATTCTTAAAATGTCAACTATTAAATATTTGGCAATATTTTTATAAAATTATTTCAATTTCTAAGGATTTCATATAGTTTATATAATAATATGGCGAGTTTTAGAGTGCAAAAATTTTACCCCATCAAAACTGGGTGAAACGGGGCTTCAAAAAATGCAAATTAGCGAATCTTTTTTTGGAAAAAAACATGGAAAAATAGTCCATGGGATAAATTTTGCCGGCCCTAAAATTATCCTTTGAAGGGATAGGATATACTGAACCCTTCAATGATAACATGTTAAAATAAACCATTCCTTTCATTTGAAAATGTAATAATAGATCAAAACTTCATTATATATTAAAAGTATTGTAATCCAATTTCTCAAAAAGCGTCAAAATTTGCATTTTTCCACTCTATAGCTTTTAATAAGTAACGTATAACCCAAATAAACCAGGAACCCATATAGAGTAAATTTTAAAAACAAAAAAAATACCCGATAATATGAAAAAATCAATTGAAAAATATTTATAACCATGGAGATTGAATTGACAAGTAATCAAACTTCTAACAGAAAAATCAAGGTTGGATGAAAATGAAATACAATCTATACAATGTCTAGTGAATATAAAGATCGATAAATACAAAAGAGGGAGTGAATCTAAAAAATATGTTCATGAATACAAAAAATATTATCTTGAATCACTTCAATAACAAACTTCACTCCTTTGAAGCCCTGTATATATGATTCTAGCCACTCAGTTATGTGAACTAGAAGAGAGGCATACTCCCTTGGAGGAAATAATCATTAGGGGAGGTGTCATATTCTGTCTGTAGTGACGATGTGCACATATGCATGTGGGTAGTGGATAGGTTTTGTTGGGGCGGATTTGTCCTTCCTTTACTCAGGAGGAGGCCCCCCTGGAGTTTGGAGAGGGTATGATATACCCTAGAATGAACATGGCAAGAAAGGGTGGAAGCAGCCTGAGAAAGGTTGACGATGATGGTGGAAATAGACTGTCAAGGGGTGAACTGGAAAGTGGAAAAAAATTGCAAAGGTATTTGGAAAATGACTTCCACAAATTACCCATTGTGAATTGGTGGTCTCTTAAGTACTCTAATGTTATTTCAACATTAGTAATCTTTTCATAAGATATGAGATTTAATATTTTGAGTGTGCTTTTAAGATTTATCCATATCTCAAACTCTGCTCTCAACCTGTCTATCATTGCATCACCAATTATGATTCCTTCTAAATAATAAAACTATGCAACATCATCTCTCTTTTGAGTTAGATTGGATTTCTACTCATCCTTCTTATACATATCACCATTACCATCCCATGGATGAGGTAAACCAAGACTAATGCAAGACTTTTCTTTTTAAAGACCTTTGAATATAATAATATCTTTAGCCAATGCTTTAGCTTTGTCTTGATTTATGGACATCAATACCTCCGTGGTAATCATTTGGTTGGCTATATTTATCAGACGAGTCTTGTTTTCAACCTACAATTCCTCCAATTGCTTCTTAGTTCTACTAGTATTTAGGAAATTTATTATTTTAGCATCCTACTCAATCGTTTCTCCAAGATTCTTTTCAACATCTTTGATTTCCTTTTGACATGTTTCATACATCTCTAACTCATCTTGTATAAGATCGAAATAATCCCATCTATCTAGCATTCCAACTGATATTTTGTCCCAAAGGGTCTTTCTAGTTCTTCTCAACAACTCTTCACCCTGGAAATCTAGTTGCATCTTGGTAATTGGAATTTTTAATTCATTTATCTCTGACTCTTGATCATCAATTGTATCATATTTTTTATCATCTTTGTTATCTACTTGTTGACCCTGTGTGTCAGGCTCTTTCATTACATCTGTGAGTGATCCTTTTGTTTGTTTGTTTGGCTTCTTAGGATCTCTTGAAATCCCCTCTTCCCCCTTTGAAGGCCGGTCTATCTCTTGTAAGCTTGGAGATGAAATTGGAGAAGTTGGCTTGTTTTCTAATGATGTCCTTTGTATCTCAAGAGAAGTTATTTGGCACATTAGCTCACTTATCTGGTTTTCCCCCTCTTCTGTTGGATTTTTAAATATTAGCATTGTTAATTTTTTAGCATCATTCAATATACTTTAGGATCTTTACTGAGAGAATAACATGTACAGCATATCAATCATATCAATCACAACAAGCAATCACATAAGACAATAGACACAAAGAGTTTCACTGGGGAAAACCATAAAGGTGAAAAACCCCACAACTTCCTCAGAGATAGAAAGAGCAATGATACAACCCAAGTACAAGAGATAGTCCTCCTAGCAGCTACTCCTCCTTCCTCACTTGTGTGCCACTTTTTGATGCGTGTAGAAGTGAATAATGAAGTGATCAAATAGAGTGCCTCCCGCACTCTATTTATACATGACCTGACCTGCCTAATAAACTAGCAGGGCCGACTTGTCTAACTCAGTCTAATAACCCATGGTAATACTAATCAGGGTCGACCCCACACTTGGTGGTCTAATAACCCATCACATGCAAGTTGCGACACTTGCGACACTTGTCAATACAAATGATGACACTTCCGTATAGAGGAATAATAACATCTTTATAGGAGTACAATATACATAGGTGAAATACATTCCGAAGTTACAATTACATCAACACTCCCTCTTAACTAGGAAGGTATTTCTCGACACAGATCTGCTAGCACAAGTCTTCTTCTCTGGATCATCGTCACTAGATCATCGTCATTGAATCATCGTCATCATCACGACTGTTGCTATCTCAATCAATCTCTGATCTACTCATCATAGGAAGTTCTACAGAGCCAACCCTTTTTTATGCTGGATGTAGGCCCACCACCTATAGGTCTTCATCATCAGTGGCCACACTGTGGAACCTAGGACTGATTACGTGCGTCAACAAAACCTATCGCAGACTATAGGATCTTTTACATGTTCACCTTCACAAAACCTTTAAAGAGCATCCAGGATGTTAGGAGCACACCGCTCTACCTATCTGGATCTCTATAGAGCATCCCAGGCTGTTATGAGCACACCGCTCTACCTGTCTGGATCTCCAAGATCTTTTCTATGTGAACTTTCGCAAGACCTTTAAAGAGCATCCCAGGATGTTACGAGCACACTGCTCTACCTGTCTGGATCTCTATATAGCATCCCAGGATATTACGAGCGCACCGCTCTACCTATCCGGATCTCCAGGATCTTTTCTATGCAAAACTGTAGCAAAACCTTGAAAGAGGATCCCAGGATGTTATGAGCACACCGCTCTACTTGTCTGGATCTCCCGGGATATTTTCTATGCTACCTGCACAACCTGTCCATGGCCACAGAGTATCAATGTGATACTCACCATGCATCATCATGATGTACATCATCATATGATCAACCTAATCATCATCATAGCATCATCCTGATGCATATCATCTGGAGCAACATTTTGAAGCTCATCGTCTGTGATCATCCTGATCATCATCATAGCATCATCCTGATGCATATCATTTGGAGCAACATCCTAAAGTTTGTCATCCGTGATCATCCTGATCAAACAATATATCCACCTGATACATACCAAGTATATACCTGATACATATCATCATACATGATCCACCTGATCATACAATGCATCCAACTAATATATAAATACATGATCCACCCGATCATACAATGCATCCACCTGATACATATATAAATACATGATCCACCTGACCATACAATGCATCCACCCGATACATACATAAGTACATGATCCACCTGATCATACATAAGTACATGATCCACCTAATCATATAATGCATCCACCTGATACATATATAAATACATGATCCACCTGATCATATCAAGCATCCAACATGATGCATTTACAAATGCATGATCCAACTGATCATATCAAGCATCCAACATGATGCATATACAAATACATGATCAAACTGATCAAAGCATCCAACATGATGCATATACAAATACATGATCAAACTGATCAAAGCATCCAACATGATGCATATACAAAGCAGTAACTGGAGCATCGTTCTGATGCTCATCATCCAGTGCTTACATCCACAGCCATGGGAAGGATCCTCCTCTCACCATGCTTGGAATGGCTCCTGAAAATGTGTCCATCAATTCTTCCTTGAAGTGTCGTCAATCTGAAGAACACCAAGCCTCTCTCCGAAGTACTCAAACTTCACTCTAGCTAGTGGTTTCATCAACACATCTGCAACTTGCTCATCCATCGCAACATACAGGAGCTTCACTGCTCCTCTCTGCACCTTATCCCTGATATAGTGATATTTGATCTCAATGTGCTTCGACCTGTCGCGGAACACCGGATTCTCAGACAGCTTCACACAACTTTGGTTGTCACAAAAGATACCAGTAGCCTCCAACGGGAGATCAAATAGCTCAGACAGTAGCTTTCGGAGCCATACTACCTCACAACTAGCTGAACAAGATGCAACATACTCTACTTCGGCTGTACTCAGTGCTACACAGGACTGCTTCCTGCTAAACCAAGAGATCACACCTGATCCCATACTGAAGCAGCACCCAGAAGTGCTCTTCCTATCTACAGCACTGCCTGCCCAGTCCGAATCAACATAACTTTGCAGGTTAAACTTTTGATTCGCATCATACTTGAGCCCATAATCAATTGTACCCTTCAGGTACCTCAGAATATGCTTTACAGCAACAAGGTGAACACTCCTCAGATCTGTCAGGAACTGGCTCAATGTGTTCACCGTAAAGCAAATATTTGGTCTCGTGTTCATCAGGTACATCAAGGACCCAATCATCTGACAATACATAGTGACATCAACCAACTCAGATGAAGCATCACACAGAAGCTTTAGGTTTGATGCCATAGGTGTGGCCATGGCCTTGCAGTCCATCATCCCGAACCTCTTCAAGATCTCTACTACATACTTCCCTTGTCCAAAGAAGATCCCATCTGCACTCTGCCACACCTCCATGCCTAGAAAGTAGTGCATCATACCCAAGTCTTTCATCTCGAACTCGGCAGCAAGCTTCCTCTTTGTGTCGACAATCAATCCATCCTCACCTGTTACAAACAGGTCATCCACATACAATAGTAGTATCACAGGATTGCCTTCCTCAACCTTGTAGTAAAGGTTGGAATCTGCTTTACTCTTGGTAAAGCCCAAACTGGATAGAAAGTTGTCTATCCTACCATACCAAGTCCTAGGAGCTTGCTTCAAGCCATACAAGGCTTTCTTTAATCTACACACATATGACCCCCTGTCATGTGTCTCAAAACCAAGTGGTTTCTCCACATACACTTCCTCCTCGACTACACCATTCAAGAAAGATGTCTTGACATCCATCTAGTGTATCTTCCATTTCATCACTTCAGCCAAGGCAAGTACTGATCTGATGGAAGTGTACCTGGCTACAGGAGCAAAAGTCTCTTCATAGTCTATCCCCTCTTTCTAGGAGAATCCACGAGCTACAAATCTTGCTTTGTATTTTTCTATGCTGCCATCTGTAGGATGCTTGATCTTGTAGATCCATTTGGAAGTCACAACAGACTTCCCTTCAAGTCTTGGGACTACATCCCACACATCATTTTTCATGATTGATTGGTATTCCTCGACCATGGCATCCTTCCATTCTTTCTTTTCCATTGCTTCTTCATAATTGGAAGGTTCTTTGTTCATAATCTCATAGAGTAGGGAAACATAACTGGTATGTGATCTAGTCCTCTTCCTTTCTCTGTGTTCTTCTTCTAGAATGCCATATATTTCTACATCTTGAATGATCTCTCTATCCCATGCAGGTTTCCTCTTATGAGAGTTCTTCTCACGGGGTGGATCTACAGGTTCTTGCGTATCTTCAACTTCACGATCTGCTTCTGGAATTGATTCACTCATGGTGGTGTCTTGGAATCTATTTTCCTTTGGTTCTTCATGATCTTCAACAGGTGCCTTCATTGATTTGATGTAAGCTGAGCCTTCATCAAATGTTACATCCCTACTGACATCAATCTTCTTGAACCCTGGAAAGTATATTCTGTAGGCTTTCGAGTTTTCACTGTAACCCACGAAGATGCCCTTCTTTCCTGAAGGGTCTAGCTTTGTCCTATTTTCTTTTGGGATATGTGTATATACTGGACAACCAAATATTCTGAGATGGGTGACTTTAGTTTTCTTACCAGAGAAGACCTCTTCTGGTGTCTTGTTGTCCAATATCTTGTGAGGTTTTTTGTTCTGCACATATACAGTTGTCCTAGTTGCTTCTGCCCAAATATGCATAGGCAGATCCTGGTCATGCAGCATTTCCCGTGCTGCTTCCATGATTGTTCTATTCTTCCTTTCTGTAACTCCATTCTGTTGTGGATTGTAGGGATCAGTCAACTCTCTCTTAATCCCCGAATCACTACATAGCTTCTTGAAATCACTTGAAGTGAATTCTCCGCCATTATCGGATCTGAAGGTCTTGCAATCCTTCTATGCTAGATTTCACTTGGCTCCATGGATTCATTTACCATGGCATGTTCAGGTTGTCCCTTTAATTTGTACAAACCTCCCTCTTGCTTTCCAATCACTACTGCATTATCTATAGTTTTACCCTTTGGCCACATTAGGACTTGGCCATCTATAAATGCAACCCTCATGCCTTTTGCATCCAATGCAGATATGGAGAGTAGGTTCTTCTTAAGCCCAGGTACATATAGAACATCTTTCATCTTTAGAGACTTCCCAGAGTCTAGGTTGTAGGAGGCTTCACCACTTCCTTTGATAGGATATTGATAGTCATCCCCAAGTTTCACTTTATGGGGTGACTCATGTTCAGATATATCTACAAAGGATTATTTAAACCCAGTCATGTGTTTGGAAGCCCCACTATCAATAAGCCAATCATTACATCCATGAGAGATAGTACCTGTGAGAGAAAAGATTAGCACATATTCATCTTCACTTGATGAACCATCACTTTCTGTTCTAGCCTTCTTCTTGGGAGGTTCATCATCCTCAGCAGCATGAGCATGAAATCTCTTCTTGTTGAATTTGTTGTTGTTGTCTTTCTTCTTCTTGGGACAATTTGAAGCAAAGTGTCCTATTTCATTACAGTCGAAACATCGAATATGAGAGAGATATTTCTTCTTATGATGAGGGTGAGAATGTTTCTTGTTATGGTATTTCTCCCTCTTAAACTTGCTTCCCTTGGTGTGTGCTGTGAGAGCTTGATCTTCATTCCCCATCTTCTCTTCTCGGGCCACAACCCTTGCTTCTTCTTGTGAACATTCCTCCCATAGTCTACTGAAGGAGATCAACTTCCTTCTTGCACAGATTCCTTGGATGGAGTCCCATGACCTAGGTAGGCCATTCAATATGGTCATGACAACTTCACCATTATCTACTACTTCACCCATAGCTTCAAGTTGTTCCTTGATCTGAGAGACCTTAGAAAAATAAGATTGAATGGTCTCTCCATTCTAAAGCTTTACCCCTTTCAATTGGTTCCGTAGAGTCATCTTCCGATTTATGTTCTTCCCTTCAAATAGATTGGTTAGGGAATCAAACATCTCCTTGGGTGTCTTTAGAGATGACACATGTGTTATGAGATGGTCTTTGATAGAATCAGAAATGATCCTCTTTTCCTTCACCAAGTTCTTCTTATGCTTGCCTTAGCATATTCTCCCTCTGGGATAGAGACCTCTTCACTTATGTAAGTATCTAATTCATTTTCTTCCAGGATTAACCCAATCCTATACTTCCATGCTCGGAAGTTATAATCCCCTTCAAGCTTGGTGTGGTGAGACATCTTAAAGAGTACTTCAAATGGAAATAGAAAAGATTTAGATCTTACCACTTGATTTGCAGAAATCTGGATCTGGAGCTGGATTAGGGTTTGTTAGAGAAACCCTAAAAATTCAAAATGTGAATTTCAATTTTCTGAAAGGATAGAAAGATGCGCCTTGATGAGCTGATTAGCCTAGTATATTCAGAATTTGAAATCTGCAAAGTTTTACCCTTCAGAAATGCCTTTTAGTCTCCTGGATTCACTAGGGAGGACCCTGAATTAGGGTTTGAGTTTCCCGGAGCTTCACCCAACCAAAAAGTTTGATCCAAAGATCTAAACTTCGATTTTTCCAAGGAGCTTCTATCTATGGTCTTAGAATGCAGAAATTCCTATTTTTGTGGAAACCCTAATTTTTAGGGCCAAAAATAAAAGTGCTCAAAATTGAATTATAATTGGACAGAAAGATGTGCCTTGATGAGGAGAGTCAATCCACTCTACTTCCTTTCAATATCTGTGGAGACAAACCCAATAAACAAGAAGCCCTAGCTTCCGCAATTGCAAAGTGTCTTCTTCTCAGGTTAGCTCTGATACCATGTTAATTTTTGAGCATCAATTCAATATACTCTAGGATCTTTACTGAGAGAATAACATGTACAACATATCAATCATATCAATCACAACAAGTAATCACATAAGACAATAGACACACAGAGTTTCACTGGGGAAAACCATAAAGGTGAAAAACCCCCAACTTCCTCAGAGATAGAAAGAGCAATGATACAACCCAAGTACAAGAGATAGTCCTCCTAGCAGCTACTCCTCCTTCCTCACTTGTGCACCACTTTCTGATGAGTGTAGAAGTGAATAATGAAGTGATCAAATAGAGTGCCTCCCGCACTCTATTTATACATGACCTGACCTGCCTAATAAACTAGCAGGGCCAACTTGTCTAACTTAGTCTAATAACCCATGGTAATACTAATCAAGGCCGACCCCACACTTGGTGGTCTAATAACCCATCACATGCAAGTTGCGACACTTGTCAATACAAATGACGACACTTCCGTATAGAGGAATAATAACATCTCTACAGGAGTATAATATACATAGGTGAAATACATTCCGAAGTTACAATTACATCAACAATCATACATTCATATATGTGCTCATTTACTTCCTTCATTTTGGTCAGCTCAGGAGTTTACACTGGTTGAGTTGCAGACATCTTTATCTGCTTCCTTATATGGGCAATCTCATTATATTTTTTTACAACAAATCCTGAGCTTGTGAAGTGTTAGTTGGATTTACTCCCAAGGACACAACTTTGATTTCAAGCTCTTTTATATAAACTTGTTTATCCTTGACTGTTATTATCTTTAAATTCCTTTAGTAACTGTTAAAACTTATTCAATTTTGTTCTCAACTTTTTCTCTATGACCACAGATTGAACCACCTCCTTTCAGATCATATCACTAGTTTGTCTATAAAAATCCAACTTATCTAATTTCCCATAATGTTTGAAGTGGAATTCATATTCATTAACATTCCAATCTTTAAATGATGAAGGCATGGGAATTAAAGGGTGCATACTGACATCCTTAAGGTATTATCTCATGTATGGTCTTCTATAGTAAACAATTTTTACCAGCTGGATCTATTTGCTTCTTCAAATCTCTCACCACTCCCATACCCTTATCTCTTATATCCAAGTATTTCTTTTGAATATTTGACTTTGTTGGAAATGGACTTGTTATAGGTGATGTTGTCTATGAGCTTTGAGGAATTAGAAATTCTACAAAGGGATAATGTATGAATGTGACTGGTGATAAATATTTTATGACCTATAGTTGTTTCATCACCTCATTCTGTCAAGTTAGCTGGGATATCATCTCCTTCTTCTACTTCAACCAATTCTTTCTTTGATTCTTCATCTTGCTCTGTTCTTGGCTTCTTGCTATGAGGCTCTTGATTAGCACCATCAATATCCATGTTTATTTGGATCACTTCAACTCCTCTTTTTTGGCCCTGCTACAAATTTGCATCTTCCTACTCAGACTTGCAAATTCTTCAAAATGTCTAAGACTTCATTCAAGCTCTCTTTATTTGCAATCATTTCCCAATGAGGTTTGGGAACATATGTATATGAAAAACTTTTGTTGGTTACCCTCATATTTGAAATGATTTGGTGAGGATAATATGATCTAGATTTTGCTTTCTCTAGGCTTAATCGGTTTATATAGTCATCCATATATTGTAGAGCATTTAATCCTGTTATTAAAAATGGCCCCACATCACAGCTTGGCAGCAAGAATGCTATTTGATGTTTGAAATGAACATAATGCATGTGGTCAGACATGGACTTCTGCCTAGTGTATTCCATGGAAAATACTCTAGGATTAAGGAATGAAGGTGGCTTATAAGGTTTTCCCTCAAATCCTTAGATACTCAAAACTGTATAATATTCATACAATAACCAGTCCCCTACTCTTTTATCTGGGCTTAATTGTAAAAGATTCTTATTTCCAAGGAACATCCTTGGAGGATGAGCATCATGCATTAAATAATAAGTGATTGACATGATATTCTTGGAAAACTCTTTATAATTTGGGTTCCTTGGCTTTGTGAGAATGAGATTGCTCCATTCAAATACAGGCAAGGGATTTCCAGCTTCATCCTTAGTTTAAAGATTTAGCTCATTATAGAACTGTGAATTTTGGTACAAGAACATATAAAACATATATGAAGGGTACATAAACCTTTCTAGAGCAATAATATATGACAATAAGGTGTTGATGGCCTGAGATAAGTATTCATAGAAGTAAAACTTACGAGGCATGATAGCAGGAGTCGGGTTCAAACAACTGAGAAAACCTAGAATTGCCTCATCAACCATATAATCATTATCATAACCTAACCAAGTATAAATTAGGGATATCTTCTCTCTAGCATTCTCATGGAATATAATGTTTTCATATGGAGGAGGTAGAGGATTGGTTGCAATCCCCTAGTCGAAATAGTGAGACAGGTATTGGCTTCTTTCCAAGGGCTTGTGGGATACGTATGCTATAGATAGGTTCTTTTTATTTAAGGGTAGAATAATTTGGTGTTCTAGGAAACAAAACATCTTAGCAATAGTTTATGTGTTTACAGTGCAGAGTATTTTTGTTGACACAAATATGTCAACAAGGATTCACTTCGTACTAGTGTCAACAAAACTCAATGAAATATCCCATAGACATCATCCCGGAAAGGATTTATCCTTTCCAGCGACACCCACAGAGTGAGAGAAGTCTCACCCGAGATATCTAAGGGGGGATGCAGGAACCATGTTTCTGTAGATATGAGAGAACATGCATAATTTCTACTCAATCACACAGTAATTCAGAGATCGACATGAACATTATTCGCATCAAAACATAATCTTTAGATCTACGACATAACAGATTATCGCAACATAACTAACTGATCTGATATATATAATAGTACTGCGACATTACAGATTCATACATACACCGTATTTAACCAAGCTACAACATACATTCAATGATATTGTGATAACCCATCATACACCATATTTAACCAAGATGCAACATACATTCAATTATACTATGATAGCATATAATCAATCACACGGTGACAGGAAAATAGACATAGGCATAGACCAAACATTCCCTTTTATTACTCATCAACTCGTCTTACACCGCGGCATCAAGGAATACATCCATAAAACCAATACAAAACAGATATGCAGATCATCATCAAGAAACAATAAGAATACGCCAAAGGTCCAATCAAATCAGAGATAATACAAAAAGGTGCTCAACATACGAACCAAAATATAATGATCTAGATGCTTATCCAAAAGATAGATCAAAGGATCGATATAAGGAGTGAATGAATAGATTCCCTTAGGCTTACAATCTACTCCTATTTATAAGCTCACTTGGTCGTTACATTGGGTCCACTTCGTAGAGTGACACATTAATTAATTAACTAAATAGATAACTATTCCGTGCTATCCGCTTATCTTCCTCTTCATTCGCTCCGCGACTGGTCCTTTATCCTTGTCGTAGTCCCTTCTATCGCCAAGTGTACCAAAACTTATGCGCTTTGACCTTGTGCCAACAATTTTTGAGTAATATACAATTATTATGGCCTTTTTACCAGGTGAATATCTGATGGAGCACCATGTCATGAATTCATGAAAATAGACTATATGGGGCAGATAGCTCTGGCCAAATTGGTCTCCCAAAGGTGATGGGGATCCCAACTACCCGTGGCTTAGGCTCTAGCTTATTTAAGAGTGGCAATTAGGTATGATCCCATTATAATTGTATCAAAGATGTCAGTGTGATGGACAATGATGTGCTCATCACTAACAAATCTGGGTTACTTTCTAACATTTACGTTTTTATGCAAATGCCATTTTAGGTTTTATTGCAGGGCTTAGCTGTGCTGGGCTAGGTTGATATTTTATTGAACTACAATGGTTTAAAATTTTTAACAACTAAAAATAGGGTTAAACAGACATATTGGTAAATAGATTTACCCAAAAGGTTAAAGGCCATCGAAAGTTAGCAACTTAGGGGGGGTTATGGTTTATTATAACGGGTTTAGGAAGGTTGCTTGGGCACTGATAGCAGACTTATTCTCCTCATAAAATGGAAATATAGGACAAAAAAAACATTTCCCTCTTAAACAATCAACATCCAATCAAAACTTAACATTAGGAAGAATTGGATTTGATGTGGGACCACCAATTCCCAATGGGTAATTTGTGGCAGTCATTTACCAAATACCTTTTCACTTTGTTGTTCACTTTCAAGTTCATGAGAAAGGGTCAAGAGTTACTCACGATAAATCTAAAGGCTCTTAAAGGGTAACCATAAAATAAGCTAAAGGCTCTTAGAGTAGTAGAAATAGGAGAGGAAAATTTTCATTTTCATCATCCAAAATTGAAGAGCTCAGATACAAGAGTAGAGGGTCAAATTTTAGGGAAAGATGAAGTGAAGAAGGCCGAAATTCTAGTGGAAGATGAAATCTTGTGATGATTTCTACTTGGTTTTTTTGTTTCAGGTCATCATGGAATTTTTAGTATATATTTGTTTCTATGATTTTCAGAAAGTGAAATGTTTATGGGATGGAGACGAGATTTGGGAGTGCTTATGGTAAAAATTTTAGATGCTAATTTGCTATAGTTCCAAAGATATGACCTCATAAAGTTAGGCACCACAACCCCAATCAAGCATTTTTGCAACATCTTTACATAAACTAGGGGAATACATAGATTGGTGCCTTTGAAATCCTGACTGACTCTCTTTTCTAGGAAATGTTCTTGCCAAGTTTCCATGATAAAATCATGGAGTTGTGCTAATGAAAGTCCATGAAGATTAATATTCTTATCTTTTATAAATTGTTCCACAGCATCTGGAACATGACCAGGAAAACTTCTAAGATAGTGTTTCAATTATGTTGGTTCACCAAACTTTCCAGAAGAGATAAGAAGGTTTTGCATATAACAGAAGTATTTCTCACTTTGATTTAGGTCACAAATCCTTGCAGACATGAATAAAGAAGTTAGGTGCTCATAGTATTCTTTATCATCAGGGCCATAGAACGCTTTTCCCAAAGCATGCAGTATCTGTTGATCTGCATCATCGACATTCAAAATCTCATCTTTTGCTTCTTGTGGTAGCCACCGCCACCATTCATGTGCTAAACTGGATAATTCAACTATCAACTGTAAAGCTAATGGCTGACCAGAAGTATTTGAATCTTGGGTCTTTTATATAAAACCCATTGTCCAAGAAGTTGTATGGTTGACTTTATTTCTGCTCGTGACTAACATTGGATATTCAGAATGGGTTTCTCAAGCACCTGTGACATTAGGTTATTAATTCCATTTATTCCAAAATGGAATTTGTGAGAGGGTGCAGAAGAGGCATCTTGCATGTCTATATCAAAAGTGCGAGGAGGAGGACCTGAAAAGGAGGAAAAACCAACTCCATGGTTGACCCCTGAACTATTATGCGTATCTTCTGTGTGAGAGAGGAATTTAAGCATAGCCATATATATTTCAGGTAATGCCTTAGGAATTATATGGAATTGAATTACTAAGCTTTGTATTTCTTGGAATTCTTCTTCATCTTGACCAAACTTAAAATCTGGTCTTTCATCCTCATCTTGGACACTCATCATACCAAACGAGTAACTTTTAGAGTGTTTTCGTTGGTGTCCTTTTAGTACAAGATCCATTGCTTCCTAGCTAAACGAGCCAATTTTCTTTTTTAATTCTTGATTTTTGGTCAAAATCTTACCCAAGATGTTCATCCTTTTCTCTATCTTGTCATAGGCTGTATTTATTGCAGTTTTTATCTCTTCTGTATCATGCAACAAATGATCCAGAAGGTCTAGTTTGGTTTGGAGCATTGATATCTCATCATGCTCATCCTTCATTGTTTTCTTTAACTGAATGATGTCCATGGACATATCATCCAGATTTTGTGTTGTGAGATGTTGTTGCAAATTGCCATAGTTGGCAAGCTTTATTTCATCTAAGATAGTTTCAGAAGGAATAGAAGATTTATAGGGCATGAATTCTTTTTTAATTTTCCCATCAGTTGAAAACTGACTGGAGGGAACCTTTGGAATATTTCTTCCAGGGAAAAATGACCTACCACCTTTAACAGAGGTGATTTCCATACCAGATCTATTTCGAGGAAAAGATGAAAACATTGAGAGACTCGGGAGTTCTCTATTCTGATTATGCTTTAACCTCTGGATTATTTTCTTGCAGACTGGATATTCTGAGTATTGACCTTTATGTTCAGTTTCATAGACCCCAGAAAAGGATGGATGAAATGAAGTAGAAGAAGCATTTTCATGCCTATTTGACTTAAATCCTAATTATTCACAGAAGGGGTCCTGAGAAGAGGAGGAGTAGGATGGTCTTCAGGGATTCTGAATGAGTGGGAGGATCTATAAAAAAATGCTGGGGTATTGAAAAAAGACTCTATTTTCTGTACATAAATATTTTGGTTCCTTAGCTCTTTAAATTTCACTTCCCATTGTCTAGGTCAGTTTATTCCTGTCCAATCAAAAGTAACTGGAGTAGTTTGTTTAGATTTATCCGTCTCCACCATGCTATGCAGGTGTGAGTTCTGATGGAACTTAGACCAGAGCAGGGGAAGAGTATCATTCCCAAAGCAGACAAGAACACATGCTTTGAGTTGTATGATCTTGGAGCCAAAATCCATTTTAAAGCCACGCGGTAATATATATGCTTTAAGTAAATCATAGATATAGGGATCTTCAAGGCTGACATAATACTTAGGAAAAATAGTGCCAAAACATGAGGCATTATGTAAAGGAGCAGTAAAGCCTCTAATGATGGCATCAGAAAAATCGACATGCCGAGTGTCTATGGATACACACAAAGAAGAAACAGGAAGATAGGGTCGAACTCAATGGATGAAGGCCAATTTTAATTGCACCAAGATGGGCGTACTTATATCCCTGGGTTTTAGCCCAATCTATATGGGACTTATCTAACAAATTAATATGCACAGGCTCGTCTCTATCTGTAAAAAAACATCAATAGAGCTAACTTTGATTTGAGTGTGAGTTTTATATTGACACCATGATAACTTATAAACATCAGAAGGTAAGATGGATGGTAATTGCCTATTTTCGGAAGGATTTAAATCCTAGATATTGATTATTGAAGAATATGTAGAAGTCTCCTGGTGAAAAGAGGAGCGTCTTCCAGCTAAAGATACTTTTGTATCGTTGCCTGTCTGACAGTCTAAGGTTTGGAGCGAGACTGAATCCATTGAAGGGTCCATGGAACACTTACCTTTATCGGGCAATAAATGGGAAAATCGCTCACATGGGTTCCTACAATTCTTTCTCAAAGAAACAACGAAGGATTTACGATGCCTATCCCATGGCTATGACCTCATCACAAATCGGACACCCTTTTTACCCAACACAAAACCTTCACTTCAAAGATAAGGAAACATATATCAGACTGTAAACAAAAATGCATAGATACATCCACTTATATAGTAGAAGACCAAAATATAAATATTGAGACTTACAACACAAAAGTCCAAGTAGTGTTGGCTCTAATACCAAATGCCTCTGTTAATCTAAGTTAATCTGTGGTGAAGCCAAGCTTAAGTCTGCTATTGAAGAAGATAAAATTATTTCTTATATATCGAACCTAATGATTTTAAAACCAAGCTTATGAACAAATTCTAGTTAGTTGTGGCTAAGAGTTTAGCACTTGGCTTATGTTGAAGAATTTGGGTGGAAGATTTTGTTGTTCTATTCACCTAGTGGAGACCTTGTCTAGCTTGAGGGTGGCCTCTCAGCTGAAAGAGAATAGACTGCACAGAGTGCTTACGGTTGGGTGGAAAATTGCAGTCGCACATTTAGTTTCCTGAGACTTCTCAAGATAAATATTTATTATTTAGTTATTTTTTAATTATATTTAAGAGGTTAAATGTTCATTAATATATAATGATATTATCATGATGAATTGTTATAAAATAATGATCTGATATTGGGTTATTTATTTAATCGACTTGTGATGAATGCACTACCTCAATTAAGCAAGTAACTTGTATTGTTATTATAGCATGTTTACTACATTTTAAAAGTGAATAAAATGCATCAGAAACAAGTGCCACAGGAGGTGGCAATGTCCCTATTGTTAATTAATTTGTATAGTTTATTAGCTATTTTAGTTAAATTGTATAACCAAAAGATCAAATGCTTTTTTAATTGTAGATGTTGTTTTTATCATTTCAAATTTAACCATGCAATTAATAAAAGGTTGTAACTAGCATTTATATATTGCCAAATTTATTGGTCAAATTTCAATTTTTTAATTGTAGATGTTGTTTTTATCATTTCAAATTTAACCATCCAATTAATAAAAGGTTGTAACTAGCATTTATAAACTGCCAAATTTATTGGTCAAATTTCAATTTATTGTGTTTATAATATTTGCAAAATCAGTTCACCACCTTATTGTATTTCACCTTATAATTTAATACAATAAGGAGATATCATTTAATAGGGAGTAGGATTGGAATGCTATTTCCAAATTCCACAGTAAACTTAAACTTAAATATTTGTATAAGACTGACTGGCTTACGTTTTTTTACCATTTGAAGACCAACATTGTACAATGCGATGTTAAAGAGCTTAGTATAGGGCACTTAGTATAGTCAAATTGAGGAGGTAGATGGAGCTGGATGATTAGAATTATGCTGTGGGTATTCTGCCAAGCATGAGTCTTATGCCTTAAGATTCTGCTCCACCAGGAGTCAATGCCAGGATTCGATGATGCTACTCATCAGTTGACGCCATGAGTCAATGCCAAGCATTGTTGGGTATATCGATCCAATCAATCCATAAATCAAACAAATAGGTAACACGATATGTATATTAACGTAAGTAAGATAACCTAGCTGGTATGTTGTTTTATTGGTTGGTGAACTGATGATTTCTGTAGGCCCAGGTGATAGGCTGGGGTCCGCCTGGTGTTTACCAGGGCAAGTGTTGGTAGGTCGATGGTGCAGGTAGTTGATAAAGAGATCATAACTTCAATTCAAGCCAAATTTAAATATTAGGACCGATTAAGAAAAGATGGAAATATGCACAATTGCGGCACAATTCAAGTTATCAGGGTGGATATTTAGTTTAATTTTATAGGAGTCGTGACATGTCCACTTATTAAGAATATAGAATGCTTCAGCATAAAAAGTATTTGTATTTAAAAACATTTATTATTATACATATTAAAATTGTACGTTTTCCATTAATTGGGTTGGAAAAGAATTGACTATAGATAAAGAGATACGATGTTAATTTAAAGTAAGTACAGTAAAATTAGTAAAATTTGCTGAAAAAGAGTTCGAGAAAACAAAAAAGTAATTCCACTAAAAATTAAAAAAATAATTTGAATAATTTGAATAATAAAATAATAAAATATTTAATATATATATCCACACTAAAAATGAGAATGTGGTCATAGTAAAATAAAATATTGACGTACAAGTATGTTAATGAACGAATGCATAGCCCATGAAGTTCAAGTAAAACAAACTGCTCGATCGGGAATATAAACAATGCATTTAACACGCTGGGGCCAAGCAAACGACGGAGACTCAGCTACAACTATCACACATGCACATATGTAATCTATGCGCATTCCAAGACTTAAGACAAACGTACAAATGTAAATGTAAAAATTTGCCATGCGAAACACATTTGTCATCTGTCATTTGCATGGCAAGAACGTGGCCTAAAACTGAAAACTATCTTTTTGTTTTCACCACTCAGTTGTTGTGCTCGACGGGAGATTGACCAGTGCCCATTCCCTCCATTCTCTATGGCATAACTTGCAGGGAAACAATGGGTCCAAAGAACAGTGCAAACTCAACGGGAGCTTGACCAGTGCCCATTCCCTCCATCCTCTATGGCATAACTTGCAGGGAAACAATGGGTCCAAAGAACAGTGCAAACGCTTATGAGGAAGTTCAGAAGCAACAACTAGAAGAGAACAGGAAACGCATGGAGGTCAGTAACTAAATAGGCATTTGGGGTAGGACCTGCACTAGTCATCCTTTTTCATAACCGCTGCCTATTGTAACACTTGGTGATCTCGGACAAACGATGCAGCTGCATGGCCTCTAAGGTAATGTCATGGTTTACCAAATAATTAACAGCCTCATTAATGCTCCTTTTAAATGTAATGCAGTATAATTTGAGGAGTTGCAATGTTTTGAAGAATGCACTATGTACTCCATTAAAGCTTCTTATGAGATTGTTGTTGCCGTGGCTTTAACAACACTTAATAATATGCAGTGTGAAGTGCTTTGCACGTCATTGAGTATATATACCTCGTAGACTCCATACAATAACAGGGAAACTTATATGTATCCCCCTTTTAGTATTACATGTCAAACATATTGCAAAAAATGTCTAGAGTCTAATTCTTACCCTGGTTTAGGCTATGCAATATTAGCATTGCTTGCAGAGTAAAGAAATAATTCCACCCTAGATTCAAGAATTTACAGTTATGGCTGAAGTTAGGGTCTAAGTAACAAAGCATGCTTTATATCGACTAGTGTATGTCTAATGGAATCTGAAAGGTAAAAGGATTCATTCCTCTTTCCCTTCCAGGTAACATGTCTGTAAGCCTCTCTTTTTTCCTCGGGTTCTATGTTTGAAGAAGCCATAAGCCTGTGTTTGCGACCGACCTTTTTATTCAACAATCCAGCCATAATGAACGAATCAAGTAACAAAAGCAGTGTTAATTCTCTTTTGTATTATATACCGAATCAAGTAACAAAAGCAGTGTTAATTCTCTTTTGTATTATATACGCAATTACATAATTATATGAGACAATAATCTAAGCGACTTCTCATGTTGCACCGTCATTAGCAACACTATGATCGTCTCATCATTGCATATCAACGGTAAGTAGCAATAATATGTCGTATATCGATATGTTGATATGTGTGATATGGCTTGGTATGGAGTGTCTGTGGCAGAGGTAGGTTGTTGTTCTTGGTGGAGACTTGGTTAAAGGTTCCTTCCTAGTTAAATGCTCTTAACTGACCATCCTTGGCGATTGAAGGCAAGCAGTTATCGAAAACAATAAGAGTTTCCAGGGAGCAACAAAAATCCAAATATAATTGTTTGTTCTATAGAATAAACCAGCGACTTCACAATGGTAAACCGCTATGTTTTACTATCTGCATATAGCAATAACGATTTTTGGTTGAGGATAAAATTCCCATGCATGAATACTGTGTAGCAGAAACTCTAGTAAACTGGACATGTAAACATTTTTTTGCAATGATAATGTCTATTTTGTATTTTGATTTTGATGTTGAATTCAAATTCAATTGAAAAACAAATGTTCTTACTCTGTATCTTGTTTGTAAGGCCAATACAGAATCTCCTGCAAAATTGATGTAAGGCTCTCCTGCAAATTGATGCAAGGCCGCGACAGAAGCTCCTCCAAATTGATGGATGAAGAGAAGTAAAGGTATACTGAGAAACCGTCTCTGCCACAATAACACTTCTAATTATAAGCCAATCACTTTCCACAAAATATTGTTTTTTATATTAATAAATAAATAGAATATTTGAAAAAAAATTGTTTTTTTATATTAATAAATAAATAGAATATTTGAAACTTTGGTTTGGTTAAAATGTATGTTGTGGATTCAATCAATCGTAACTAATACATAGTCAAAAGCCGATCGAATACAATAGTTACCCGGCAGGGACTAATAAGGCATAGTATGAAGCATGGCAACTAATATTTATAAGATGCATAATGAATATTGCATGTTCGTAGGGCGCATAACTACCTACTAATAAACTAGTATGATTCATGATGACTTAGAATTGATTGTTAAAGTGAATATGCAGATATGCGAAAGATTTGGAATCATATAAAAGAAACCACTTAATAATCATAGTATCCTTCGCCATTAGTTGAGGTTGGTATGCTTTTTTTTATGTTTAATTGTAAATAGGAAAAAGATAAAGATTAAGTCATTAAGACTATTTCTTGAATAATCAAGATTAATAGTATGTTTATAATTTGTGATGAAATTTTGCCACATACATATGTATAGTGTGGCTTATGACTTTAAACATTATTGGGAAAATGCATATATGATGAACTAAAATGGGATTACCGTAAATATGACCTTTTTGTAAAGATTATTACACACAGTGCATAAAAGATTTTGATATTTCACTGAATAGTTAATGATATCGCTTGATGAGGAACTTTATTAATTCTTAGCATCATCTTGTTGCATATGAGTTAATAGATGATGTTTTGGATCTTATTTTTGTTATTAAACTTTGAGGGGATTGGTATATCTCGATATATCTTGTTATTGGTATGGGTATTGTTTTGGGAGATTTGAAATGGTTTCGGTTTTTATTAACTTTTGATGGTTGTAATGATGAACTCTTATGTGATATCTGTACTTTTTATACTTTTAATAAAGTATAGGTTTTTTTTAAAAAAAAAAAATGATGTTTCATTATAATGATAGACTTTGTTAAAAAATTTATTTACAATCTTTCATATAATATAGTTTGTTAATTTGTAAATGATTATGTTAAAAGAATGATAATCATAAATTAAGGGATAATCGACATTAAAGTAAGAATAATATTTCCGTTGCATAATCATAGTCTTTGATTTTGGGGAATAACTATCGACTAGATTAATATATCATGATGCATAATCATTAAAGTAAGAATAATATTTCCGTTGCATAATCATAGTCTTTGATTTTGGGGAATAACTATCGACTAGATTAATATATCATGATGCATAATCATAGTCTTTGATTTTGGGGAATAACTATCGACTAGATTAATATATCATGACTAGATTTAAAATAAAAGAAAAATTTTGCTTCAATTTTTTCAAATAATTACAATGAGTAGGATGAGTAAGTTGGGGAATAACTATAGACTAGATTAATATATCATGACTAGATTTAAAACAAAAGAAAAATTTTGCTTCAATTTTTTCAAATAATTACAATGAATAGAATGAGTAAGAAGAGGATAGTACAGTGAGGTTGATGAGTAAGAACAGGATATTATAGTGAGGTTAAAATTGAAGGCATTGGGGAATAACTATAGACTAGATTAATATATCATGACTAGATTTAAAACAAAAGAAAAATTTTGCTTCAATTTTTTCAAATAATTACAATGAATAGGATGAGTAAGAAGAGGATAGTACAGTGAGGTTGATGATTAAGAACATGATATTTATAGTGAGGTTAAAATTGAAGGCATTATGAAAACAAGTATAAAAATATATTATTTTTTTAATCATTTTAAAAACACTAAAAACAAAATTGACAAGAAAAAAACATAAATTTAGAGGAAAAATAATTAAAAATACAAAAATTTAAAACAACTTAAAAAAACATAAAATTAAAATATTTTAACTTAAAATTGAGAAAATAAAATTAAACTATCGAAAAGTTTAAAAAAAAAAGGAATCATGCACATTATAGACTCTCCTTATAGTTAAAATGGTAAGTTTTTTGTTTTTTGTTTTCTAATTTTTAAATTTGTTAAATTTTCTTTAAAATGGTTTTTTTAATTATTTTTTAAAGAAATTTTTTTCTTTAAAATTGTTTTTTTAATTATTTTTTAAAGAATTTTTTTTAAGTGATTTTAAATAATATTATGTTTTTAAAATCATGTTTTCGAAATGTTTGCGATTTTAATTCTGTAGAAGAAAACATTTTTATCAGTAACATCATTTTTCGTTTTGAGGGTTGATTTTGGGATTTTCATTACAACGACGCCGACTTTTAAGGTAATGGTTTCAAAAAAGTTGTAATTTCAGCCTCAGAAAAAAATGGGGGTGTCATGGTAGCATCACTTTTCGAGTTGGGTGTTTACTTGAGGTTTTGAATGCAGCGACACTAGTGGTTAAGGTGAAGGTCTCAAACATTATCTAGTTTTATCCCCCAAAAAAATGTGATATCAATAACATCCATTTTCGATGCGAGGTTGATTTATGGTTTTGATTACAATGGTGTCAAATGAACTTATAAATTTTCAATTTTTTATTTGAAATAAAAATAACCATTAAATACAACCAACCTAAAAAAGACCTTAAAAAAATCTAATAAAATTATATATAATATGTTTTCATTATAACCCCACTTTAATAAATTAAATCCAAACAAAAAAAACACATCAAAATGTATGACCACAATGCATCTCGAATCATTTACCTCATCCTATCAACAATCAAACAATCAATTTAGTAACTGAAATATAGTTCTATATTCCAATATAATTATATATTTAAACAAAATATTATATAGACCAAAAGTAACCTAGCTTCTTCTTTTTAATATTTTTTCTCATAGAAAAATGTATATGTGAATGGAGCCCTTTGAATAGAGAGCATGTGTTCATACTTGATATTGGCTACTTCATAGTGCTAATTCTTTATAGGGTCTATTTAATACGTTTTCTCATAGAAGAATGTATATGTGAATGAAGCCCTTTGAATAGAGAGCATGTGTTCATACTTGATATTGGCTACTTCATAGTGCTAATTCTTTATAGGGTCTATTTAATACGTTTTCTCATAGAAGAATGTATATGTGAATGAAGCCCTTTGAATAGAGAGCATGTGTTCATACTTGATATTGGCTACTTCATAGTGCTAATTCTTGATAGGGTCTAATCAAATTGCACTCTTTCATGGACTCTCAACACTAGATCCAAATACTTTTTTGCTTGTGTAAGCAAATAATGGTTTAAATTGAGAATATGACCAATAAACAAGCCACTCCCTTAGTCTTCCTTCAAATAAAATAAACTAATGGTTCAAATTGAGAATATGACCAATAAACAAGCCACTCTCTTAGTCTTCCTTCAAATAAAATAAACGAACAATATATATTGTTTTTAATTTCCTTCTAAGTAATAGTGTGTTATCTATCTATATATATATCTAAAAATCATAACATATATTATGATACAAGTTAATCATGTTATGCAATTTGAATTGTTTTCCCAAATGTCCTTTTGTTTGCTTAACTTAACAAAACATAATGCTCAACCATTTGAACATATATAGTAAGACAATTCAAATAACGATTTTGGTTTTTTTTTTCCACAAAAAAAAGCATACTATTGTTATTCAATATCTTAATCAAATAGTACATGATTAAAGCCAACCAAAGCTGTTCTTTCAAAGAACTTCTCAACTAAGAGAGTCTCAATCTTACAAAATATACAAAAGATAAGTCCTAACATTCTTAAAACAAAAAGAGCACATTACTAACTCAGGCTAGGAAATTAAGGGATCCCGAGTCTATCAACTGATTCTCCCAATATTCATCCCAGAATAAAAATTCCTCCTCGCCATCAAGCGCCAATTTTGATAGTTGATCAACTGTTCATTGAATTCTCTGAAAATATGTTCCAAAGTCACAGATCTGAAAATACTAAGTTCTTCCTTAACTCTCTTGCACCAGTTGACCAAATTTAAAACAAAAAGGTCATACTCTCCACGAGCCCATTTGATGGTAACTCGTGAGTCACCAAAGATCTTCACATTCGGTAACCCAAAAAGATTAGCTACGCGAGAGACACACCACAGAGCCAGTAGTTCTGCCTTCATATTGGAACCTCTACCACATTTTAGACGAAGTGTATAATAGTGAAATTGATTTATAAAAATCACCCCACCTACTCCACAACTTCCCAAATTGGCTGCCCCATCAAAAAATAAAACAGGTTCATTTACAATAAAATGAAAATTCCCAACATTCCTTTGAACTGGAGAAATCATTTCTGTCTGATACTGTGGATAATGAGAAAGAACAATATTGAGAGTACCATCCACATAAGTTTGAGATCTTCAAACGTAGCCTTGTTCCTTACTAACCATACAGTCCAACAAATGAAGATAGGCAATGTCAAGTGCTCTTTACAATTCTTCATCCATTCTTACATACATGATTCCACATTTAAGCCATTCCACTTGACTCTAATACCAAAAATATGGTAGAATTTCTCCCATAATTCCAGAGTGAAAGAACATTCTAAGAAGAGATGTGTAGCAGATTCCGAACTATTCTTGCACAGAATACATTGGCTGGGACCAATCCAACCCATCAAAGACAGATTATCCCAAGTCTTTAACCGATCCAATAACATAAACCAACAGAAACATTTAAGTTTTAGTGGCATACACCAATGACAAATTCTCTTGTACCAACAATGATTAGGGAAGATACACCTTCGTTTGATAATACAATTGTAAGCAGTACTAGCAGATATGCTACCAGTAGCTTTGTTGCCACCCCAAACCACCACGTCCTCTTCAATACTTAACCGAACACCTGCATCATTCAGACCATGGATGTAAATTTCCCATTCATGGGCCACATTGAGTGGCAGCTTTAGATCCTCGGCATTCAACCAGTAACCACTCGAATCGTTCTTGACAATAGAATTTAATGTAACCAGACCAACCCTCTTCAAAATATTTAAAAGATTAGGGGATAACCAGCTCCCGTACGGGAAGCTTTGTTACTCAATTTCTTCAATATTATATAATGGCGGATGGTAGCAGTCATGTTCTTGTTGGAAGGACTAGTGGCAGTGATGTGAATAGCTGAAGAGTGGAGCAGTTGGAAAAGCAGATAGTAGAACTTCAACATAAGCTCGAGGGAAAATGCGACAAAAAGGACTTGGAATCCATGGAGAAGATAATTGGAGATGACATCAACCGCTAGTTCGCAAACACTAATGACGATTTGATTGAACGTATGTGAATGCTCCTCGTCGAACACGACGCAACCAATCAAGCTCAACATGACACTGAGAGGAGCCCAACGACTTCGGTAGGATCTGGACAATCCACTCCAGCTGACAAGCCTCCCTCAGGGGAAAAATCAATGGATATTGATTGAGGGAACCACGTGGCATACCCACCAGGCTCTTTTCTTTATATTTTCAGGATCATTTTTAGTTTTTCATTTTTTTCTAGTTTTCCTTGTCTATTTTTAGTTTTTCATTTTCTATTAGTTTTCCTTGTCTAGTTTTCTACGGACAGTATAAGAATAGAAGGGGAGGGTTTTGTCCTATTTTGCAAAGGCCCTTTTGCTAATTTTGTATACGTAGGTCTTTTGTAAGGGTTGTACTTTTAGAGGGATAGTAGAAGAATGGAAAGAAGGATAATATCAGACTAACCTATTTTGCAAAGAGTCTTCCATTCATTTTGTATAATTGTGATGACAGACAATTCAATTGATTTATCTAGCTGTCCGGTTCAGCTGACAACCCTTATGGAATTTATCGGATGAATATAAGGTAACTATAATATGATCAATTTGCACTATTTTGTTGTATGTGTTCTTTTATGCATGTTTCTTTCTCCATATTGTTATCACTCAGAATTTCTCCTCTGGTTGTGGAAGGATAGTTCCAAGGTAACCTTTTCAAACCAACCTTTAGGAGGAAAGCTGGATTCTTTCCTACCATAGAGGGATCTCTCAACAAATAAATACAATGGCTAGATATGTTCTTAAATAAACTAGATTGATATGCAAATGACTGAGATAGGAGGATACCATTGGGCATGGAGTCATTTAAAGATAAACATAGTTATGTCAATATGATTTATCATAGAGGTGGGATAACTAATATCTTATAGTCAGGTTCTTGTTTTTAGGTAGTAATGGAGGAAAAATGAACAATTCATTAATATGGGCATCAAATAAAGATGAATCCAATATTAAATTTATAAGAAGGTTTTTGTGAATACTTGAATCCTATGAACCATAGCATATCAATATGAATTCTGACTCAACATAATCTCATTCAAGCATGAAAAGACAACACAAAGGAAATATATAACATGAATAACATTCACATAAGGAAAGGAAATACAGACTGCAAAATAACAACATGAGAATCTCTGCTTGGAAAAGTCTTTGCTTAACTCTGTAAAAATTTATTAATCTTGAAATTGCTCAGTCAAACAAGTATTGCTCTCATGGGTTCCAACAGGGCAATTACATTGCAAAAGTATGTATTTATACATCAAAAATCTCATTGATCTGATATCTAATTGTCTGCTTAACTATTTGCTTGAAAACAAGAATTTTATAACTACTTATTACATCTGTCACAAAACTAAGTCTTCATAATCCTCAAAATGTTGAAAGACAATTTGATGCCACATTGAAGTGGGATTTGGAATAACCTTCGCTTGAGACAGGTGTCCTCATTGGTGCAATTTGTACTTCATCCTCCAAAAATTTTCAACTGTCTTACATTGCTCCACAGAGGGGACTTCATAATTAATCATATCTTTAACCAAAAATCTTAATTATACATGGTCTACAAAATATATATGAGACAATTTGGCACCTATCATTTTAAATTGATTTAAAATTTCAAAGTCCACTGCAAGCTTATCAATTATTGCCTTCCATGTTAAATGGTTGGATCATATCTTCAAATTTCTTATGATCCATTCGAGCTTGAACTAATAAAGCTTGATAATCAGGCCAAGGGATCAATTTATTTTCTTCATCCCAAAAAGAAGGGAGTCCTTTCTTAAATAACTCTGTAAATAAGCCTTTAAAATATTTAACCTGCTGCAGCATTTGATTAGCCTTTACTTGGACACTCTCAACATGGTGATGCTTTCTAATAACTCTCCTTGCCCAAGTTATCATTGTAATTCTATCTTTAATTGCTAAAGTTTTCAATTCCTCTCCTGATAAAGTATTGAGAAAATCAATGGTATTTTGAGTTGTCTCTGTTGATCTTTTATCCAAGTCTCTTTCATAACTGCACAACTCTACATTGTTGTACTATCATTGTCTCCTTATCTTTAATAAAGTTCAGATAAGGTATTAATTTAGTAGCCTTAGTAGTTACCAAGTCCCAAATTAAATGTCTAGCTCCTTGTATTGGTAACTTCCCTGATACTCTAGTTAGTAAATTTTCTTTTTTCGCAAGCAATTCTTTACTTTTATCTTCCGAACCCTTCCTTTATTCTTCTTTTTTCTTAATTACTTCATTTATCCTTTGATTTTCCCTTTTAAGTACCTTTATTTCTTCCTCTTTCAGGCTAACCTGAGACATGGCTTGGACTATAACTTATGTGCTTGCTTCCATACTTTTTTGGCCTGTCTCTTTTATTTCAGATTGTTTTTTCTCATTCTCTTTCTCCAAACCTATCTGATTTGCATTCAAAACATCAAATCTGAACTATGAGATAATCTCTCTCCTTCTCCCATTTACCCTCTTATTTTGCAAATTTTAGCAGCTTTGCATTACTATCATTCAATTACTGGGATAAATCATCCTTCTCATGTTCCAAATCTATTAATTTGGATTATTGAATTAACTAAGTAGCTGGAATTTTCAATTTCTTCTTGAGCAATTGAATTGGACTTTCTTTCTCAGCTAAAATCTTCTTTGTCGCTTGTCCTTTATCTGGTTCACTATACATTGACACAAGATCATTCTGAAGCTTCTTTATTTGTTGTTGGTAATCTTTATTTTCATTTTTCTCTTGCTTTAATTGGTTCTCTAGTCTACCCACTATAGACTGTAATCTTAAAACCTTTAGAGTGGCCTTTAACAAGTCAGTATAAATCACTTCTCCAGTTTGCTTATGTAAATGAATTTTATCTGGTACTGGGATCTACTACAAATCAATTTTCATCTCTGAAACTTTCTCTTGAGAAGCCACTGCCAAATTTAGAGTATTATTTGCATGGTCTTTGACTTTTATTAATTAAACTACCTTATTTGATATATCTCTAACTTTAGGAAAAAGTTTCTGAACCTTTTCAAAAGAATCCCTTTTATCTAGACTATATTTAACATACAAATCAGATTTAGAATGATGACTGTCACTGGAACCAGCTTCTTGTACCTCAGAAAAAGTGTACTCTAGTATCTGAAAGGTTGGGCCATGCACCTTTTCTTTTTATTTAGTCTTCTTGCCTTCTGACTCCACCATTTCTTTCCCTTGATCAAGTCTAGGTATTTTTATGGCATCTTGGTCTTCAACTTCTACATTAGTTGTCTCTGAAAAGCTTCTTTTACCAGTAATTTCAGCTTTACTGGGAGTAGGTACCTAACATACACTAGTACAAAATGAGAAATTAGTGACTAAAAAAAGACTAAAATTCACATATAAACGACTATTTTTTAGTCGGTGACTAATAGTAGCTAATTTCCACTATCTTATAGCTCGACTAACTTAGTCGTATTTTTATATTAGTCATTAATAGTTGTCTTATTTAGTCGTATATTTGGTCCTTGATTTAGTCATTAATTGCCACAATTAATGACTAAATCAATGACCAAATATACTACTAACTAAGGGAACTATTAATGACTAAAATAAATACGACTAAGATAGTCGAGCTATAATATAGTGGAAATTAGCTACTAATAGTCATTTATATGCGAACTTTAGTCATTTTTTTAGTCACAAATTTATCATTTGTAGTAGTCATTTATCTCTATTTAGTAGTTTCATATTCATTGTATAAATGACTAATTTAGTAGTTTTATATTATTTTATTTTATTTCATTATTAATCAATATAAATGACTAATTTAGTCATTTATTCTTTTTATTTGTGTTCATTATAATATTCATGTTAAACAAATGTAAATACACATGTGAATCATACAAAATCGCATTAATTAATTACAACACTAAATATATCAAGTACACACATATAATTTCAACCATGTAAATTTTATTATATGAAAAATTTCAAGTAGTACAATATATTGATTTTCCAACCGAATATCCACTGATGGACTAGTACTAGTCCATGGAAAAAACCGTCTCCATACTTTACATGAAAATCATCTAGATCGATGAATTTTCAAAATATTACAATGGCCACTAAGTGAAACCTTGGCAATGCCCATAGAAATCCAATAATTCTCTTATTGTCATTTAACCAACACCCACTACGCTCTCTCACATCTTGCTACCCAACAATATGTGTCCTCTGTTTTCCTTGAAGTCCTTGCATATTCCTATGTAGAATCCATCTTCTGACTCTATGATTTGAGACTTGAGATTTTCCATCCTCTGAAAATTCGACACTGCAAAGGTGAAAAGACAAGGTATGAGTTAATATTGAATTAAAGAATGCTGCAAAACACCTATGAACTTAAAAGGAGAGATATCAATTAATTGACATGTCTAATTCATTGTTCTCCCACCCAATTTTCTAATAAAATACCTCCCTTACAGAGCATCCAAAAGATACTTAATTCCTATTGTTTTAACTTGATCAGATCATCTAGCCAACAATCTTATTCTAGAATATCATGCAAAGACAAAGAATTGAAAGATTCACAACCTCATGTATCTCTCTACTAGGGTCAGTCAACAAACAAAGATAATTAATCCATAAAACAAGGCAATTAAGAAAACATAATTTGTAAATGGTTCTAGAGTTTCATCACTAATAACTTATAGAAAGGATAGAGTCACCAGCAAAAATTCTCTTCACACTTACAAATACACTCCGTCCTGTTGTTAAAAGACGTCTCTTTGGTTGACCTGTCATAGCATAATCCACATGTGTTTCAATTTACCAAAAATCAAAGTGACATTTTGTAAAGTGACCCTTCAAATAGCTTTTCTTTGGATGGTGACTGATAATTCATTGCTTGTTCCCTGCTACAAAGGTATTTTTCTGTCTTAAAGAGAGTTTTCACCTCCTATTTTTGTTCTCTAGGTTTTAATCTCTCCCTTGAGATTCCCAACATTTAGAGATTTATACCATGTTGTAAATGTTGCACAAGTTGCATAGTGATTATGCAGTAACAATAGTGCTAAAATTTTTGCATGACTACTTTAGCAAGTGATTTCTAGGGTAGTTTAAGCCATATTTGCAACATTGGAATCAATATGGAGGCATGCAATCACCAGAATTAGTTGAGCAAGACTTGCAGATGACTCCAAAATTTTGAAGCATTGTTCTTGTTTCTAATATGCTGTTATACATATGTCAGAATCCATGTTGCTTGTTTTCCTCACAAAGCATTTGACCTCCATGGGTTGATTCCAAGGGTTATTTTATTCCCATAAAGCTACTAGACATTAATTATATGTTTGATTGGTGAATTCATGTTGTAAAATGTATATTTTTTTCATCTATATTGACTATTGCATGAAAAATGTTGTTGGATCATGTCCCCATCAAGAAACCAGCTATAATGACAGTGATAGTTATGCCCATGTAGCTGGTCGTCGTGGGTGGATTGTTGTATCACAAGCATAACAAGCCAACACCTATATTGTCATCATTACTAAAGATGGATTCTATGACATGGAGGAGACCTCAGATGAACTCAAAATCCAGTAGAGAAGTATTCATAAACTCTAAATGTTCATAAGATATAATTTGGTGCTATTATGCACTGGAACCATGGGATACTATGCAGTCCCAACTAATGATGGTTTTGTGGGGAGAAATATTGTTTGAAACATGTATTGTGATTAGGGGGAATTCATCCTTTTGTACCACCAACCATGCATGTAAGCCCATATAATTTTCCAAGACCGATAATAGTAGGGTTGTAGCCTTGTACCAAACTATATCATAATCTTGGGTGAAAAAATGAAGATGGGTGTCTATTTTGGGGGGTCTCGTGAGAAAATAATTCTGTTTTTTTCATGTCTTCCAACTTCGGGCGAACAAAAGTGATATTTTTATTTAAAATTTCACTTTGCCGTAAAAAGAAAACTTTTGTAGAATTATGTTAGCTTTCTACTCATAATTTTTTCAATTTTTTTTATTAAGATTTGATATGTCGATTTTGCAAATGTTTGACAGTGTGTTCTTATAAAATGAAAAGACTACAAAAGAGTTATGATTTGTTGCACCACTAAAATCGTTGTTAGACTTGTCTTTTGCAAAAACTGAAAATGCTACGACAATCTACACACAATGTACTAACGCGTGACTATAAGTTTGTATCCAATGGACCTCTATACTAATTATTATATTTTTTTAAAGTCGATCCATGGGGAAACTCAGTCGATTTTCAACAACCTTTTTGTTGCACCACTTTTCTCTCAACCCGCTATAAAATCAAAACATCTACGACCACCCTTTTGAAGTAGACACGTCAATGAATCGACCCACATTTTCTTCGATTTTTTTGGTGTTGTATTTACAAAGTTATGGATTTTTCTTTTCGCTGTTTTTTTAAAGAGCTGATTCATAACTCGACACATGTTACAAATATAAAACTTAAAAAATATCAGTTCTTATCTATATACAACAAAATTTATACCCTCGTAAAGTAGATTCAATGATGAATCTACTGGTATGAAGTCCGACATTCGTTTTGTTGTGTAAGAGGTGGTTTTCTCCTTCCGAAAATGGAGAAACCTGAAAATTTTGCAGAAGTCTGAATCGGCCATGTTTCAGATATTATTCGGCCGAACAAATTATTCGGCCGAATAATTGTTCGGCCGAACAATTGTTCGGCCGAACAATTGTTCGGCCGAACAACTTTTTTTCGTAACGGCGCCGTGACTTATAGCGAAGGTTATTCGGCCGAATAACCAAACGGAAAAAAAATTTCGTCGGCCGGAAAAAAAAATAAAAAAATAAAATTATACTCATATAAATAAACGTAAAGTTAATTCATTATTTTCGCATGTTTGAACTTCGCATTTTTTTGTCAAACTAATTTCGGAAGGAGGATATAATTTTTGCAAAAGGAGGTTTTTACAAGGTATGTTTCTTCTTCTTCTTTACAAAAAGCACATTGAAGGAGTTTTTTTTTCTAAGGCATATTTGCAAGGAGTTTTTCCAAACTATCTCTTTTCTTGTTGCATTTTTACAAAGAAGACATTTTTTGCAAAATGGGGTTTTTACAAGCTATGTTTCTTCTTCTTCTTTACAAAAGGCACATTGAAGGAGTTTTTTTTTCCAAGGCATATTTGCAAGGAGTTTTTCCAACCTATCTATTTTCTTATTGCATTCTTACAAAGAAGACATTTTTTGCAAAATGAAGTTTTTACAAACTATGTCTTTTTCTTTTTTACAAAAGGCACATTGAAGGAGTTTTTCCAACATATCTCTTTTTTATTGCATTTTTACAAAGAAGACATTTTTTGCAAAAGGAGGTTTTTACAAGGTATGTTTCTTCTTTTTTCCAAAGGCACATTGAAGAAAAAAAATTTCTAAGGCATATTTGCAAGAAGTTTTTTCCAAATATTTATTTTCTTGCTGTATATTTGCAAAGAAAACATTTTTTTGAAAAAGAGATTTTTACAAAGTATGTTTCTTCTTCTTTTTTCCAAAACACATTGAAAGTGTTTTTTTTAAGGGATATTTGCAAGGAGTTTTTTCAAAATATTTCTTTTCTTAGACATGTTTGCAAGGAGGTTCTTTGCAATGATGTTTTTTTTTCAAAGTAGCTTTGCACTTTTTATTTAATTGAAAGAGGTTTTTTCAAATAGTTGTTTTGCTAAGGTATTTTGCAAATGATTTTTTTCCAAAGTAGTTTTGCACTTCTTATTTATTTGAAAAGAGTTTTTTCAAATAGTTATCTTATTTTGCAAAGGATTTTTTACAAGGTAATTTTGTACTTCTTATTTCTTTGAAATTGGGTTTTTTTCAAAGAGTTGTTTTTTTACAATGATTTTTTCCCAGATATATTTATAAATAAATTTTTATTGAAAGTATTTGTTTTTACTATAAAGTAACATGATTCTTTAATTTATCGTCTATAGATTAAACAACCATGGGCAATAAGAGAAATCGTAAAAGAAAAGCTGATTGTAAACGTGATGATGATGATAATAGAGAGAAACAAAAACTCAGATATATTGCCAAAAAACAAAGGGTTGCTGAAACGAAAGAGAGAACTATTGAAGATATAAATACAGATTTACATGACAATGTTGAAGAAATGGAAATTGAAAATAGAGTACAAGAAGAACAAATTGAAGTTGAAAAGAACATTGTAGAAGATGTAAATAGTGATTTACATGCTAATGTCGATGAAATCAATATTGAAGATCAAGTTCAAAATCCAGAAATTGAACCTGGTATGTATATATCATATATTTTCCAAATTCATTTTTTTATAATGAATTTTATTTTTTGATATATGTTAAATTAAATTTAATTTGATGTATAGGTACTTTTACTATTGATGATGAAATGTTAGAAGACATTGATTGCGACAAATATGGAGAAAAACTACCAATACATGTTGCACGATATCGTGCTACAAAATTTTATGATGAAGTTCTCAAAGATTACTCAATAGCAGGACAAGCACAAATTTTGAGATGTTTATTAGTGTCCAAGAAATTAGAAGGTGCTACATCGTTATTGGGTATTCACAAAGTAACAAAAGAGTCGAAATTGAAACAAAATGTGATGGAAAATATAGGCGATGCAATAAAAAAATTTGGAAAATCCAGGAAGAAAGATATCAGTGCTGCACGTAAAGCAATTCATACAGCAATTCTTTCAGCTAGTACTAAACAAAAGCGTTTGACAACAGAACTAGCAAAAGCAGTTGGAACATCAAGAAAAACATTATACAAACATAGCAAATTCAGAATGCAAATAGATGAAAATAATGAACTTGCTTGTTGGGCAATTATTTGTAGACAACCTTACAAAGATAGATTAGGAGCAGGGGTTAAAGATATTGTACGAGAATATTGGTTGGAACATGCTCGAGTTTCACCAAATGCAAGAGATGTGATACGCAAAAGAGTATCACGAAATGTATATGAAATCCAACCAAAACATATAATGGACATGACACAAGTACAATTGTTCAATAAATTCAAGGAAGATCATCGTGGAATTAATATATCAATCACTACATTTGTGCAACAAAAACCATGGTATGTTCGACCTATAACTATACGTGATACATGTTGTTGTCGTTATCATGTGCAATTTCAGTTATATTATGATACGTTTCTTGAATTTGGTAAAATGTTTTGGACAAATTCTCCACCTCCGCCAACGATACGTGAATTCATATCTCAAATTTTATGTGAGAGAAATCACGATGAAGTATTTTATTCAAAGAAATGTGTCAATGGAAAACATTGTCATCATTGTGGAAATTTGGTGTTATTCCACAATAAATACCCTATCGACAATGATCAATCGTTGTCAAATGTAAATGTTGATTGGAAGAGATACGAATACGTCAACTATAGTACAAGTTCTAGTGATTCACATTCCAAAAGAATTGATTTGCTAGAAGACAAGATATGCGTCACAGATTTTCTCAAAAAATTTGAAAACGAAATTTATAAATACACCCAGCATTCACATAGAGCACGATGGCAAGATCTTCAATTCAAACAGTCTCGTGAAATTTTTCCACCCGGAACAATTTTGTCTGTGGTTGATTTTGCTGAAAACTATACATTTGCTGCACAAAACGAAATACAGAGTGAATACTATCACTCTGACCAAGTTTCGATATTTGTCCATGTTGTATATAGACATTCTCAACAGGATATCGATGGCATTGAAAGCACATGTGACAATCGAGATGTGATTAAAGAATATCACTTCTATATAAGCGATGATCGTACACACGACACACATTTTGTCCAACATTGTATAGAAAATATTTTCTATGACTCACTGAAAAAACGCGAAGTCAAATTCAAAGAGCATTGGATATGGTCTGATGGATGTGCGGGTCAATTTAAATCTTCACGATCATTTTTTTGGTTATGTCGACTTCATAAAGCGCTGAACATTAAACATCGCTGGAATTTCTTTGAAACTGGGCATGGAAAAGGTGAGCATGATGGTGCAGGAGCATGCGTAAAAAGAGCACTTCGAAGATGGCAAATGAACTATTCTTCAGCACGGTTTCATTCAGCTGCAGAGGTTGTCCAATGGTGTCAATTAAATCTAAGCCATGATTATAATCAACAATCAAAAGACGTGCGCAGGTATGTCCACTATCTTTTTAATTTATATTATTTCTTAAAATTAAAAAAAATGTATATACTAACATTTAAGTACACATGTACACTATTTATTGTGTAGATTTTTTTGGCTTGTTGGGGTCCAAGATATAAATAGATCAATACCATATGACGCTAGCACCATACATGGAACTAGAGATCTTCACTCTATTCAAACAAAATCATTTCACAACGTGTTTGCATTTGACAGTAGAAAGCAATCATGCTTTTGTCATATTTGCATTGAAAATGTCGAGTCTACAGAAGTTTGTGAAAACATAACAAACAACTACGTAAAAGCTTGGAGACACACAGAGATTAATCCAAAAGGAAAAATGCCACTGGCAAGTGTTGAAGAATTAGAATCAGAAGAAATAGCAATATCGTCTGATGGCGATAGAATTTCAGATCTCGTAAGAGAAGGTAATAAACTTGTTTTTGACTTTTTAATCAATTGTTCATTCTAATCCTTCGCCATAAGTAGTCTTGATTCAATTCATTTAAATACGCTAACACCAATCATAACTTGCACAGGAGATGTTTTCGCTGTGATTGCACCTATAGACAACAACGAAAATGTCAAATATTATTTGATGCGATGCACAGAAGGAAAAATGAAATTATTGGAGGACTACAACGACAACGGATATACATACGAAAGAGGATCCATCATTTTAAAAGGCTACTTTTTTCAGCAGACGCATATGACTAAAAGTTATGTCTACTTCCAAGATTATGAACCCGATGTTATATGTTGTCAATATAGTCATTTAGTATGTGCATCTCGAATAAAATTGATACAAGTTCCATCAAAAAAACAGTTAAAAACCAAAAAATGGAAACTATCCATATGTGACCATGAACGAATAGTTGAAGATGGTATTCCATTGCGATGTTTTTAACTACATATCAAAAATAAATTGATCTATATTTTTGTCCATATCAATTGTTGTGTGCAATATATTTTTTGTCCAATTATCAAAATTGTTGTGCACAGTATATTTTTTCACTGAGATTTTATGAATATTTTCTTGAATGACAACTAACACAAAAGCTTAAATGGTTTATTTTTTCATTGAAATTTTATGAATATTTTCTTGAATGACCACTAACACGAAAACTTAAATGGTTGTACTTTAACATGCTTAAAAATGAATTCAAATATAATTTGTAAATTCAAAAGTACTTTATTCGGGTCCCCATATGTCTATTAGACCACTAAGGGATGAGATAACGGATGTGGCTATCCCCACTCCGCCCCGAATTTTTACTTTTGATTGATTGATAGTAACAAAAATTCACAAAAAGACCTATTAAATTTTGTATTATTTTAATCCATCGAACATGTTTCTTTAATACATACTTCACCATAAATATAATCTTAAATAGATGTCTTAAAATTGTCACCAAGTTCTCCGTCCCAAATCTTTAATTTAAAATATCGCTTGTGCAAATTCACATAACTGAAATCATGGCAAATGGAGATAACGATCAGTTGATTTTTAATCACAAGCAAGGATTCCAGGATTGTGAAGCTTATGTTAAATTAGAGAAATGATTATTTACAACAAATCAATGAAAATTCATCAAATTGTTGTTTAAAATCATTGCTCTAATTTAACGCAAACTTCACAATCCTGGAATCTTCGCTTATGATTAAAAAACAAAAAACCGTTACCCCCATTTGCCATGATTTCAGCCGCATCAAATGTACCTGAACATTGTAAATAAAAATTAAATTAATTAAAAATCCATTATATCAAAATTTGAACTTAACATATATTTGCTTTAAAACATCCTAATCCATCCATATTTTCTATTAAAACTTATATTTAACATTCCTAAACTTTCTATTTTTTCCATATTTCTATCAACTTTCTAACATTCCTAAAACTTCATAACATCCTTGAAAATTCAAACTTAAATTTCATTTTTAAACTTTATATTTCATCCATGTATTTTCATCAAAACTTCAAACATTCTTGAACTTGCTAACATCTCTAAAGTTTAATGTAATCACTTTTAATCTTCCTGATTCGTCGATATGTACGAAAACTTCTACCATTTCTAAACATTCTAACATTCAAAGACAATATTTTTATCAAAACTTCTATCATTCTCTAAAACTTTATATAACATTCTTAAACTTTCTATTTCTTCCATATTTTTATAGACTTCTAACATTCCTAAAACTTCTAACATCATTCCTAAAACTTCATAACATCCTTGAAAAAAACATTCAACCTTACTTGAATTTCATTTTTAAACTTTATATTTCATCCATATTTTCATTAACACTTCAAACATTCTTGAACTTCCTAACATCTCTAAAGTTTGAATGTAATCACTTTTATACTTCCTGATTTATAAACTTTAAACCTATCATTCATTTGAATGTCGAACAACTATTTCTATAAACTTCTAACATTCCTAAAACTTCATAACATCCTTGAAAATAACATTCAACAGGTTACTTGAATTTCATTTATAAACTCTAAACCTATCATTCATTCATGTCGAACAATTATAACTTCCTCATTTATAAACTCTAAACCTATATGTGAACATCCACTTTTAAAAATTTCCTTTAAAACTTCAATCAAAACTTCCTCATTTATGAACTTTAAACCTAATATGTTTATCCATTTTTAAACTTCCTAAATAACATTTCTTAAACTTAATAATATTCAAGAATGTCATGTTTCTTAACATTCAGTTTTACATATATTCATTCATTCAAACATTCATTCAAACATGCAAATACATATTTTAAACTAAATTTAACACCAAATATGTCAAATAAACAAAAATAAACTTAGAAATCATTTAAAAGCCATGATTCACGAAATATGTAAGTTCAAAATTTATATGTATATAATCTCCAAAAAAAAATCATGAACATGTATATATCTCGTCCAAAAATAAACCTCCTCAACATGTCCAAGACAAATGTTTCCAATCTAAATGCATATCAACAACAAAAAATAGTGGACACCATGAACTATAAAATTAAAATGTCTGTGCTATCCTCCACTCGGGCCTCCCCCTCCTCCACTCAAGCCTCTCCCTGGACTCAACCCTCCCTGCAACATGTGTAAAAAAAAATTATGTTCATATCATTTAAATTACTTAAACTATAATCAAAAAATTAAAATATTAAACTAATATATCAAAATACAATTCAAATATTAACAATATTACATCAAATTCTCCAAATGCTTGTCCACCACCATCCTCCAAAAGACTTTTTCCTTTGCCTCCAAAAGATTTGAGAGACCCAAGCTGCAACCCATATATAAAATCAATTTATGAATCTCATAAATCTAAATCCACAAAAATTAAAATATTAAAACAGTAAACAAAATTAAAACAAAATTAAAGCAAAATTAAAGCAATCAATGAAATTACCTCTCTACCAATATCTGCATCATTAAGCAAAGAACCGATATCTCCACCCTAAAATTTAAATTGTATTAATAAATAAAACATATAATACAAAACAAAAAAATTACTATACCAATTAAAACTTAAAAACTCAAACAAAAAATTTAAAAAACATTAGCTCACAATAGATGGTAAATCATTTATAAAGTTGGTATCTAAAGAAACCTGCATGGATGAGTCAAATTAACAATAAAATACACAGTTAAATTATCATTCAAAAAATAATAATTTATATATATATATATATCAAATTCAAACATAAGTACAAATATGTTGATAATAAATATGTACCTCTCTCCCTACATTTTCGCTAGTTGAAATGTGAAAAGAATTTTCGTTCATCATTCTTGAAAACTGCAACCAATTTAAACATTTACATAATGTACCTATGATAAGGTAACAAAAAAAATAAAATCAAGATAAATAAAATATTTAATTCAAATCAAATCATATCATGTAGTCAACGAACCTCTCCCAAACTCGATGTGTCGTTGGATATAACATTTGCTGCTAAGTCACGACAAATCTTTGCATATGCCCTGACATCTTCAATGCTCATTCCATCTATTTCATCATCAGTTTTATAAACAAACTTTTGACGAATAGCAGAACGAGCCCTTTCTCTAACCAACCCCACATCTACTCCCACTAATACTGATGATAGCCCATCACCAACAAAATTCCTTGCTGTCGTCCCAAGTTGAGATGTGGGCTCCATCTCTGATTTTAATGCCACCAACCTAGGTGGACGAGATATCTGGGGCGGAGGTCTAAGAGTTGCAGGATCTCTATGTGCACCCTCTCGATCATATATTCGACCCTTCCCAACTCCATAAAATTTTGAATGAACATCAGTATAATCTGGCTTCATATTTAAAAAAAACTCGGCATAAAAAAATCTAGCAAAATACTGAGAAACCCATCGTTCCATGGAAAACGACCATAGGCAGCAAGAAACCGATCATAAAGTAAGTGTGCCAGATGAGGATGTTCGAAATATTGCACTTTCAACATATCCTTTTTCAAACCTTCTTTGAAATTAAACATTGATTTGGCCTGCTCTCTTGTCACTCTTTCTTTCACAACATCCCATTTGTCTGGACCCATCACTTGATCCCTTCGTCTTCGCATCAAATCTACAAAACCATCTGTAGTCGGCCCAAGATTCTCATATGCTTGAATGAAGTTTTGCAATGATCCCAAGACAATCTCCAAACTTTGTTTACTCTCCGGAGGAAGATCCATAGTAGACAAATCATTTTGCAACTTTTCATAGTGAGATCTACATCTTTCAAGAGTCATTTGATGATTACCACCTTCCCATGGAAGCTCCCGAGGTAGATCAGATGGATATGTCGTAGTGGGTGTACAAACCTCAGTTAATTCAACATATTGTGTCCTAGCTCTACCTTCATCACCTCGTGCCGAATGGTGAGCCTCTTGAGAACCTTGCTCTGCATCGTCATCCGTCTCCCTCGTTTGCCCTGTCTCCCTCCCTATAGAATTAGGAGCATCTTCCGAACCATCCTCTGCTTCAAATGACAAAGTCTAGTTTAAACACAACTACAAATTTTGCACTCTCAAAAAAACAATTTGCATATATATAAATGTCCAAAGATCGATATTCATATGTACCAATAGAGGGTCGAGATCGACGTTCTCCCATAGAAGATACAGGGGAATCATTTGTACCCCTTTCACCTTGTCGGTGTGAACTATACAATAAATTAGAGTCCCGAGGAGAGGTTGACAACCTCCGATTATCACTCGTACCACCTACGCCAGAAGATTGTGAAGACCTCCTACGCTTTCGCCTTAAAGAATCCTCTCTTTCCATTTGATATATAATGCCTACACCTAAAGACAAATCAACTAATTACATATTCAAATCCTACAAGTTAAATCTATGAACTCTAAAAACCAACTACTTAATAGACTAAGTTATTTAACAAGTACCTAGATTTACCTAATTTATCATCATGATGAATTAATGTACCAATCTTTAAGGTGTTTTTGATGTTTAAAATGAATGGAACCAATATAGTTAAGTACTAAATAATAGATTTTTTTTTATGTGTATTAGTTCATGAATCTCTTTTACCTTCTTCATACATAACTTAATACCTAAAACATAAATCATGAATCTATTTAACCTCTTCACTACATAACTTAATACCTAAAACATAAATCATGAATTTCTCTTTTACCTTCTTAATACATAACTTAATACCTAAAGCATAAATCATGAATCTCTCTCACCTTCTTAATACAACTTAATATCTGAAACATAAATTAAGTCTTGAAAATATTTTCATTATTGACAATAAAATAAAAATTCACAATTCATGTTTTATGTTTTCAAAATTTTCCATTTGATAATCGTTTTCAATTTCTTAAACTACAAATTTAAACCAGAAATTTTATTACTCTAGACATAAGTTATATCTACAAATAATCTCATTGTCCCATAGAACAAAAAAAACTTACTGTTAAGTATTATGATTGAGTTAAATTTCATGTTTCTCAAATTGGCCTCGTTTGACAATGATCTTTAATTTCAATCTAATAATGGTAACAATTCTTGGTATTATGTTCTCCAAGCCAGCCATGTTGCAAACAAAAGAAAACAGAATACCAATTTACCACCTTTACTAGAATAAAACTCGAACCATTCTGACATAACATCACCTAGTATGTTATAAAACTTACTGTAGTACATTCAGATTAAAACCTATTAATGTCTATAGTTCCCTTTTACATAAAATCCATTTAAATTATTGTTTTCTCAAAAATAGACTGTGTATCTAAGCTAAACTAAAACATGTTGACAGAGTTCATGAACTCTGTCAACTAAGACAGGTTGACAGAGTTCATGAACTCTGTCAACTAAGACATGTTGACAGAGTTCATGAACTCTGTCAACATGTCTTTTAGTTGACAGAGTTCATGTCATCATTGTTAAATTACATAAGACTTAGTATAATACTTATAAATTGAAATCTATTCATGTCTTTAGTTTCCTTATACCTCAAGTCCATTTACATTGTTGTTCTATCAAAAATAAAATTGAACTATCTGAAATTTGTTTCTATCTGAACTATCTATTGCCAAAGTAGATAATATAATTAATATCTGAGCTCTGTCAACTTAGACGAGTCGACAGAGTTCATGAACTCTGTCAACTTAGACGAGTCGACAGAGTTCATGAACTCTGTCAACTTAAACGAGTCGACAGAGTTCAAAAGTAAAACAAGCCTACATACAACTTACAAATGTTCTTTCAAATTAAAATTAATGTTAATTTCTTTTCTAAACACAGCCAAATAAAACAATTTAAAAAAGTACTCAAAAAATTTCTTTATATTTAAATTTAAAGACTCTGTCCAACTGGGCAGAGTCCATGGACTCTGCCCAGTTGGACAGAGTCCATGGCCTCTGCCCAGTTGGGCAGAGTGCAATATACAGAGACTATGGGAAGTACAAAACGATTAAAAAAAATTTATATAAACGGGAATTAAAAGGATTATCCACCTTACCTCTAAAACGCAGCCAAAACAAATGAGCACGACCTGAAATCTTTCGGACAACAGCGCAGATAAAATTTCTTCCACCCGGAACAGAGCAGCCGTAGCAGACGAACTGGGAGACCTGCATAAGATCAATAACATTTTAGCAACAAAAAATAGCGATAACAATCTTCAATAAAATACACAAGCCGAAAAACAGAAAAACGAAACGATACCTGCGGTCTATGCCGAATCCTCCATGCGCGCCAGAACACCACCACTTAAAGCCGAAAACCAGAAAAACGAAACGATACCTTCAACCACCCGTAACTGTAAAGCCCTACAAGCAAGCAGGAAACAGCAAAAGTATAAGGCAAGCAGCAAACAGCAAGCAGCAAGCAGCAAGCAGCAAACAGCAAGCAAACAGCAAACAAGCAGCAAACAGCAAGCAAGCAGCAAACAAAATGTTGAATACCTGCAGTCTGCCGAATCGTCCCTGCGCACCAGAACACCACCTCTTACCAGCAGCAAGCAGCAAGCAGCAGACAGTATAACCTGCATGCAGGGTGGCTAAACAACGAACGCCGCAATTACACACAGGCTTACAGGTCGAAAACACACGCCGTCGACCAATAGGGAAGCTAACAGGCGACAGGGCAGCGGGGTGACGGAGCGGACGAGCGACAGGGCAGCGGGGTGACGAAGCGGACGAGCGACAGGGCAGCGGGGTGACGGAGCGGACACACAACAACCAACCCGAAAGGGGTCCACAAGACCCCACAAGACCCCACGATAATGACGGGAGAGGGGCCGGGACAGAGCTTATATGCCGAATAATTGTTCGGCCGAACACTTGTTCGGCCGAATAATTATTCGGCCGAACAAGTGTTCGGTCCGAACAATTATTCGACCGAACAAGTGTTCGGCCGAACAATTATTCGGCCGAACACTTATTTACACCGCCGTGAGTTTGCTCCGTCCGGCTAGCCCATGGCACATATTCCGAGGCCTCCGTTAAGTTTGACGGTGGCCCGTTAAAGATTATTCGGCCGAATAAATACTATATTATTCGGCCGAATAACCTTAATTATTCGGCCGAATAATTATAATTATTCGGCCGAATAATTAAAGTTATTCGGCCGAATAACATATGCTAGAGTTCTTACCCCGCCGATTCTCACCAAAGTGTTACCCACCTTCGCATTTCCACCCTCTTAGTGTATAACACCTAAACCCCGGACTACTAAAACAAGTAATATTTTAAAAATTGCTAATTCACTTTGTGGAATGGTAAGTGCTTGACATAGCGGAGTTTTAACCTTCAAATGCAGCTTATGGTATGTGACAAATATCTTCATATGTGATATCTAAAAAAAATGGGAAAAAATGTCTTAGGCTCAAGTGAGATTCAACACTCTAACTAAATGCATGCAAGCTTTCTTTACATTATGTATACAACAAACATGATTTTCATAGGTTGTCCAATATGTAGCCTGGTTGGTTAGCTCGAGTGGTTGAGTGATGTAATTTCAAGTAGGGAGTCTTGGGGTCAAGTCCCCATGACGGTTGCCTCTGTGATGTATTGTGATATGTTGATACTCGATGTCCCTACCGGGTTAAGTGTCATAATCAGCACTAGCGGTTTACCCCGTATACTATATGTGGATCACGAGGAAGTATTTGGAGGGTTTACCATGAGGATTTCCTTAGAAAAAAAGGTTGTCCAATATGAAATAATCTCCTTAGAAAAGATGGGATCCATATAACAATTACAATTTAGGAATTCACCTTCATGGTTGTTCCCTCTTTATGGGATTTTTTTTTCATTGATGATATTTTGTCATACCCAATTTTATAAAGCAAAGGAAGAAAAAATAGGAATGCTAGAATCATTAAGAATATGTGAGCGAAAGGTAGAAAACATGATTGTTTTACAACTATGAAAATAGGCAGGCAAGTTTCCTAATTGAAGGGAAAAACTCACAGGATTTAGAGTTGTAACAAGCATCAATGACTGCACAAAACAACAAATAGTCAGAGATTTGTAATAATATAGTCAAGAAGTGAAATTGTTTAAACATTCAATTAATGATTTGATTTATACTAATTTATGGATTAAAAAGATACATCAATTTCTCTTGCCAACCCCACCTCTTGCACAAGTTGTCCTATTCTGCGATGGTTGGCCTGAGTTCTCCTTACACAATTCTTTCCAAGTGAAGCTGCAACATCTCCTTAGAAATGTCAACGACTGCAAGATAAAACTAGATTAGACACTTCGAAGCTTGAAGAGAAATATGCCCTTTTTATGGACTTCAAAATTTACACACTATTAGATATGAGCCAAGGAACTGAAAACTGTGTATATTCCTCAGAAAATATAAACAAGAACAAACAGAGTGAATTATCTTTGCTTTTAGGCATGGTCATTTTAGAGAGAAAAAATCTGAATAGTCAATAATGGCATTGCTAAACTCTTTAAAATCATAATATCGCATAGAAAGTTTCTCCATGTTGTACAAAAAGTTGTCTTATTCAAGTGTGAGGGCCAATTGGATTAAGGAATTAGGCCCGGGTCATGTTGATATTCAGTCTACCTGATGAAAATGCACTATATAATATAATTATTTTATTTACCAAAAGAGGAAAGAGCAAGCAAATTGCATAAACAATATGGGAGACCAGATAATCAATTTATTGAGAACATGCAGACATAAAACATGAAAAAAAATTACCAAGTCTAGAATAATCAACAAAAATGCAAAGCCACGAGACCCAAAATAGAGCACTTGTGATCAATGGGTTAAAAACATTAAGCTCAAAATGGCCATTTGAACCCCCTATTGTATCTGCAACATGGTTTCCCATAACCTGCAACAAACATAGCATTTTCATAAATCAACCAATTTCCAAAAACAAGGTTTTCCCATCTGGAAACCAAGAAAGAGAAAACTATTCCCGAGTAAAGCATGAAAATTGAACATCAACATAAAGGAAGCAGTGTTATGATCCAGTATGAATTTGACTACATATTAATTAAAGTGAAAGACAAATAATACATATTAAATTGAGTGAGAAATTATTGAGGTTTTATTGGTTCTTAATGGGAATGGAATCTAATAAATGAAAAAAGCTTCACCTGAAAATATATACAAATCACCCCAAAAATTGATTTGCAACTAGATATAAAATTAGGGGTTTCGTTCAATCTCATCATCATGGCATCATGGTATCATATTTGAAAATGGATTTATTCTTGAGCCTCATGAAAAGAGCTATTTCACCAAATTACGAATAGCTATTAGACTTCTATGCCCCTCAAAATCCAACTCTAGCACGGAATTTTTTTTGTAAGGGCGTCAAATCACAATGCCATACCACTTTTGAATGATATATTAAAATATTTTCAATATTCCTTTGGAAGCACTGATTATAGGGTGATGATGAGGGGTTTAATGTGTTAACCTTATTCAAAGTACTAGTACGTGATAAAATAAGACCTAGAGTCTTTGACAGTCAAGTAGTTTGGGGTCAAACATAGAAGTCACAAAAATATTCCTATATACAAATATCCAAGATTTAGAAATACCAAGATTTGAAGGTATCCCTGCAGGAGTATAAAATTGACCTCATCTTTCTGTCATGATGATGACTTTTGCATGGATACAATCTTCAATAAATCCTGAGGTTAACCCAATTTGGGGAAAACTACATTACCAAAAATTTTGGAGAAAACTACAATACCAAAACTTTGTATGGACGGTCAATTGAACAAACTTTGGATGCTCAAATCTAAGCAAGAGACCTATCTCTTTTAGTTGCACAACATCTAGAAAATGTTGGTTGAAACAAGAAGGATTTCATTGCATTGCCTGATTTGGGGGGGCTTGGCTACAGGAAACAAGTTAATTCATCAGATCATCCCCTACCTAAATGTTACCTATGTGATCAAACTGAAACCATCAAACACCTTTCTGGTTCTATTCATTTGTCAAATTAGCCTGAGATTGAGTCACTAAATTCTGCATCCAACTCTTCCCTGCCTCTATTTCTTAGAAAACCACCCTATTAAGAGATAACACATCCTTGAGCCATTGAATTCCATGCACCATCACAACTTATCAGAATCAAAATGCTCTTCTTCATATGGAAGAAATGAAATGATGTTATGTATTCCATAGCCTACTAAAGATTTTTTGGGCACATTAATTCAATTATTTGTGCTAATATTTATATGCATATTACTATGCGGTTGTAGAAAATTGAAATCAATGTGACATACTTGTGCTAGCTGTTGGAGTATACAAGGGGGAGCCACCTGTTGAACCTCCATCCAACCAGTCACAGGGATCTGATGGAAGGCCATAGCTTATAGTTGGTCAGGTTTTTCATGTGAGTATGGAATGCCACCATAGTTGGCCCTCACCACCACAACACAAGAATGATAAATTCCCACAGCTCACATTGGCCATCCCCATGACTAAGAAGCATCCTAAGGAGCCTGCGGATAATGAGGGAAACAAACCCTGAACCAGAACCAACAAATAATAGATGGAGGCCCACACACAAGGACATGGATCCACACCACCTAATGTAGGGCCTCATCCCATCAACAACCTGATTTAGGATATTTCATATTTGTTTTTGGAGCTTTTGAATGTGTTCCAGGGCACACCAGTCCATTTATTTCTATTTATGGTTTTGTGGTAGCTAGACTTATTCAGAATTTATGTATACCCAAGTGGTGGCTTTGTTTATTAGTGGATCCTACCCAATTTTGAGATAGCTCATGGTGGTTTCTAAGAAGCCCACTTTTTTGCACAAAATTCCCTATATGCACATTATTTGATAACATATGATAGTCAAAGGAATCATTTAACTAAAAAGAAAAAAAAATTAGGTGAGATAAAGGAAGAGATAATGCAAATCAGAGAAAGTCAACATCCATCAGTAGAAGGAAGGAATTCATTAAAGTAACTTCTTGCAAAATCAACAGGTGTCAACTCTATATTAGCTCAGATGAAAAAGACAAATCATGTGGGATCTAGAGAATGATCTAGAAGAAGTATCAAAACAACATGCAACCTTGGAAAAGATGGCTAAGACAACAAGTAGAGCAGTCGATGAGGGAATCATGAGCAGGGATAAGATAAGGCACGGATATACAATACTGTAACATAGATCTTCTAACATTATACTCAAAGTAAGCATTTTATTAAACAAAACAAAAAATATTAGGAAAGAGAAAGGAAGCAATAACGCAAACCATAATTTTTTCATCTTTGGAAGGATGAGTTGGCTTCATCTAGTAAGTTGCATTTTCCAAAAGATTTCAAGGGCCTCCTTTCCATGACCATGTTGGGCACATGCTACAATTATCATTGTCCATGAGACAAGATCTCGTTTTGGCATCTTGTTAAACACTTGTTATGAGTTGTCGATACTTCTATACTTTGAATACATGTCAACAAGAGCATTCCCCGTGGATAGCACTAATTCATATCCAATTTTCATAATATGAGCATGAATTTCTCTCCCTTGTGGTAAAGTTGCTAGGCTGGCATAAGAAAACCATGACAAAACTGGCAAAAGTGAACTCATTTTCCTTAAATTTTTCACACTGCATTTGGAAAAAGAGTTTCACTGCGTCTTCACACATACCCATTTTGGGCACACCCTACGATCATGGCAGTCCACGAGACTTTGTTTCACTTAAGCATTTTGGCAAACCCTTTGAGTGCATTTTCCATCATCCCACATTTAGAATACATAGTAACAAGTGCATTTCCTAGGGGTATCTTTGATACCAATCCATCTTTAGAAATTAACCCATGGACCTTCTTGTCTTGTTCTAGGGATTTTGTGTTCAGACAAGCTCCAAGAACAATGGTAAAGGTGAAGTGGTTAGGTTTCATGCCTGCCTGTTGCATTTGGAAAAATATGTTCAAAGCATCTTCATCATGCTCATTCAGTGTGTATGCAACCATCATTTCATTCCACAAAACATATGCTTTATCTATTTTATCAAATACTTTGTGTGATTCCATTACTCTAGCACATTTGGCATACATGTCAAGAAGAGAAATCCCCACAAAGTTATTTGAATCAACTGCAATTTTGAATATTTGTGAATGGACATGCTCACCCTGTTTCAGAGTATCCAAACTCACACACACACTGAGAACAATTGAGAAATTATAATTATTGGGATTCATCCCTGACAGGTGCAAAAATAAGAAAAAATCACATATGAAGGCCATGAAAAAGGAGAAACCTTTGCTAAAGAACTACATAATTGTTGAGACCTTTTCACATTACTCCACTAAACAAATGATTTTCCCTGGGAAGATTTATTTGACCTCCAAAGCTACTTTAATCTTTAATCCCCCCTTGTCAATCTAAACCTACACGCCTAATTGAGAGGAAAACACAAATTGAAAAATACTATCAGTAACTGCAAGGATGCCATACGCAAGTCTATTGACCTACAAGGATGCCATACACAAGTCTTCTTAACCAGCCAGCTACAAAAGAAACAATAAATATATCACATAATCACATACATTGAGATGATCAAAAGATAAATCCTTCTAATTGAATTAAATTATAGATTTTAAGAAATTCCCACTGTAGAAACTAAGTTTGTGAATTCTATAAAAACACTTTGGCATATTCCAAATAAAGAAAGACCATGTTGCAACCACAAGCCAAAACAGAGTGGAAATACCCCAACAAGGCTGAAGAGACCATGGCCTTATTGAATGCATAAAAAAAAGCATGATGTGCATGGGATGAAAGAGTCCATTAGAAGTCCCACACAGGGTCCAAGTGATAGATATATTTCCATCTTCACCAACAACCAAGTTGAAACCCTTAGGAATGTGTCTTGTACATACTACATAGTTTTCCTTTGGGATGTGCACAGTGAATGACAAATAGTAGCAGCAATCCAAAGAAATAGAAAGAAATGTTAAGAAAGCCTGAACATAACATTATTGAAAGACGTATGTCAACATTAGCCAATCTAAGGGTCGCTTCCTATAAATTGAGTTATGATAAATTCGGGTAAGTAGTGTTTTTGTCTTTTGCTTCATTTATTTTCCAATTTTGCGCTAGATAACTCAGGAGTCTAACACAATTCTGTGCTTTTTACGTACCCATGTTCTCACAGTGACTTAGTAGCACTACATCATGTCATCCACTCAGCGTACCAATGTTAACCTCTAGATTGACCTTACACATGGGAAATGCCCTAACAAATATCTCTATAATCCAGAAAAAAAAAGGAGATATCCATGAACAAAAATCCATTAAATCAAAGTACAAAAAATCCTAAATGGGTGATAAAAAAACATACCATTTTCTGAGTAACTGGATCCATTTCAACCAATGTGAGAGACATCTTGGCAATTTCTAAAATGGCATGGTCCCTTGCTCTGAGAGCTTTGATCCTAGTTCTTCATATGTAGCTTGGAATGCTTCTTGCCAGAAAATGCTCAGTTTTAGATGAGGGTTTTGTATGTATACATCCCACATATGATGAACTACCTTTTCCCTGGCCTCTATCTCCTGCCACTCCAAACTACATTATGCTTAAATTTGCATGAAAAAAACCACCAAATGATGCAACTTCAATGAGATTTAATGGGATTTATATATTGTTGTACTCAATATTGATGAAACCCATTCGCTACTCCACCAAGACTTAAGACTTAATTTACAACAAAACCCAACAATCAAAATCATGCTACCACTCATACCGAAGTGTATAAATTTTATTACAAGCATTCCATAGTGTTTGAAAGCTCGAGAAGCTTAGTTTTAGCATAGATCTATAAATAAATATGAAAAATAAAGCAATTGTTACTTACCAAACCATCAAAGTCATCCTGTAATCTTTTGTCAATCTCATCATTGAAGAGCATGAGATTTCCAGTAGACCACTTGAGGCTTGCACTGCCTGAGACCATGGACCAAAATGCTAAAAGGATGATAATGGAAAGTGCCCAAAACTTGTACCTTCCCTTTCCCAAGAGAAAATTATCCTTTTCTTTTGGCACTTCCCATTCCTTCATTCTTCTTCCAATTACAGACATATAACAGGATGAGTACTTTGTCAAGAAGAGCACTCCCCCACAAAGTTATTTCAATCAACTACAATTTTGATTGTTTGTGAATGGACTTGCTCACCCTATTTCAGAGCATCCAAACTCACACACACACGGAGAACACTTGAAAAAGTATAATCATTAGGCTTCAACCTTTCCACGTGCATCTGGAAAAAGAGTTCCAAGGCCTCATCAACATACCCATTTTGTATATATCCTGTGATAATTCCTTATCCAACTGAGCTTATTGACAAATAATACCAAATAACAACATCTTGAAGATACCAAGCTTCAAATGCACAGGAAAAGTGGTTTACCTAACGCATCATAATAGTCACTCGGATCATATCCATGTGGATCAAATATTTCCTTTCTGAAGAAGCTACCAATTTGATCTATCCCCTGTTACATAAAACATTCTGCAAGAAATCTAGATTACAATATCCCTTAGAATTGCACAATTCTTTGTTGAAACTTCTTCCAACACTTTTCAAAGCAATATATTTGGTGATATTATACTGCATTCAAGAAAAATCCAGTGAAGACCAATTAGAATAGGAAGAAATTTGAAATGGAAAATGAGAGCTCACTTTAGAAAAATGGGAATTAATTCATATTTTTTCTATTGATGATTTTATGTCACACTGAAATTAAGTTTAGCAGATAACTTGCTAAAAATTCAAAGAGAAAACATACTAAACTTGCATGTAGCTCCTCTGAGCATTTAGTTGTTTGGGGTGAAGGGAGAAAATCCGCCAGAGGATCCTCCTCTTATTGATCAATCTCCAATTTGGAAAATCCATTCAAATCAGGGGATGTAGTAGCTTCAGGTTCTTTCGTCATAATAGAATCAACTAATTGTGTATCACTTTTAGGTTTAGGGGTAGCTTCTGCTAGTGAAACTGGTTGAGAAGTTGAAACCTTTCCAGGAGTCAAGATTTGTACTATTCCAGGCAATGTCCTCTCCTATGGAACACCTATCAAAAGAAAATACAAAATTAATCTCAATCTTTGAATCAACACTTCAAAGATGTCATATGAATCATAATATGAAAAGGAACAAAGATCATTTCTATAATATCATAAGTCCCTACAACTCACTAAAACTGTAATACCAACAAAAATTAGTTTTCCATATCCTGTCTATGAGACTCAAACCCATTGACACATCTCATGAATTTGTCTTCAATATAATGGATTAGTTAGCTATCTTGGACAATGAAATAAGAATAATGGGAATTTCTATGATCAAGGTTGTCCATGTCAAGTAATGATGAGAAATTAATGTGAAGTAAGTGGAAACATCTAAAGTGAAATAGTGGAAATTTAGTTGGAGGTGTCCCTCTTGTCTATAGAGGGATACATAAAGGTCATGAAGTAGTTTTTATAATGGCAAACGGTTTCCATTACTTTGTTAGGGTTGATGTTGGTCATTGTTATGGTGGTTCAACATTATTGGCATGGTTGAGTTGATGAGGCTTGCTAGGTTGTCGTAGCCATGATTGGTATGAGTGATCATGTATAGAACCATAATCTGTCCTTGTAACATCATTGTGATAATATATTGATGGAGATCATGTTGAAGAGTGGGTCCTCCTAGCACTCAGGTTGCCTCTATAAGTACCTGTGTTTGCGGGGAAAATTATATCGCTATAAAGAGCCTACATAAAATGTCAACCTGGGAAGGTATACTTTGAGACACCAACACTGTTTGTGCAGAATTGAAGAGAGTCTATTCAACCTACTTCACAAACTTATAAACAAAATCCTTATCATAGAACCTGTACCAACTTGCTATATCCTATACCACTCTTGCAAAAGGTGCACCAAGCATACAAATGATCTACTTAGGTAATTGATGGCACTCTATCTCATTCGAAATGAAATGAAACATTTTTATTATTAAGAAACTCAAAACAGATTTAGAGCATCAGACAGACACACTTCTGAAAATGCAGTTACACCACTTGCTTGAACAATAAATAACTGAGGTAAAAGTTGGAACTAGGAAAACCATTTAAATTTCAACCACAACTCTCTACTGGAAATACTTCAAAACTCACACTAACAAACTGGAAAAGAAAGTACTGAAACTGAAATTAACTAATTGCAAATGAAATGAAGAAATATTCTAAAATCCTACTATATATACATATAGCATTGCCTCAAAGGAAGGGGGCCCTACCTTCTTTGATAACAGGCCAACCTACTTAAACAACTCACATTAAGTTCACAAAGATGAGAAGCTCCTAAACTAACAACTCTGTATTTTTATTGAAAGAGGAGTATCACAACTATTGTATATTATCTATCCTCTCTGCACTAACTAACTACCAAGACAACACACAGGCTTTCATTTTATATCAAGAAAAATTAATACAAAGATGGGATCGAATCCCATATAATCTTCATAAACTAGATTTAGATAAGGATCAATAATGGATAAAATATCAATTGTTCTCATATCCATCCAGAATAGTTGTCATTTGAATCCATTTCTTCAACTGGGCATTCCACTTTTCATTTCAAATCCGTCCAACCACGAAATCTGGGAAATGCACCTTCTGAAAATCGTGGATTTCTCCCAAACCGTTACGAATTTCTGAAATTTGTTTTGTGAAGAACCTAAATGGGCTATCTCTGCACAAAACCCGTGTCCCCAAATTTCGAAATTCAGCTCCATTTGCTTGCAAATAAAGGCGGAAGTTTACTGTCTATAAATTCTTGCAACTTTGACTGAATCGTTGAAAATTGATCCATGCTTCTTTTGAATGACCTGGGTATGAATTTGATAGCTTACAACCATCTCGTTCCTTCAATCTACAAAACATATGTGCCTGTTTCTCAATAGGACACCTGTAGATATGAGAACCTTCAAAATCATAATTGTAACTGAACTCAGTTAGCAGAAACTGAACCGAGTGAGCATACTGATTTTCAACATCTTATCTAAATCATTAAATCAAAGGAATTTGAGAAAAATAAGCATTATAATACCTTATTATACTTGCTTGGGTTATAGGCTTTATGAATATGAGAAAATAGGCAGTATATATGATGAATAGATGTCATAGCTTAATGTAAAGAAGCCAGAAACTAGGTGATCAGGTGATGAATCATGAAAGATAATCACCCCAACATTCCCCCACGCCGGTTCATTTACATGTCCTCATGTAAACAATATTCTGTCACCTTTAAAATTCTAGAGGAATTTTAAAATTGCACCAAAACCATATTATTTGAGAAATTATATACTATCCAAGATATTGAAGTTCCTTTTTGCTCTATCTCTTTGTTCTCGGAGCCTCTTCTTCAGCAACTTGATATGAGCAAGATATGTCTTAGCCTTTGTACTCCATTTCCTAACTGTCCTGCAAAATTTCTTATTTTGAACAAACAACTTCTCATTTATGCATTATAGCTTCCTGCTCTAGGTTTTAAGTTGCTCATTTTATGTTTTAATATATTGGCCTAAAATAGCATACTCCCTGACCTCTGCTCATTTTATTTTGATTTTATGTAGCTTCTTCTTTAACTGAACAACTACATCAGGAATAACAGAAGTGGAAGAGACCACAGGTTGACTGACAGGGACTTGAGGTACATGATCATCATGAATTTCAAGATTAGGAATGTCATTTTCAGGAGACCCGTAATCATTTTGCTGGGAATTAGATGGTTCAATATTAACAAGATTTGAAAATGAGGGGTCCCCTGTATCATTATGCTCTTTTAGTTCAGTCATTTGGGCTTCAAAAGGGTCATATTCAAGAAAAGTATACTTATTTTGCTGAGCATAATTACAACTTGACTTCTTCAATGGTTCAAAAAGAGGATGGTTACTAAAAGCAAATCGTGGAAATGCACTTCAATAATTATTCTTATGTGAGGGGTTTGGTAATGGAGAAAAGTATGATGTCGATTTTAATGAGGTATGATGGATCAATAACATAGGTAAGTCATGTGAGGATAATGATGATGAAACAAGATGAGAAAGTATATGAAATGGAAGAATAAGCAAGCATAAAAAGACATTATTTTTATCAAAAAAGACGTGTGGGAGTTGAATCATGAGTTATTGAGGGACAATAGCATCTGTTGTTGTTTTGTTAGATATTGTTGTGTGTGGGAAAGTATAGTTTTATAATATAATTGAAATTCTAACATTCCCAACCTAGAAGAACTGGAAAAAATGGGTACGAATGTTAAAAAGCTAAACTAGGTATGCAAAATTATGTTGTAAACCTTAGTAAGTTTCGTTTTCCCATAATAAACACTTGCAATGGAATTTGTTGCTTGTCTTTTCTTTCTTTTGTGTTATGAAATTACTAATTCCATTCCAAATCCATCTAAACTATCTACGAGAAGTCCCTTTTTGGCACATATTGCAAATGCTAAATATATGACCTGCAGGAAATTGTCATCAACCATGCCTTTGGATCTGCATTTCCCATCCCTTTTAAATACAAATCAATCAGTAGCTATTGCAAATAGTTCTAGAAATGAGGGTGTTTTGGACTCCTAACACTTATTTTCTTCTTCCTTCACCTTCATTTTCTCCCTGGTGTACTGTATGAAGTGTTGCTTAAATATATAGAATCTACTTGAAAGCTTTGGCATTAGCCATTTAAAGAAAGTGTGACCTATTCAGTTTTAATGTATTTCATAGGTTTCTCTGGTATTGTTGGTTTTTGCAATAAGAATGAATCTTAGGCCAACAAGACATGGTATGCAGAAAATGGAAAAGGTTTCCTCATTATGGTTGTCTATTGATTCACTTGTAAAGCTAGCTAAGAAGGGTAGTCAATTCGTTGAGCCACCATATTTTGTAAAAGGCATGGATGTGTCCTTAAATGGAATCCTGAGATACTGTGAAAATCAGATCACATCCAAGAACTAATCAAGAAATTACACTCTCTCATAAGAGAAGTCTCACACAACTAGTCAAAGACACAAAAATTATGCACAAGAGTAGATTTTTGTATTAACTTCTCATGAATAAAATTACATCAGCCAACATATGAATGTAATAGTCTGTCATTAAATAACTTTACAGCAGAAAATCGAATGGCTAAAGATGCCAAACAAAGCTCCTAATCATCAGACTTGCTAAATATGCCCATCCCCCCTAGGTGGCAAGATGACTTTCCAAATCGGCCCAAAAGCTCACGAATTGCTAAATTAGTGAGCTGAAGGTGAAATATAGATAAAAACAATGCCAAATACGAATTTTGGGTGGAAATAGAATTAAGGAAAGTTTAAAACACTTTCCTAGGTTGACTGGCTTTTCCCTATGGGGGAAAAAGCATTAAAAAGCAGCAGTTTTCCACAAGTGCACCTTTCTTCCTCAAACCTTATCCATAAATCTTTTGGAAGGCGCCCAAGTGGCCTAGGTGGCTTGTAGATCACACCATGGATGTATTTTAGCCTCTCATATTGCCTTGTGGTCCACACAATGGCAATTTCCTTATTTATTACATAGAATTAATTAATGCATCTTATGTAAATAAATGAATGGTAGGAAGGCTTAATTATTGTTGAAATATTGTAACTTCAAAGAATATTATATTTGTATATTATTTATTCCGGAGATGTTCCATACCTCCGATGTGATTATACTATAAATCCGGAGATGTTTATTCCTCCGAGTTGGGTGTGGTAACTAGGGTTATTAGACCCACCATGTGGGGGTCGGCCCAGTCAGTTATAATGGGGTATTTAACCTAATGGTTAAATACGAGCCTACATGTACTTGAGTAAAATACATATCAGAGTAGTGTATAAATAGAGGAGGTGTGTTCCTCATTTGATACACTCACTCACTTGAGGATAACGCACTTGTGGAGGAGAGGTCTTCTATTGTGGAGGAGGAGATCATGTCTCAGGGTTTCATCTTTGTATATTGCTGGTCATCTATATTGAGGAAGCTTTGCTGGGTTTTCTACCCCATGAGGGTTTCCCAGGATAAATCTCTGTCTCTTGTGTTTATGTTGTGCTTGTTGTTTCTTCAGTGATCCTATATATGCTATTATTGTGAAATGGAATGTAATGCTGCTATTTTCTGTCTTAGCATATTAAATCTTAACATGGTATCAGAGCTAACCTAAGGAAGACAAGGTATGGCACTTACGACACTTGCTTTACTTACGATAATTTGAAGGTTAGGGTTTTACATAGCAAAAACCAGTCTTCGTGGAACTTTCGCTATAAATCCATTTCTGCGAAGGTTCAGGGTCTGAAAAGTTTACAGGTCGAAGGTAACATCCCCAGGTACCTTGTTTCCAAAGGGCACCCTCAGATTAGTTGTACTTTATGAGTTATGATCAGTACAAGTTAGGGTTTCTGCCTCTTCCAGATCTCAGTCAAAATCAGGTAACCTTGGCAAAAAGGTCATAACTTGGGCTAGGAAGCTCCAAATGAAATTTCGTAAAAAGTGACAGGTATTACACAGATGTTACTATCTCAGGAAACTTTTTCAGAGGCCGAAGATGAACCAGTGACACGTGGCACTCTGTACAATTTGCTCTCCTGTTTTATCCCATAAACAGGTCACGTTGCGACACTTGGCATAACTCTCTCTCAGAGAGTCCAATTGAGGTCAGACCTGTCAAGATGGAAAGCTAACAGGTCGAGATATCTCAGGAAAATTTTTCAGAGGCCGAAGTTCAAACAGTGACACGTGGCACGCCGTACAAGTTCGCTCTACTGTTTTATCCCATAAACAGGTCACGTTGCGACACTTGGCATAACTCTCTCTCAGAAAATCCAATTGAGGTCAGACCTGTCAGGATGGAAAGATGACAGGTCAGGCTACTGCAGAAAAAGGGTTTCAGACCCTGTGGAGCAAAAATTTCAGAGTTATAGCAGAAACAATCAGGTGCATATTTCTGTCAAAACAGAATTATTTTTCGAGCACCTTTATTCATGGCTTCCGGAATTTAGGGTTTCGGAGAAAGTTAGAATTTTTGGAATCGGAGTCCACGGCTGAATGCTACTCAGGAAAATCGAAATTTAGAGACCAAGATCGAATTTTTTGGTTGGGTGGAAGACCGGGCTTGATCAAACCCCAGTTCGGGATTTTGATCGGAAAGATGGAAAATTAGGGCTTCAGCAAAAGTTGGAATTTTTGAAGTCTGTAACCACGGCTGGAAACTCCTAAGAAAAATAAGAGTTTAGAGCCTTGGATCGAACCTTTTGTTTGGGAATAAGGGTGGGCTTCATCAAACCCTAGTTCGGGATCCTTTCTAGAAGATCCAGAAGTTTCAAAGGCAATTTTGAGGGGTCAAATTTTGGAAATTCCAAAATTGAAGTATGCTAGTTTGATCAGCTCAGCAAGACATATTCTTTCATCCATTCAGAAGTGTGAAAGTCAAAGATTGAATTTTTAGGGTTTCTCTAGAAAACCCTAATCAAGCTCCAGATCAAGTTTCAGGGGGAGTTGAGGCTAAGGCCTTACATAAGAAGACTACAAGAAGTCTCGACAGGTATGACTTAAGGAGGTTCAGGTATGTCTTGAAATCTGATTCTTGATTAAGTTCATAATGTGTTTTGTCTTCATGTTATTTATTAGTACAATATTGATTAATGTTATAATTGTCTTATCACCCTAGTAACAGTATGAATGCATGTGAATGATCGAAGACATTCATTGATTAGGGCTATATGATTGTACTAATGCATTATGGAGTTGTGTGAGGTTGATGTTGTCTGCTAACAAGATACAGGTACATCACAAAAGACAAATCAAGTTCCATGACCATGACCACATGAATACAAAGACTCATCCATAATCTTTGTTCTACTTACGAGGTATGTATGAACTTGTTATATTATGCTTAACCTATGAGACATGCAGGTTCTAGCTCAGGATCTCTAAATCAATGAAGAGATTGTTTAGGTATGTTGCACATAACTAAGCAGGTATACTAATCCAGGTATGTTTTCCTATGTCATGTTAGAATCTTACCTTGTGATTAGGATCCCTTATATAAGTATACTTGGTATGATTGGTTATGCTTATTCATAAAGTTAGTAATCAAGGGTTTATGCATATCATGTCTCTTATCTTGGTTGATTATTTAACTAACTAGATCAAACAAGAATATGCATAAGTAAAGGAAGACTTCCCTGAAACCTTGAATATTATCTATAATCATGATTATACATTTTCAAGATTATTTAGAACTATAATGTTTTGATAACATTGAGATTATACTAATGAATGTATGTTTGTGTATGAGATCATGATGATGACACTAGTGCACATTTGAGCATGCACAGTGGTACAGAATGAATAGAAGTTCAAAAGACATACAGAAGATCAAGCGGGAGGCAACCACACAAACATAAAAGATAAGTATTTGAGTTGTTATTTGAAATAGTAAATGATATTGCCTGTAATAGATTGTATGCATATTTGTATTCCTATAATATATCATGCTGAGTGTAAATATTCATAGAACATTGAACAGTATACTACTAATATGCATATGATTGGTAAGTTGGACAAACATTCCATTGTTGCTTGTCTAGAATGAAACCTCTTTGCTGACATGCTGAGAGTTGTGCACACTCTCGATAGTATGTTTTGGTAGAGATGGAAGGCATCTAGATAGCCACTGTATGCATACAGGATATGGGAAAGTGTTGTGCCAAAGTATTGGTCAAAATAGTTGCATCACTATGTAAATGATATCTGTATGCATAATAGGTTATCATGTCAATATGATTTGATGATTATGAAGTATTACTAATCATGTACTTAATTTTGATTTGTAGGAAAGGTCATGAAGAATGATGGACACCGTACAAGTGGTGGATGTTCAAACAAGAAGATTTACAAATCAAACAAAATATAGAAGGCTCATGGCTAAGATGTTTGCTCCAAGTATGGTGTAATTAAAGAAGAAGTGTGAATCAGGTTCTGTATAGGTACCTAGGATCGATAATAAATTGCTAAGCTTAATGATCACCATGGGTGATGTGGATCTCAACCTTTGCTACAAGGTTGAATATGATTTCTATACACATATGACATGGATGCAAGAAGGAACTCACCACAGAGTTCGAATGATATTGAGGTTCATATCAGTAGACCCATCTAACGAGAGATGGCACAGATAGATATGTAGAAGATCATTCAATGCAGAAATGAAAATGAAAGATCTCAAATTGATGCTTTACTTCCTAGTTCTGGAAGTATGGCAAGGCTCAGAAGAAATATTTCTCAACCAGGGAAAGTATGATGAGAAATATGACTTGAGGTGTTGGAATGGCCACTCTTATGGATTCCAACTTGAAGCTGTTAGGGGATAACTCATCAGAGTTAGTGGATATAACTCTGTACAGTCAAATTATTGGGTCATTGATGTATCTAACATATACTAGATTAGATATATGCTTTGTTGTGAATACCTTGAGTCAGTATCTAGTGGAAACTAGATGTTTTCACCTGATAGTTGCAAAGCATGTGATGAGGCACCTAAAGGATACGATAGACTTTGATCTGTGCTATCTTGGAGATCATGACTTCAGATGGCTACTCAGATGCTGATTGGGTAGAAAGTGTATCAGACAAGAAGAACACATCAAGAGGATGTTATTGTCTAGGATTAGCCATGATCTCGTGGTTTAGCTGGAAGCAGTCTAGTGTGGCTCTCAGCACAAGCAGAATATATGGCTGTTTGCTCTGCTAGTTGTGAAGAAGTTTGGCTTCAGGATTGTTTGACTTAGAGATAGAACCAACTGTGATCCTATGTGACAAATAGAGTTGTATCAAGATGACATAGAATCCAGTGTTCCATGATAAGTCAAAGTTCATAGGGATCTAACAAGATATGACACAGAAAGGAACTATAAAGTTTGAATTCGTAACAGGTTACCGATGTACTAACCAAGCCTCTGTCTCGAGTGAAATTTGAATACTTTCGAGACAAGCTTGGTGTAGCTCAAAAGGACCCTCCTCGAAAGGGGGAGTAGTATAGTCACTGATGATGAGATTGTCTCATCGAACAACAAGGTCGATGATGAGGTAACTTATTCTCTACACCTAGATACTTAGAAATATTTAGATTTAGGACTCGTATACTTAGAATACTTAGTTTTACTTATACATGCTTTTGATGTTATATGTATTAGTAAGAATACATGCTTTTGATGATAGATGTATTGATGAGAATACATGTGGGGATTGTATCATCCTTGAACACATGTTCTAAAGTGAGCCGTAGACATATGGTCTCCGAAAATGAAGTCCTTAGTGGACAGGTAGGGATTGTATCATCCCTGGACTTCGGTCCCTGAATAGATCCGTAGACGTATGGTCTCCGAGAATGAAGTCCTTAGTGGACAGTTGAGGGGATTGGATCATCCCTGGACTTTCAGTCCTAAAGAGAGCCGTAGACGTGAGGTCTCCGAGAATGAAGTCCTTAGTGGACAGTTGAGGGGATTGGATCATCCCTGGACTTTCAGTCCTAAAGAGAGCCGTAGACGTGAGGTCTCCGAGAATGAAGTCCTTAGTGGACAGTTGAGGGGATTGGATCATCCCTAGACTTTCAGTCCTAAAGAGAGCCGTAGACGTGAGGTCTCCGAGAATGAAGTCCTTAGTGGACAGTTGAGGGGATTGGATCATCCCTGGACTTTCAGTCCTAAAGAGAGCCGTAGACGTGAGGTCTCCGAGAATGAAGTCCTTAGTGGACAGTTGAGGGGATTGGATCATCCCTGGAATTTCAGTCCTAAAGAGAGCCGTAGACATGAGGTCTCCGAGAATGAAGTCCTTAGTGGACAGTTGAGGGGATTGTATCATCCCCGGACTTAGGTCCCTGAATTGATCCGTAGACGTGAGGTCTCCGAGAAGTGGGGATTGTATCATCCCCGGACTTAGGTCCCTGAATTGATCCATAGACGTGAGGTCTCCGAGAAGTGGGGATTGTATCATCCCCGGACTTAGGTCCCTGAATTGATCCGTAGACGTGAGGTCTCCGAGAAGTGGGGATTGTATCATCCCCGGACTGCGGTCCCTGAATTGATCCGTAGACGTGAGGTCTCCGAGAAGTGGGGATTGTATCATCCCCGGACTTAGGTCCCTGAATTGATCCGTAGACATGAGGTCTCCGAGAAGTGGGGATTGTATCATCCCCGGACTGCGGTCCCTAAATTGATCCGTAGACGTGAGGTCTCCGAGAAGTGGGGATTGTATCATCCCCGGACTTAGGTCCCTGAATTGATCCGTAGACGTGAGGTCTCTGAGAAGTGGGGATTGTATCATCCCCGGACTGCGGTCCCTGAATTGATCCGTAGACGTATGGTCTCCGAGAAGTGGGGATTGTATCATCCCCGGACTTCGGTCCCTAAATTGATCTGTAGACGTATGGTCTCCGAGAAAGTGATTTTTGATGTGGTTACTTGTATCGGTAGGATACTTGTATTGATGATGTGGTTACTTGTATCGGTAGGATACTTGTATTGATGATGTGGTTACTTGTATCGGTAGGATACTTGTATTGATGATGTGGTTACTTGTATCGGTAGGATACTAGTATTGATGACGTGGTTACTTGTATCGGTATGGATACTTGTATTGATGATGTGGTTACTTGTATCGGTAGGATACATGTATTGATGACATGATTACTTGTATCAGTATGGATACTTGTATTGATGATATGTATACTTGTATTGGCATGAATACTTGTACTAATGATGTGGATACTTGTATTGTTATGGATACCTGTGTTGATGACGATGCTGACGATCGTGTGATGACGATACTGATGATCGTGTGATGATGATGCTGATGATCGTGTGATGACGATGCTGATGATTGTGAGATGACGATGCTGATGATCGTGTGATGACGATGCTGATGATCGTATGATGACGATGCTGATGATCGTGAGATGACAATGCTGATGATCGTGTGATGACGATGCTGATGATTGTGAGATGACGATGCTGATGATCGTGTGATGACAATGCTGATGATCGTGTGATGACGATGCTGATGATCGTGTGATGACGATGCTAATGATCGTGAGATGACGATACTGATGATCGTGAGGATCCAGATGTTGATGTTGTTGTAGTTGTTCGAGTGCTGCAGAAGATAAAGACTCGGTACTGAAGATGTTGATGTTCCAGTATTGAAGATGTTCCAGTAACTGCTTGAGTTACTGATGATGTTGAGAAAGCTTCCAATGATTTATAGATGTATCATGTATGATGTTGACGACTCCTTGCTCATGCAGATACTGTTATAATATCCTTCTCGTTAAGGGGGAGTGTTGAAATATTGTAACTTCAAAGAATATTATATTTGTATATTATTTATTCCGGATATGTTCCATACCTCCGATGTGATTATACTATAAATCCGGAGATGTTTATTCCTCCGAGTTGGGTGTGGTAACTAGGGTTATTAGACCCACCATGTGGGGGTCGGCCCAGTCAGTTATAATGGGGTATTTAACCTAATGGTTAAATACGAGCCTACATGTACTTGAGTAAAATACATATCAGAGTAGTGTATAAATAGAGGAGGTGTGTTCCTCATTTGATACACTCACTCACTTGAGGATAATGTACTTGTGGAGGAGAGGTCTGCTATTGTGGAGGAGGAGATCATGTCTCAGGGTTTCATCTTTGTATATTGCTGGTCATCTATATTGAGGAAGCTTTGCTGGGTTTTCTACCCCATGAGGGTTTCCTAGGATAAATCTCTATCTCTTGTGTTTATGCTGTGCTTGTTGTTTCTTCAGTGATCCTATATATGCTATTATTGTGAAATGGAATGTAATGCTGCTATTTTCTGTCTTAGCATATTAAATCTTAACAATTATTCCAACACCCCCTCTTAATTCTAACTTAAGTGATCTAATATCAGAAAATAAAATACTAAGGGCTCAATAACAAGACTTGGTCACCCCGTACAAAATACTGCCGGTCCACAAAACAAGGATAAAAGGAAAACCTCATGGGAAAAACCTTCGCTCAAAACATGGACATATCAAAATTGAAAGGTTGCTGATCAACCCTTCACTCCACCACATGTTCAACCATCCCAAGCAGTGATCTAAGATAGCTGAATGTCTTCTCTGTGAAAGCCTTGGTGAAGATATCTGCAGTTTGCTCACCTATGGCGCAATACTGCAAATCTATGATATGATCATGCACTAGGCCTCTGATGTAGTGCATATGAATCTTTATGTGCTTGGTCCTTTGCCTCTGTACTGGATCACATGAAACTCTAATGGCACTCTGGTTGTCACAATAAATGACAGTAGGAGTACTGAAAGAAATCTCAAACTCAGATAAAATCCCTTGCAACCAGACACACTGTGTAACAGCATTCACTGCTCCTCTGTACTCTACCTCTACTGAAGATAGAGCTATGGCATTCTGTTTCTTGTTGGACCAGCAAAAAAGGCCACCTCCAAGCATTAATACAAATCCTGATGTGAATTTCCTGTCAAGGCTATCACCAGCCCAATATGAATTTGTGAAACCCAAGAGATCCAAGCTCGAATCTGCCACATAGTGAATCCCATCACTCTTTGTGCCCTGCACATAATGAAGGATTATTTTTGCAACCCTCCAATGTAACTCATGTGGCTGCTCCATGTATATAGATGCCACACTCACAACATATGCAAGATCTGGTCAAGTGTGTGTCAAGTAGAGCAAGTTGCCAATCAACTGTCTATATAGAGTACTGTCAAAAAGCGGTGTAGATTCTGCTTCTTCCATTCTAACTCCAGAAAGGAATGGAGTCTTAGAAGGCTTGCAATCAGCGATATTAAACTTCTTTAATAGATCATAATCATACTTTGATTGACATACCTTGGTTCCTTCTTTTGTTTGAGAAATCTCAAGCCCCAAAAATGTCTTAAGAATTCCCAAGTCACTCATGGAGAATGCTTGGTGCATTGCGGTCTTTAGTGATGCTATTTGTTCAGTGCTATCACCTGTGATCAGAAAATCATCAACATACAACACTATTAACATAATAAAACCATTATCAAAATTCATATAGACATTTGGGTCATATTTACACCGAACATAGGCTTGTGACAGCAGAAAACTATCCATCTTTGCATACCAAGCCCTGGAGGCTTGCTTGAGTCCATACAAAGATTTTTTCAACCTACAAACAAGGTTTGGATCTGATGTGTACCCTTGTGGCTACTGCATATATATATTTATTCTTCAATCTCCCCATGGAGGAAATCACTTTTCACATCCATGTGATGTACTTCCCACCGCTTGGAAGCTGCCACTGCCAAAACTAGTCTAATGGAGTCTTTCTGAGCTAGCGGTGCAAATGTTTCATTATAATCAAGTCCTTGGACTTGAGAATACCCCTTTTCTACTAGCCTTGCTTTGTACTTAATGGTTTTACCATCCGCTGCACATTTAGTCTTATAAATCCATTTGCATCTTACCAACTTTCTGCTTGCGGGGAGCTTGACTAGCTCCCAAGTTTCATTCTTCTGCAATGACTGAAACTCCTCATCCATAGCAATCTGCCATCTAGGATCATGTGAGACATCCTCATATGTTTTTGAATCAGAATCTATCATCATATAGCACTTCTCAGAAAGATAAGGATCATTCACATTAAGAGTAGTCTCAAACTGTGATCTAGTCCTTCTTTGGTACTGAGGGTTTCCTGCTAGTGCACCTGCTGCTTGCAAAGTTTTTTCAGCCCACTTAGGCCTTTTAGGTGAGTTAGCATCTGCAATAAATTGATCTTCATCATCAGAAATATCAGAATAAAAAAGATCAAGAACATCACTTACTTCTTCTTTAGTTGGTGGTGAAGATGAATCTCCAATTTCTGCGCTCTGAGAGGGCTCTTCCTCAAACTGCACACTTCTTTCGATGAATGCTTTATGAGTGGTCATGTTCAACAGCTTATAAGATTTGGAGTCCTCTGAATATCCAACAAACAAACATGGTTGGATTTGGGGCTGCATAGCCCTCCTCTTCTCAATCAGAATCCTATCCCAAGCCTTTGAGCCAAAAATCCTGAAATCAAAGATGTCAGGTTTGTGACCTGTCCAAGCCTCGAAAGGAGTGATACCTTTGAGAGATTTGTGTGGCACTCTATTCTGAATATAAGTGGCACAATTTATTTCCTCAGCCCATAGCTTGGCAGACAAATCCTTTTCCTCAAGCATGCATGTGGCCATCTCCTTAAGAGATCTATTTTTCCTCTCAGCAACCCCATTTCACTGAGGTGTATATGGAACTGTATGTTGCATCTGTATGCCCGATGAAGCAAAAAATTGTTGAAACTATGATTTCACATACTCACCACCATTATCATATCTAAACACCTTTATATGCCTACCAGATTGATTCTCAACTGAGGCTTTGAATAACTTGAATAACCCAAAAACTTCTGATTTAAGCTTGATGAAATAAATCCAACAATACCTACTGAAATCATCTATGAATGTGAGAATATATTTTGTTGAATTCAATGACTCATGAGGAAATGGACCTGACATATCAGTGTGTATAAGTTCCAATGGTGCAGTGGTTCTCTTAGTGGTAGATCTCCCATACTTATGCTCAAGATGTTTTCCTAGGATGTAGGATTGACAGACACCTTTGGAAAATGTGATATTGGGCAGCCCTATAACCATCTATTTCTCATGAAGTTGGGAAAGGTATTTGTAATTAAGGTGGCCAAACATCTCATGCCATAGTTTGCTGGACTCATTGGCATGAGTTAACAGAGCAGAAGGTGAGGAGTTTGGCACAAAATGAGAAAACTTGTAAATTCTAGAACAATGATCAGCAGTACCAAATGCAATAATTTTTCCTGTTGAAATTTCTACTATCTCAACATCATTGGGGGTAAAGGTTAATCTCTTGGGCAGCCCTGTATGGGTCATCTGATAGACTGACAGTAGGTTTGCAGCAATTCCAGGGACATATAAAACATTATTAAATGACCCAAACTCGAGATCTATGCTACCTTTGCCTTTGCTAGAAGTTTCAGAATTGTCTCCCAATACAATGTTCGGACCACTGGAAGAGTCAAGAGAAGTAAAATACTTACTTGCAGACACCATGTGTCTTGAAGCACTGGAATCAATGATGAATGATGAAGAATTTGATGTGCTGGCCATCAATGCATGAACTCTCTCTTTATCATCGGAATTTTGTCCTCCATCCTTCCTCCTTGCACTCTCTAGAAGAGGAATGTTGGCTTTCTCCAAGAGTGAAGTCAATTGGTCAATGGTTTTCTTCATGCAATAGCTTTCAGGATGAAATCCCTTGCTGCAATAATTGCACTTTGTGCTCTCATTCTTTTTGTTCAGATTCTTCTTGAAGTTTGATGACTCTCCATTAAAATTCTGCTTGTCTTTCCGCTCACCAGTGGGCTTCTTGAAGTTGCCTTTATTCTTTCCTTTCGAATTCCTTGAGTCTCCAACATTTAGACAATGGTCTTTGGATGGATTTTTAATGGCTCCCATTAAGATCAGCTTGTCTTGTTCTTTTGTTAATGACTCCATGAATTCTGAAAGTGGCAGGCTCTTCCAATTTTTAATTGCTTTCCGGGTGGAATGGAAGGTGGAAACAAAAATTGAATAGTCGGGGCCAAGCTTGGAGAGAATGGACAAAACTAATTGCTCATCTTTCTTGTCCATTCCACATTGCTTCAGCTGCAATACAAGAGACTTGAATTTGGAGAAGAAGTCTTGTAGATTATCAAAATTTTGCGGACTCAAAGAGACTAGCTCGTTATCCAATTGGTGGCCTCTCAATTCATCGGTTTTACCGAACAGTTCTTGAAGTTTCAACCATACTTCATTGGGTGAAGTGAGGCCATCAATATGAAATAAGAGTTCTCTGGATGTAGTGAGACATAACAGCCCATAGGATTCATCCCTTCGATTATGCCATTTAGATTTCTCCACTGCTGAGGTTGGCTCAGCTTCTGTTGCCATGGTCACCCTGTAGAGTCGTTTGCTCCTCAGTAGAATCTCCATCTGTGCTTTCCAATCAAAGTAATTGAAAGGAGTGAGGATGATCTTCTGTGTATGTTCCATTGCTGCAACTGATATAAACTTATGGAGTGATTTTAGAACACTTATGGATTCCAAAATGCACCCTGTAAAGAATAGAATTCACTCGGTGAATTGATCAATGCGCCCTTCCTAAGACTGTTGGATCCTGCAAGACAATCAATAGATGAAAGGAATAGCTTTATGGCTCTGATACCATGTGAAAATCATATCACATCCAAGAACTGATCAAGAAATTACACTCTCTCATAAGAAAAATCTCACACAACTAGTCAAAGACACAAAAATTATGCACAAGAGTAGATTTCTGTATTAACTTCTCATGAATAAAATTACATCAGCCAACATATGAATGTAATAGGTTTTCATTAAATAAATTTACAGCAGAAAATCGAATGGCTAAAGATGCCAAACAAAGCTCCTAATCATCAAACTTGCTAAATATGCCCATCCCCCCTAGGTGGCAAGATGACTTTCCAAATCAGCCCAAAAGCTCACGAATTGCTAAATTAGTGAGCTGAAGGTGAAATATAGATAAAAAAAAATGCCAAATACGAATTTTGGGTGGAAATAACATTAAGGAAATTTTTTGGTGTAAAAAACACTTTCCTAGGTTGACTAGCTTTTCCCTATGGGGGAAAAAGCAACAGTTTTCCACAAGTGCGCCTTTCTTCCTCAAACCTTATCCATAAATCTTTTGGAAGGCGCCCAAGTGGCCTAGGTGGCTTGTAGATCACACCATGGATGTATTTTAGCCTCTCATATTGCCTTGTGGTCCACACAATGGAAATTTCCTTATTTATTACATCGAATTAATTAATACAAGATTAATTAATGCATCTTATGTAAATAAATGAATGGTAGGAAGGCTTAATTATTCCAATAGATACATAGAAGCAACAAAAACAAAAAATCTCGAGACCAATGAGTGCACACCTGCATATTTGTGTTTCTCTCTACAGGTTTGATGGTCATATTTTTCTTATCCTTGTGCTATTGAAATGAAAGCCATGAAAGTTAGCATGGATGAATCAATTAGGCAATAAGATACTAGTAAGTTAAATGGTGATCTATTTTGGCATCCATTATATTATTATGTGTAGGAGAGTCTTTTTGCAATGTTGGTTGAAATTACAGAAAGGGCCATGGCACATTGTGACAAGAAAGACGTTCTTATTGTTGGTGGTGTTGTATGTAATGAGAGGCTTCAAGAAATGATGCAGATAATGTGTTCAAAAATAGGTGGCAAACGTTTTGCAACTGATGAGTGGTATTGCATCAATAATGGAACTATGATTGCTTATACAAGCCTACTTGCCTTTTATCATGGTATGGTGACACCAATTGAATAATCAACATTTACACAGAGAATCTACAGGAAAGATGAAGTGCATGCAGTCTGGAGGGAGAATCCTTTTCTAGCACCAAATCATAACAAGAACAATGAATGCCCTGACGATATATTGTCTGTTGATTAATAGTTTTAGATTATAAAATCTAGAGATTTTTCAATAGAAATATTTGAAAAGAGAATCTCAACATCAAATTGAGAAGTAGATGTTTCTTTGTGAAAATTAAGGCCTTACTTCACACCCTCATGTAAATATGTCCCTCTATTCTTCTTGGAATAAGACAAATCTACATGGACTTTCAATTTAGTAATTTATGACATTTAAAAACCAAATTACATGTGCATGGAATATTTGTGGAATGCAAATTGATATAAAGTGAAGGCAAGTTTTGTAAGCAGGATTTAGAAAAGAAAACAACAGGTTTGAGCTTTTCCTCCTGGAACGTAAAATATATTCGAATTTCATGTAGACCAATATTACTAAATCTATTTTTATGATTTTCTTTCTGAGTTTCTAATGGAATGGCCTTGCTAATGTGCTTTCATATTTAGCTCACATGTAGCAATAACATAGAGATAATGATAAGGTACATCATAGTTGACCCTAAGTTGTACTAAAAAACAAGTCCAATGGTTCGCAAATAGATGATTCTTCACACTTTGATTTGCCTCTCCTGTATCCACCATGTAAGTTTTTTCTTCATCTGCTTTTCCAACTAATGAATTCCTCACCATAGATACATATTGTTGATATTTATTCATTACACAATAGATTCTTATTCATGAGACATCAACTGTTGTTATCGGATTGGCAAATCTGGTTTGACATATGAGTTATGTCAAGGCCATTTTTATGTGAAATATGGAAATATTAAGCCTAATTCATGCAAATTTCAAGAAAAATTAGTCTTCTATATGTTAATTTATTTACTTATAATTTATTTTGTATTTGTTACAAGCCACTTCTAAGGGATTATTGAACAACACAACCATTTGTATCAGATCCCTAACATCTTGTAGTCAATTTGTTTGGTGGATTAGAAATGATGTTTATGGGGTTGTCCATTCTTGGATGAACTAACCACTATATGGTTATCTTGGGAAAGAGAGAGTCTAAATCCTACCCATGTATGGTGTGTTTCTGGTTGGAAAATCCTCTTACATGTTCTAGAACATCTTCAATAAACTTATGCAATGCAACTCTATGATACATTTTGGTGATCGTGATCTTGCATGGCCTTGCATGGACTAAAGTTAGACCATACTTTACAAGTCTAAGAGTAGTGGTTATGAACTACTCAAAACCTGAAGGAAAAAAATGCACTTACCATTTCTAACCTGAAGGTCTTGACCAAAAACAACTTGGCCAGTGCTTACAATTTCTCCTTCTTGCAAATATGCAACAAAGCATGCATTAGAAATCAAAAGTTTTCTAACCTGGAAATTTCCAAAGTTGATAGTTTAGAGAGACATTGAGAGAGACATAATGTATATATATGAATGGTCAACAAAATTCAACAAGATGAAAAGAAGGAAGAACAATTAAGGGGAAAAAAACTAGTTAAAATGTTGTAGAGATGAATAATGAGAGTATAAGGTTGATCACCAAAATGCGAACTAAAGAAGTATGAAACCCCAGCAAACATGATGATACCCCAGGTATGAAAAGGAGAGTTCTCTACATAGTCTTCAGAGGCTATCCATTCATAATGGTGGTAGGCAATTGCCTGCCAACTGTGTGACCTTATCCTACTCAACTTTAAAAATCATTAAAAACTTGGACTCTAATTACCATGCAAGTCATAACTTAAAACAAAACATGTTAAATGACAAAATCCATATAAGTCACCAACATAAGCCTCTATAAGTGGATTTGTCAAATTTGAACTCTTTGTGGCAATGGTTGTCAATTCTTCCAAAACAATAATCATAAAGAGTTTTTTAAGAGGAAATTATTTTTTTATTACAATTATTCAGGAAAAGGTCATAAATATTAAATTCAATGGTGGTTTTGGATATGCAAACATAAAACAAATAAATATAATTCCTTTCATAATGTCTTGGAAATATTTTGCGCAGAGTAGAAGACATTCAAGCCAAACATAAGCAAAAGAAGAAGACATTCAGGCCAGACAGAAGCAAAAGCAAAAGACATTCAAGCCAGACATAAGCAAAATCAGAAGACATTCAAGCCAGATAGAAGCAAAAGCAGAAGACATTCAAGCAAGACATAAGAAAAAGAACTAGTCAGAGAAAGAGCTAGGCTACCCCGACCCTCTATGAATTAACAAGACTAGGATCTATCTTCAAGATGAATGGTTCTACACACGCACTTGAGAGACAGGTAGAGCAATAATTCAAGCGGACGACATTTGAGAAGCTCAAGACAATGGGAAATTTTAAACTCATTGAAACATTTATGTTGTTGTTTTAAGGATTTCACCAATCCTTTAAAAATTGGGGTGTTCCCCTGGAATAATAGAATCATAATGATGAAAGACAATAGGAGCTTACATAAAAGATGCTAGAAAAGGGATCCAAGCAGGATTGCTCGCAGGGCATTCACCAGGGCAGGGACTTGATCAAGGAGGTCACTAATAGCTTGGAGGGTAAACTTAGCATGCTTCTGGACAAGATGGTTGACAAGGTTGTTTACACAGAATATGAGAAGGTCAACAATGGCCCCATGGCCAGTGCCAGTGCTTTACTTTGGTCATAATCACTCTGAGTGCTCGACCGCATTCGAGGGGAAGAAAGACCAATGGATGTGCAGAATGTTCCAATCTCTAGATAGTTTTGAACATTCACGATAAATAATCAAGATGCGGGATGCTAGTTAGTTTTGAACACTCACAATAAAGAATCAAGATGCGGGATGCTAACCAAGATTAACATGTAGAAGCTAAATTTTCACATAAAACCAAGAAACCAACCTGCGATTCTGTAAGGGAAGAATGAGATTTTGAATCTAAAGCTATAGAATTCATAGCCCTCCTCTTCAAGAGCCTCCAAGTTCTCTCCAATGTTGTTCTATCCATGGAAGCACTGGAAAATAAATACCCAAATTCTAAACCCTCAACAATTGTTAATGGGAATCACAGTTTCCTTAATGGGCATATGGTATCCTAATAAATGCCCCAAAATGCCTTAAAATATTGGGTCAAGTAGGTATGTTTTTTTTTGAAATAGTGCTACCGCAGCCTCATAGATGTATCTGTTTGGGGGGTATGTTGAATCATTTTCAAGGGATTTCATCCGTAAGCAGAGGTGGTTGTGGATCTAGTTCTTGTAGCAGTGCATATCCTACAATAGCAGAATGCCTAGTTGCATATTAAATGGACCAAAATCCAATCTCGGATCAAGATCAAGAATAAATTTCAGTTCCATATCCAATTGATCCAGTGGACACCCTATTCAAAACTATTTTCCTCTTAGAACCCACCTCACTACATGGAACCCTCCTCGCTTCCCGCTAATGGAAAATATTTGGTGCCAATGGCCTACATGGATTGGTTATTTGGCAGCAACGGGTAGCTTGCCTAGTTATCTAGGTAATTCGAGGAAGAAATATCCATGCAAAATTCGGGATAATGCTTCAAGGTTGGTGTATGTTTTAGTTATGTCGATAGTTTAGGTTCGAGTTGGAGGTATTGTGGTCATAATTCCAATTATCATTATTAGTTTACATGTTGCATTATCATTGTATAACATATGTTTTATGGTTATTGTATATGATATATATATATATATATATATATATATATATATATATATTATTTTATATTGTTCTACAGTGTTTATTTTATATTGTTCTATGGTGTTTTATATATATATATATATATCTGTGTGTGGTATTTATATCATATATTTTATTTATTTTATATGGTTATGTGGATTTGTGGATAAATTGATTCAATTAGCAAGCGTACCTTGTCACTACTATTTACCTACGGAGATTTCTGGATGTGATCCGGTATAATAGAGGTTTTTTATCTAGGTCGATCCTCAGTCCTTGATTGGTTTGGTATTGACATGTTATTAAGCATATCCCTAGCCTCCCCAAAGTATGCTTTCTACTATAGTACTGGGTCTAACTTGGGTGGTGTAGGTCACGCTTTCTTAATCTTAGGGATACAAAATGGCCAAGGATATTGGACGTAGCAATATGGTCAACATGTTCTTACACTTAGCCTGCACAAACTTATGGGTTATGTTAATTAGGATTAATTCATCAGAGACCCCTTGTGACACGAATCCATCTACAGTGTTACAATTTACTAAATTTTAACACTTTAAATCAATTCAAAGACCCCCTAGATGGATTAGAGATCCTCTATGTAGGGGGTCTCTAAATCCATCTGCAGTGTTAAAATTTAGTAAATTGTAACAATTCATTATCAAAATTGCAATTTTTCATTATTGAAGTGACACAATTAAAAATGACTAACATAAATGACTAATTCATATTCTTCTAGCTAGTCATATTTTATTCCTTGACTAAATTAGTCTTTTATGTTAGTCATTTTTAATTGTGTCACTTATTATCTAGTCGTATTTTTTAACCCATGACTAAATTAGTCGTTTAAGTTAGTCATTTTTAGTTTGGTCACTTAAAATTGCTCAAATTTGGTAGTAAATCACTTGAAAAAACTGTGGTGACTAAATTTTTTAGTCACGTAGTCACTAATTTCTCATTTTGTACTAGTGATAGTAGAAGACTTAATCAATGCAAAGGAATTTGATTGTAATCTTTTTGAACTCTCTGCACTTGATTGATATTCCATCAAATTGGCTCTCTCGGCCAATCCCTCCACTTCTTGATGATCAAAAACTTTTTTCTTATTATGTTGTCTTCTCTGAGAAATAATATGATGTGGATCATAATTAATCTTTGAAGCCTTCATGAAATTCATGTCTTGTAGAAATCTTTCTATCACTAGGACAGCAACTTTATTCTTTACAATGAAGGGACCAATTTAAGGAAATTTAACCTCAGAAGCCTTTCTAAAATTTAAGAAATGTTCATTCTCCACAATAAGCTTCTGTCTAATGAATTCTAAAGCAAAAACTCTTGGTGTTAAGAAGGCGGGTAGAATATAAGGTTCAAGAACAAAACCCTAAACCCTAATAAAGGTATGTTCCTTTAAAAGGAACCAATCACCAACCCTCTTCTCAGGACTGAACTGTAGTACATCTTTCATTTCTGGTAATACTCTGGTTAGATTTTCTTGGAAGAAGACTCTGGATATCTCTGACATTATAAGGTTCATATAATTGAAAGCATTATTTATAATCTCAGAAGTGAAAACTACTTTAGGAAACTATAAATTCTCTTCATTGGTAAAGTATAGAAACATTCTCACCAAATAGGATTGAAACCTACAATGTCTGGTCGTGTGGAAATTCACTAGCTGAATATGAATATTTTCAGCTAAAAATTCATCAAATTTAAGACAAAAGTACTGACTAAACTCAAACTCAAACTGGTATAAACTCAATCTAAACAACAATCTTAACAGGGTTTCTGGGACAAGCTTATCATTATCTAACGCTAAAAACTGACACAGTAAAGAAATGACACACTAGGAATCTTCAGTAAATAGGGAAATGTCCAGAGGGAAGGGTAAATTTTCTACTGAAACGTCAGGTTTAAGGATTTTCAACAAGAAGGCTTGTTTCATGTCCATCGTAGACTGTCTGTACAAATTAATTATATTTTCTTCCATTAAATCCTTAGGGTTTGGGGGAAATAACTGGGGAACCTCTAACGACTCTCTAATGATCAGGGAATTAATGGGACAAAGGATTTTTGACCGGATGAAATCCATAATAACCCTCTCTGATTGGGAATAATTTGTTGGGCACCATGAGACAAAATCAGGAAAATTTAGGGTTTGTTCTGGGAAAAAATGGTAAATATAGGACCTGTGAACCCCATTTACATATATTCCATGTGCTTCTAAAAACTTTAATTTATTTTTAATTTCATGTATGGGACCAAGGGATAGGACATAGGACTGTATCAAAAACATCGCCATCTCTATCTTCAAAAATTTCCTCCAACTTGTTAAACTCCCTATTTTGAACTTGTACTTCACTCTCTCCCTCCATCTTTACCAAATGATTGGTTGTTTCAAGATATTGTGGCCTACCTAGAAGTTGATGATTGGAGGGAATAAATCTGAATGGGATTCCAAATGTGCCAGAGACGTCTTCTTCCTCAGGCACATAGTGACAAATATTCCCTTTTCCATGTGACCCCTTTTCTTTTTATAATATCTCGTGTAGGTGGTTTCAGGATCACGAGAAGTGATTTCCCATTACAATTTTCATTCAGAGGAATGATCCTTGACTCAACACATGGTAAGCGGTAAAATTCGCTACCTCTTACCCTTTTCATTCTCTGTGTTAGTTGAAAGTGTGAAATCAACATCAACCATCGATCTTTTATTCTGTCACTCATCCACCGTAGATTGCTTCCTGACTTTAGCATGTACCAACGGTCATTTCGCCAAATTTTTACGATGTTATAGAACATGCACCTGTGACTAGCGGATTCCCTGCCCTCCACAGATCTCATCACTCCTCAAATATTAACCATTGATTTCTTATAAAATTTTACAGGACTTTTCATTAAGCATTTTTACTTCGCTTTAACTTAGCTCACGATCACATTGAGTGTTTTTCCCTCAAAAAAACAAATTTTATCCCTTTTCCTTTAACGCCTTGCTTTCTAACCTTAGGTCATGTTAAAAAAAAAAATTTAAGATAAACTATCTCTTCCTACCCCAAACATTTCTCAATCACCCAGGAAAACAACTTTGTCAACACATACCAACATATCTATGCTTGTAAACTAGCTTACAGTTTCTGGAACCTCTATGTCATAAGAGGTTCACATAATTCCATGTTTTAATATAAATATTTTTGTTGATAGCTTCCAGAAATAGTATGTTTTAACCCCTAAGATGTCTTAGACTATTATGTGATACATTTTGACTAAAAGGATGATGGTGAATGACAATGTGTATCAAGTCCAAATCTCTTTTCCTATCTGAACTTGACTATGGACTAGCATCATTAACCCCTGAGAATCAAATATGAATCAAGTTTTGCTTTGAAAACATTATGTGTGTGTCTACTCTATTTATTTTTTCATCGTAGGAGGTAATGCCCAAGACACAGGTCCTGATCTTAGTAGGGATATTCCAAAGGTGTAACCGTGGCAACGGTGGGTGCGAAAGTGTACGGAAACCAGAGGAACGACCAGTTGGTTCACCAAACCCCAACCCAGCATCACACATTCTCCCAGTCCGACGAACCTTATCCTGCTTCTTTCAAATATATTTATAGTTTAAAGGAGATAGAATGCTCAAAATTTGTTTAAAAGGTGCTTTTTTTAGGAGATAGCACCATTGCTCCATTTATTATTATCTTGATCCTAATGCGAGGCGGGCAGGACCAGCGAGCGCGAACACACCGATGGCTTTTTTTATGGAAGTACGTTTTCCATTATGGTTATCGGTTCCTGGAAATAGGAAAGTAATATAGCGATGGAATAATGGATAACTGAATGCATATAATAATGCATATAATATGCATAAATTTCTGCATCTTTTTGTTTTAGAAATGCAAATGACATCACAATACAAACTAGTGGTATAAATGCAAATTAATGCTCAATTAATTTATTGTTCGACACTAGTGCTATCCAATCAAACCAATTGATAGTAGAGATGCTTATCTTGCTAGTTGATAGCATAGTGCCACAAAATAGCTCAGAAAGTAATTTTCTTAAAGTTCTACTCCTATACACCACTGTGTTTCCCACATTCTTGAAAAGCGCCTGAACTAGAGTAGGGTTTATCTGAATGGAGTTGTATTTTTATCAGCAAGGGAGATATAGTTGTCCATAGGATCAATTTCAGTTGAACGGTTTGTTAGATGTTCCTTTTTAAGATGGGTGGCATGGAATTGAGAATAGATAGTCGCCTATGAGATGTTTAAAGACTGCTTAGTCATCAATAATAGAGTTCTATGCTTGGGAAAGTATTAGCCATTCAAACCCATTTTTTTTGCAAACAAGATAGACTTCAATTTCTTTTAGTGTATGCAGGGAAATCTGTAATGTATGACTCATATCTAGTAATATTTTATTTAGCAATTTTTTTATTGAAACGTTGAGTTAATTTATTATTGTCAATTGAAATGCAATTTTTTTAAATCCCTTCATCCTAGAAGGGTGGTATGAATATATACCCTTCAACCTGAAATTAAGGTCAGCCCTTCAAATTTGATCCCTGATACCTATTCCAAAAAATTATATAACTTAAATCCATATGTTTATATTGAAATGGTACCATTAATATCCTTAATATTCATTCATACAATCTTTAAACTAATTTGAAAAACAAATATTCTAACTAGATATCGACATTTTAACAACAAAATTTATAGAAATTTTGCTTCAAAGAGTTTGCTGGCAAGTGGAAATTTTGTTAGAGAAAGAGAGGTTGCTCTTTCCTCGGGTTGTTCTATTTTGGGGTGTTGGAAGTAGATGATGAAGAGAAAGAGCGTCTGCTCCTTCCTCTAGGGATTTTTTTTAGGAGTGGGGAAAGTAGATATCGACACTCTAAACACAAATTTCATAGGAACATTGCTTCGAACAATTTACTGGCAAGTGGAAATATTCTCATAGAAAGAGCGACCGCTCTTTCTTCAAGTTGTTCTATTTTGGGGTTTTGAAAGAATACAATGAGGATAAAGAGCGTTTGTTCCTTTCTCTAGGCATTCTTTTTAGGGGTGGGGAAAGTAGATATCGTCACATTAAACATAAATTTCATAGCAACTTTGCTTGAAATAGTTTGCTTGAAAGTGGAAATTTTCTCAAAGAAAGAGAGGCCGCTATTTCCTCATGTTGTTCTATTTTGGGCTAATGAATGTATATACTGGGGAGAAAGAGAGTTCGCTCCTTCCTCCAGGAGTTATTTTTAAGGGGTGAGGAAAGTAGATATTGGTACCTTAATCACAAATTTGATAGGAAATTTTCTTTAAACAGTTTGTTGGCAATTGGAAATTTTCTCAGAGCCTAGAGGCGACCGCTCTTTCCTCAAGATGTGTTATTTTGGGGTGTTAAAAGTAGATACTAAGGAGAAAGAGCATCCGATCCTTCCTCCACGAGTTCTATTTTGGGGTGGGGAATGTAGATATCATAATTTTAACAACAAAATTCATAGTAATTTTGCTTCAAATAATTTGTTGGAAAGCGTAAATTTTCTCAGAGAAAGAGAGACCGCTCTTTCATCAAATTGTTCTATGTTGGGGTGTTGGAAGTAGATGCTGAGGAGAAAGAGCGTCCACTCCTTCCACCAAGGTTTCTTTTCTAAAAGTGGGAAAAGTAGACATCGAAACTTTAAACACAATTTGCATAGGAACTTTGCTTCAAATAGTTTGCTGGCAAGTGGAAATGTTTTCAGAGAAAGAGAGACCACTCTTTCCTCAAGTTGCTCTATTTTGGGGAGTTGAAAGTATATGCTGAGGAGAAAGAGCATCTGATCCTTTCTCCAGGAGCTCTTTTTAAGGGGTGGGGAAAGTAGATATCAGCACCTTAAGGACAAATTTCATAGGATTTTTCCCTTAAAGAGTTTGCTGACAAGTGAAAATTTTCTCAGAGAAAGGGCGGCCACTCTTTCCTCAAGTTGTTCTATTTTGGGGTGTTGGAAGTAGATGTTAAGCAAAAATAGCATCAGATCCTTCATTCAGGGGTTCTTTTTAAGCAGTGGGGAAATTAGATACCATCACTTTAACCATAAATTTCATAGGAACCTTGCTTCAAACAATTTATTGGAAAGTGAAAATTTTCTCAGAGAAAGAGTGGTCGCTCCTTCCTCAAGTTGCTCTATTTTTTTTGTGTTGAAAGTGGATGCTGAGGAGAAAGAGAAGCCACTTCTTCTTCAAGGGGTTCTTTGTTAGGGGTCCAGAAAGTAGATATCAGCACTTTAACAACAAATATCATTGGAAATTTGCTTCATCAATTTTCTTGGAAAGTATAAACTTTCTCAGAGAAAGAACGGTCGCTCCTTCCTCAAGTTGTTATATTTTAGGGTGGTGAAAGTAGATGCTGAGGAGAAAGAGTTGCCACTTTATCCCTAAGTAGGTCGATTGTGAATTTTTGGTAATTATGAACAACACATATGATTTATGTGAATATGTAAATCATTTAAAGAGCGTCAACCCCTATGAGGAGCATGGGGACAGGACTGAAAATGAACAACTGATCTTTATATGTATGGACCCTTTTAAGAAAAGATTATAATCTCAGAAAGGGTGGCTGATCCTTTCTCAGGGGTTTCCATTTTGGGGTTGGGGAAAGTAGATGGTCAGAAGAAAGATCCACCACCTTTTTACCAAGTAGGTCAATTTTGGAGTTCCAAGAATTTAGCAGATCATATATGATTTTGGTGAAGATTTCAAGAATTTTCTCAGCAAAAGAGTGGTCGCTCCTTCCCCGAGTGGTTTAATTTTGGAGGTAAGGAATGTAGTATATGATATATTATTTCAATGAAATCATTAATTGTTCAAAGCTTGTGCACTCCATTCAGACTTATGCGTGTTAGACGGCTAAGGATGCCTGTCCTTTATTGATACCACCTAATGGAATTCATAATTCAAATATGTAAAGCAAATTCATGTATAATATTGAAATATTACTAATAATTTATTATCTCAATAAATATTTCCAACCTCTATGGTCCAAGGGACCCTTTTAAGAAGGAACAACCACTCCTTCCTCAAAGAATTAGTCACTCATTCATCCATCATCGCTTTGAGCGCCTTCCAATGAAAACAACAGATTACCTTTTGAGAATTCAACGACACCTCCTTATCTCATGGATTTATTCTAAGCAACAATTACATTGTATCCAATTAGGAAGGATCGTCTGCTCCTTCTGAAATTGATTCCTTCTCAAAAAACAATAGCGGTAAATCTACATGAGATTGTTTTTACTAGAACTCTGAAAATTTTCTTCATAGTGAGGAAGGTTTTCTCATTTATCATCTTATGGGGAATGATAGCATACACTAATTCTATTAACTTGTAGAGCATTGACTTATTTGATAATATATACTAGTGGAAAAAATTATTCTTTGTTTAAAATAAATATTATTTTTAATATGCTCATGTTATTTTGTATTTCAAAAATCGTTTGTGAAATGGATTTTGGTTCTCAACAATGAGTGGACCTCCTTTTGAATGGATTGGAAGTTGTTGAAGGAATCTCTTTGCCAGAAAGAAAAATATTGCATAATATCAACATTCATGATGGATGTATCATTATAAACATTACCAAGATTTTAAATGCAGGTCTTCAATTTCCCTATCCATCAGAAGGTACAAATAAATTGTTAGAGGCAGTTGGTGGTTATATTCAATGGCTTGCATCTGAGATCGTTAACCACATTGGATCTTCTCTTCAAGAGAATGAGGTGAATAATATACCAGCTTCTACTTCGACGAGTGTAGAATATATCATAACAAATGAGAAGAAATATTCTTTTGTTATGAGAAAAGTTAAGTTGTTACATAAATGCTCAGAATGCAAGGATTGCATTTCCATAGGTTTTGAACAAATTTAAGTGGGACTGATTTTTTGGGGGGAACGTTTTTGGCTGACTTGTCCTTTGGTATTTGGGTGACTTCTCCTTTGGTATTCTGGTGGATGAAGTGGTTTTTTCTTGTATGTCATGATGTCCAAGGTTAAGTAATGGAGGTTTTTTATATGGCCGATTAAAATAATCATAGATTTTAATACAGAAACATTGCTTTCTCTTGAAAGCAATTTCAACAATAATCAATTTGAAACTACTTTGAAAGTATTAATCCAAAATAACAATATCAAATTTGTGGGAGAGAAAGTTAATTTGATACATCAATGTTCTTTAAAGCCACATTATGTTGCTTGGGGAATAGTGTCAAGTGTTTTTGAAGGAGACATTGTACAATTCAAACCACTAGATGTTGGTGAGTTTGGTATTTTAGTTCATAAAGTCTTATGCAATTGTGAGGATTGTAGTGTATTTGAAGGCTCTCTTGTAAGATGGCCTCCAAACAATTTGCTTGACCTCAATGATGTTCCTTTGTATGTTATACTAAAAAAGAACACAGATGAAGACATGGTCAACATTTGGAATATTTTTTAAGAATGTCCTTTACAAATGGTCCTTCTAGGTACTCCCCATTGTGAATATACAGTTGTTAAAGGTAACGGAACAAGGCCATACAATTCCGTAAAGCGGAAAGATGGAACTAAAATTTCTGAAATAAATTCAAGCTTAGTACCTTACAGTCTTGGAATTGATCAGTGTGCATTCCTTTCAAAAATTGTCACCGAACATTGTTGCTCAAATATTTGTATATCAAAAATTTTACTTCAATCGATAGTTGAATGTGTGAATAAATTTCATAGTATGAATGGAAATTCAAAAAGATAGTATGTTATAAGTTCTATGGGATCAAATGCTCATGTGGCCAAAGAAGGAGATGAGAGAAAAAGAAGCATGTTTACAATGAGATTAGACACAATAGACATCTGTCAAAATGCATGGTATAAATGCCATGGGATAAAAAGGAGCACTTTATACAATTATAAAATCATGTTCTTCAATGGTGATGTGAGAGCTGTGCATGCTAACAGTGAATTGGAAAAATCTAGGGCAAACATTGTTGCACTGGTAGCTACTATTAATAAAATTGTAGAAGAGAATTCAGACAGATATCCACATCTTACACGATTAATCAGTAAAGATGGAACAAGGACAACCTTGAAATTATTGCCATCTAATATGTCCCATGGTTTTCTGCGAAAAATGGCAAATGAAGAAATCAAAAGTATTGGTTTTCCTCTAGTATCACAATCCTCCTTTAGCAAGGTGATGAGAGAATATTTTCGAGATGTTAAAATTTCTAAAGAAAACTCCTTTTCAAGGTGTAATGAGTGCATTACAATACAGGATAGGCTTAAGGGGACCATTGATCCCATTGAGGTGGAAAGGTTGCGAGGACATCAGAAAACTCATAATAAATATATCGCAAGTTGTCACCAAGTATATTATTCTCATAGATTAGCTTCACAAAAAAATCCAAAGACTTTTCTGAGTATTGTTCATGACAAAATGGATAAGTCAAAGACTTCCATTCCAAGGATGGGTAAGAAGGAAAAATATTTTAGTAATGTTATGAATCTTCCCATATCATTGACTGGAATGTTGGCTCATGGGAACAAGACTGGGGGTTTTGGCCATTTCAGCCTCTCATTTTTAGAGACGGGATCGAATTTCACTGTGACATCCCTGGACAAATTCTTGAAGAGTCTTGAAGAACCAGTGGTTGATAAATATGGTGATTTTCTCTACAAAGGTGGAACATATAAGAACCAATTGCATGATGCTCTATTGCAATCAAATTCATATGAAAAGTGTGTGATATACATACAAGATGTAATGCAACATGATATATTGTGTGTTGATGGCACCGATCAATGCATGCCAAATAGAAAACTACCACCCATATTATTGTTGCAAATGGATAATTGTTCAGGCGATAACAAAAATCGCTTTGTATTTTCATTTTTTTTTATTTTTTAACAGCAAGGAGAGTGTTTGAGATTGTTGAAGTTGGATTCCTCCCGGTTGGACATACCCATGAAGACATAGATGGAACTTATGGAAGGTTATCAGTAAAGCTAATTTGCAAGGATATATTTTCATTCTCAGAAATTATGGATATGTATAGGACATGTGAAGATCAAAATTTCTATGTCCCTTATCTAATTGATGAACTTTATGATTTTAAGAGTTTTATGAAACCCCACCTTTTGGATGGAAATGACAAGATCATCAGTATCAAAAAATGCCAGTTTTTTAAATTTCAGCTCATAGATAACATTCCAATCATGCAATGGAGGGCATCACTTCGGGATGCATCTTGGTCGTATCCTATTCATCTTTGGCGGTCATTTCCAGATGGTAGCGGAGACTTGTCGGTGGGGTATCCTAGGTTATTAAATTTGCAATAAAAAATGCCTTCATACATTGACGAAATAAAAAAAGGAATAGAAACATATATTTCACTCTGGAATCGAGGGATTGAGAAGGGAGGTGAACAATTTTGGCGTACCAAGTTAAATTATTGGGAAGCTCTACATAAAGCTTTGGACAGTCCCTTCGAGAGTGTTAATAATTCAACAACTGACTTTTGGGCATCGACAAGCCATGATATTCATAGTAGTGAACCTACAAAATCTGAACATGAAATTATGGATGCCTATTTGAAGGAAAATTGTCATGGTTTGAAAGATTGCTATGTTGGACCAGTATGCAACAAGCATACAGATGAATTCATTCCAAGAGTGGATGTTGTAAAGGGCCAAATGGTCAGTGTGCAATCACCAGAGAGAGATTGTGCAATATGGTTGGGTAGGGCGATTGGTAATATTTATCAGGATTCAAATGCTAGTACTCTTGGGTCTTACAAAGTAGAGGTGCAATGATGGAATACAATAGGAGCATCGAAGGATCTAAAGGTATTGTACAAAAACTTCTTAAATAGAAAGAAACAATGAGTTGTTGGTACATAATAAAATATGATGATCGATGTAAATATCACCATATGGGCATGGTCACCAAGGCTAGGATGGTCACGAGAAAAAATTAGAATAAATGAGAAGGGCCTTGCAGCAGTTAAGGCACAACGAGAACAGATGGGGCATAGTGTTGAGAGTGGGATGGATGTTCCTATAGATATCGTTTGATGGGATCTTATCCCAACAAATTTATATTTTGTTACAATCCTTCTAGTATGTCTATAAACCAGGCTGGGCGAGCAAACGTCGAGCATCTAGAACGTCCACGAGCCTCTAGGAATTTGAGGAAAATTACTATTGTAATGCATAAACACCGTTTATTGGTTACTAGTGTGTAAGTAAGTTGTGCCTATACAGATTACACAGAGAATTCCTGCCTCATTTGGAAACTACTAAAATTATATATGTAAAAAGCTAGATATTCTTGATACTGTATCAAAAAAGAAACAAGAACTGATAAACTTGTTATTCAAACAAGGACTGAATATTATAGACATTGCACTTTTCACCTTAAAATATTGCACATTTCCAAATGAAAATTGCACTTTTCAAATCAAAATTTGCATTTTTTTATTTGAAATTCACACTTTTTGAATTGAAATTCATAGTTTCATTATAAAAAACTGCAATTTTAGGGTTCATAAGTAGTCAAAAAACACACTATTCGAATAGAAAAACACATTTTCAAAGCCAATATTGCCACTTCTAGAACCTAATTTTGCACTTCAGAAAGGTTGGTATTGACACTTTCAAAGTCTAAATTCACACTTTTTTAGTCCAAATTTTGCCTAATATGTCCAAATTTAATGAAATAGGTGTTAACAATTTACCATTCCATAACTAGTTTTTAAGTTAAAAACTACTCATTCCAGTTGTTTGCAAAAAAAAAAAAAAAAAACTCAATTTCCAGGCACCTGAATACTCAATTTTCAAGTTTTGAACTAAATAAATTATAAAATAAATCTTAGTAAAAAATTATTGTGCTACAATGCATATAACTATAAACTACTATGAACCTTCTACATTATTTTACTATGTCGAATACCTAGAAACTGAATTTTCATGTTTTGAAAAAAAAATGAAAATTTAACATGGTTATCCAATTCTAATGGGAAATTCCTAATTTACAACTTTGTACAATACATAAAACTATAAAATACTATGAACCTATGCAAAATTGGTGCAAGCCTAAAAGAAAAGCTTCTATCTTTCTTGCAATGACAGAGGTTAAGAATCTGCTTTAATATGAATAACTTGTAGCTTTACTCCACAACTGGTTTAATACCAATACATATTGGACCTACATTGCATTCACAATACTCTGAGCATAGGGAACACTTCACAAAATGTAAATAGGTTAAATCATTACAAAAATTAATCGTATCTTAGGACATATCTACAATTTGTTTTAGATTTCATGCACATTCGATAACTTATTCATTTGGAAAAGAACCCATACTTTTGGATTGGCTCTACACATATTTTGATAATTGCAGCCAACTTTTAGTACATAACATAAACTCTTCTTATACTAGCACTCCCAACGATATTTTGAAATAGAGATTCGAATTAAAAAATGCCAGTTTGAACCTTGATCCAAAAAATTGAAGGAAGCTTGCACTTTGATGGTACTTGATTTATTTAGATAAAATGAATCTACATTTTCCATATATATAACTGGATAATAAGAATTGATACCTGTTATTGTGTCGTTACTGTGTATGCGTATTAGATGTAAAGGTTTGAAATCAATTTTTAGCTTGGGATTCGCTTTAATTTCTGACACCAAAAGTTGATGTCGCTATTTACCGAATCCCAAGTCGTAGCAACTCTTTTGCTTTTATACCATTGAATTGGTTTAATTTGAGGGTTTTTTAGGGTTAATATATATATATATATATATTGTTAAGATTATATTCTACTAAAGCCTAAATTCTAACTTCATGAACATTTAATACATTTTCACACTTAGCAGCATAATGAGGATCTCTACACAATCACAAGGTACACAACAATTTATCTTCAGAAACCCTCAAGGGGAAGAAAACTCAACAAGAACTTCCTCAATATAGATTACCTAAGTACAATGCCCAAAAATAAGTCTCACAAAGAAGAGAGACAAAACCCAAACTCTAGAGCCAAATACAATCCTCCTCCTCCTTCATAATCTTCCTCTCTCCTCTAGTGCGCAATGCTTGAGTGAGTGAATGGTACAAATGAGAGGAAGACAGTCTCTATTTATACTTTAATTTTACTTGACATTTAACCTAACTAGGTCGGCCTCAATTAACTTGACTGGGCCGACCTCTCTAGGGAGACTCAAAATAATAATAATAATAAACCCCTTTGGGTACTATCGACCCGACTTACAATGGAGGTTTTACCTCATGACGTTTACATGATATTTTACATTAAAGACATCTGCCGAAGGAGGAATAATACAAGTAGAATATTCTTCTAAGTTACATTAATTCAACGCTCCCCCTTAACAAGAAGGGTGTTCTACTGACAACAACAACAGGTGTGGCTCTACACAACATCATCGGAAGGAGAGAGGAGGAGGAATCATCAACAACATCATCTGGAACATTGGTTGGTACATCTATAAATCATTGGAAGTTCTTCAACGACATCAATATCATCATATGGAACAGCTTGCTGTAACATCATCAAAATCTGCAGCACGAAGCTGGAACATCATCATCCGCAGCACGAAGCTGGAACATCATCATCCACAGCACGAAGCTGGAACATCATCATCTGCAGCACTAGAACATCGTCATCTGCAGTACTGGAACATCATCATCTACAACACTCATGATCCTTCCTTTCGTAATTATGGGATCGAGTTCAACACGGGTTATCCTTCCTTTCGTAATTACGGGATCATGGAAAGTCCTTCCTTTCGGAATTACGGGACCCAGTCCATCAACACTGGTGATCCTTCCTTTCAGAATTATGAGATCATCGGCAATCCTTCCTTTCGGAATTATGGGACCCAGTCAATCAACTCTGGTGATCCTTTTTTTCAGAATTACTTGATCATGGATAGTCCTTCCTTTCAGAATTACGGGACCGATTCCATCAAATCTGGTGATCCTTCCTTTCATAATTATGGGATCATGGACAGTCCTTCCTTTCGTAATTATGGGACCCAGTCCATCAACTATGGTTATCCTTCCTTCAGAATTACGGGATCATGGACAATCCTTCCTTTCGGAATTACGGGACCCATTCCATCAAATCTGGTGATCCTTCCTTTCGGAATTACGGGACCCATTCCATCGACTCTTGTGATACTTCCTTTCGGAATTATGGGACTCAGTCTTTACGGAGCTACCACTACAAAACACTTGGATGATCCTTCCTTTCAGAATTACGGGATCATTTTCCACTACTCACATCTTAGTCCTTCCTTTTGGAATTACGGTATTTCAATCTAAGGATAAACATTTAAGACTATCCTTCCTTTCAGACTTACGAGATCATTCTCTAAGGATGATCAATCCCAACTGCGCCACCATAGTATCATAAGCACTACTCCCCCTTTCGAGGGAAGTCCTTACGGACTACACCAATATTGTCATGGAAGTGCTCAAACTTCACACGAGACAGAGGGTTAGTCAACACATCTGCAACCTGCTCATCGATGCTCACATATTGGAGCTTTATAGCTCCCTTCTGCACCATATCACGGATGTATAAAGACTACATTTATATGTGCTTCGACTTATCATGGAACACGGGGTTCTTTGTCATCTTTATACAGCTCTAGTTATCACATAGAATCACTGTGGTATTTAAATCTAGATCAAATAGACCTGATAACAACTTCTGAAGCCATATGGATTCACAACTGGCAGAACATACTACAATATATTATGCTTCTGTAGTGTTGGGAGAAACACTAGACTGCTTCCTGCTTAGCCATGAAATCATGGCTGGCCCCAGACTGTAACATCCACCTGAAGTGCTCTTTCTGTCTGAGACACTTCCTACCCAATCTAAATCTATATAACCATACAGTCTGAAGTCATGGTCTCTAGTATAACTGAGACCATAGTCTATTGTGCCTTTTAGATACCTCGTCACATGCTTTGCATCTATAAGGTGAACACGTCTGGGTTCAACCAGATACTGACTCAAGGTGTTCACAGCAAAGCATATATCTGGCCTGGTATTCGTCAAATACATCAATGACCCAATAATCTTCCTGTATAGTGTCATATCCACTAATTCTGACGAAGCATCAGACAACAACTTCAAATTTGTATCCATGGGTGTGGCCATGGCTTTACATTCCAACATATCAAACCTTTTCAGGATTTCTATTGCATACTTCCCCTGGTTAAGGAAGATTCCTTCTAGGATCTTCCATACTTCGAGACCTAGAAAACAATGCATCAAGCCAAGGTCTTTCATCTCAAATTCTGGAGCGAGTTTCTTCTTGCACTCTAAGATTTTCTTTTCATTACCTCTTAGGAATAAGTCATCCACATATAGCAATAATATGGCAGGTTCATCATCCATAACCTTGAAGTAAAGGTTAGGATCGGATTTACTTTTAGTAAATCCCAAGCTCGTCAGAAAAATATCAATTCTTCCATACCAAGCTCTTGGAGGTTGCTTCAACCCATACAGAGCCTTCTTCAGTTTGCAAACATGCGTCTCTTTGTCTTCAACCTCAAATCCTTGTGGTTGTTCTATGTACACTTCTTCTTCAATGACACCATTCAGGAAAGTTGTTTTCACATCCATTTGCTGTAACTTCCACTTCATCGTGGCTACAAGTGCCGTGATAGTTCTAATGGAAGTGTACCTTGCTACAAGTGCAAATGTTTCTTCATATTTGATTCCTTCCTTTTGAGAGAATCCACGAGCCACAAATATAGCTTTGTATTTTTCAATACTTCCATCCGTTGCATGTTTTATCTTATATATCGATTTGGAAGATACCACGCTTTTACCTTCTGGTTTGGGAACTACATCCCATACATAATTATTCATTATGGATTGGTATTCTTCCATCATAGCTTCTACCCATTATTTATTTTGAATGGCTTCTTAAAAAAACTAGGCTCTTTGTCTACAAGATCACACATCAAAGCCACATAACTGGAAAATGGCTTTGGCTTCTTGCTTTCTCTTGAGGAGCCTTCTGGAGCCCCATAATTCTTTGCATCTTGCATAATTTCACGATCCCATGCTGGCTTTCTCTTGCGAGAGATAGTCATGGGTGGAGGTTCTTAGGGCTCCAACATATCATGATATTCCAGATTCTCGTCATTGGGAGAGGGTGAAACTTCTATAACTCTGGGAGTTACATCTTCTTCATATACTTCTTCATGCTAGCACTTTTTGGATTTCTTAAGATCTACATATTCATCAAATGTTACATCCCTGCTAAGCTCCATGTGATGGTAGCCTAGTATATAAACTATGAAGTCCTTGGAGAGCTCACAGTATCCAACACAGATTCCTTTCTTTCCGGAAGGATCCAACTTGGTTCTTTTCTCTTTCGAAATATGAACAAACACTGGACAACCAAATATCTTGAGATGACTTACCTCTGGTTTCTTTCCTGTGAACATCTCTTCGGGAGTTTTGAACCCAAGTGCACTATGGAATACTCTATTTTGGACATATACCGATGTCCTTGCTGCTTCATCCCATAGGTGCATAGGAATATCTTGACCATGGATATAGTCTTCACTGCTTCCATAATATTTCGATTCTTTCTTTTAGCAACACCATTTTGTTGAGTATTATAAGGAGTGGTAAGCTCCCTCTTAATCCCAACATCTAAGCAAAAGGATTCAAATTATTTTGAGGTATATTATCCTCCATTATCTGACCTGAGTGTCTTGATTTTTCTTTCTGAAAGATTCTCTATCAAGGCTTTGAATTCATTGAATTTTCTGAATACTTCATCTTTTGATTTAAAAAGGTAAATCCAAGTCTTTCGAGAGTAATCATCAATGAATGTGACATAATATACATACCCACTTAAATATGTTGAAGGCATTGGTCCACTTACATATGAGTGAATAAGTTCCAATATCCCTTATGTCTTGGTGTCGTTCTTCGGAAATGGATTCTTTATGTTCTTTCCTTTCGCACATCCTTTACATATTCCTTCATGGTCAATCTTCAGATAAGGTAACCTTGTTACTATCTTTCTTACATGTGGTAAGGCTTTGTAGCTTATGTGAGCAAGCCTTCTCTGCCATAGTTCACATGGACTTGTAGTATCATGAATCAAAGCTACTTCTGAATATCCTTTTAGTTTATATAAGCCTCCTTCTTCTATTCCAATAACAACTGCATCTTCTATAGATTTTCCTCTAGGCCACATGAGAACTTCACCATATATAAAGGAAACCCTACACCCTTTCTTATCTAAAGCTGAGATAGAAAGTAGGTTCTTATTTAGGCCTGGTACATATAGTACATCCTTCATCTTCATCGGGGTTCCTGAATTAAGCTTATAGGTGGCTTCTCCTATTCCCGTAATGGGGTATTGATAATCATCTCCTAGTGATACCTTCTAAGGGGAGTTCTTTTCTTAAAGACTGGAGAGAGTCTTCTTTTGACCTGTCATGTGCTTTGAAGCACCACTATCAATTAGCCATGTTTCATTTCCAAGTGTCATGGACCCGGAGAGAGCAGAGAATAAAACATATTCTTCTACTTCTTCCTTTGCTAACTTCCCGGGAGGTTCTTCTTCTTCTTCTTCTTCTTCTTCAACTAAATGAGCATGATGTCTTTTGTTACTTTTCTTCTTGTATTATTCTTTTCTTACTAGACAATCTTTGGCAATATGTCCCATCTTATCACAATGATAACATTGATAAGAAGAGAAGTCCTTTTGCTTGTAATTTCCCTTCTTGTACTTCTGAAACTTCTTAGGAGGATGAAACTCCTTATGGGTTTCCTTCTTGTAATGAGATTTTCCCTTTCCTCTTTTAGTATGGGTAGCTAGAGCTTGATCATCATCTTTGACTAGTGCTTCTCGATTTGCCACTCTAGCTTCCTCTTGAACATATTCTTCCCATACGAATTCAAATTGTAGACTTTCCTTTCTTGCACACATTGTCTGGATAAAAGAATCCCAAGGTCTAGTAAGACCATTGAGAGCAATCATTACTAATTCTTCTTCATCAAGATTGTCTCCAATTGTTTCTAGTTGTTCTTTGAATTGAGAAACCCTTGTAAAGTATTCTTGGAAGATTCACCTTGATTCATCTTTGTGTTTTTGAGTTGGGTTCCCAAATTCATCTTTCGATTGATGTTTCTTCCTTCATACATTCTTGATAGGGCATCAAACATCTCCTTTGGAGTTTTCTTGGAAGACACTTGAGGAATCAAGTGATCCTTGATGGAGTCTGTTATGATCCTCTTGGCTCTAATTATGTCCTTCTTATGCTTTTCCTTTGCTTCAGCTTCTTCGGGTTCTGACACAACTTCTTTAACAAACTTTGCAAGATCATTCTCTTCTAGAATGAGCCCAACCATGTATTTCCAAGAATGGAAGTTTTCTATGCCTTCCAACTTGTCATCAAGCTTAGTGCTTGGGACCATCTTATCCCGGACAGCAGAGAATAACCAACAATTAAAATTTCTCAAAAATGAAAACTGAACTCACCAAAAGATGTGCTTGACTTAGGCGAGTATGCTGGTACAATTTGTTTATGAAGAATCCAAAATTTCACCCTTGAAACTGGACTTGCGAAATTATGGTCTGTAGTTTCTGGTTTTTCTGGTCCAAAGTCAAACTAGGGTTTGACTTTCTGGAAGATTTAGCCATTGATAAACTTCAATCTTGGTGCCAATAGATACGCCTAGGAGGGGCGCACTTTCCTATGCTACTTGCACTAAAAAATTCCACTTTAGTAAGAAACCCTAATTTTCATTCCCAGAGAAAGAGAGAGATATTTAACCTAGTGAAAGTTTCTCTTTTCAGTCTAGCTCTGATAGCATGTTAAGATTATATGCTACTAAAGACTAAATTCTAACTTCATGAGCATTTAATACATTTTCACAATAGCAACATAACAAGGATCTCTTAAAGATACACAATCACAAGGTACACAACAATTTATCTTGGGAAACCCTCAAGGGGAAGAAAACCCAGCAAGAACTTCCTCAATATAGATTACCAAAGTACAATGCCCAAAAATAAGTCTCACAAAGAAGAGAAACAAAACCCAAATTCTAGATACAATCCTCCTCCTTCGCAATCTTCCTCTCTCCTCTAGTGCGCAATGCTTGAGTGAGTGAATGGACAAATGAGAGGAAGACACTCTCTATTTATACTTTACTTTTACTTGACATTTAACCTAACTAGGTCGGCCTCGCTTAACTTGATTGGGTCGACCTCTCTAGGGAGATTCAAAATAATAATAATAATAAACTCTTTTGGGTACTATCAACCCGACTTACAATGGAGATTTTACCTCATGACTTTTACATGATCTTTTACATTAAAGACATCTCCCGAAGGAGGAATAATACAAGTAGAATATTCTTCGAAGTTACATTAATTCAACATATATGTATATAAATGGATCTCGTAGGTTGAAGTCAACCAATCCCCAAAGCAACCAATGGTAACTCACCCTTTTTGCCAAAATAGGGAAATGATGGTAAGGACATCTTTGGTAGTGGCCCTAGGCATTGGGCACTGGGCACTATGTTCTCTCTCCATCTACCTGCTAAATAGAAGCATTATTGAAGGTGAATAAGACTGGAGGATCAACCAAAGTGGATTGGATTGTATGTTTGATGCAACTATCTATTCTTTGAGTTAAAAGTGGACAACCGACATCTATTTACAATAGATATTTTCCCGTCTTCTAGTCAAAATTTATCTAATAGGTATCCACTCTTACACACCTCTATATGTGCAGTATAAGCCGTGTTCTTAACCCTAGTGTAGAGCAGATGTTCTCTTCCTGAACCATGGTGATTTGTTGAAAATAAATTTTGATCATAAACGATTGGTTCCTACAATATCATGGCTTTTACATGCCTACCTGCAGCCTGCTATACATGTGTATTATGCCCATTTGGGGAGTAGATCCGTCATATATTCATATGAAGATCTTTTTGGAAGTTTTGGGTTTTTAGAAAAATAAAGTAATATGCTTCCATTAAAATTTTCCTCGCTTTCTTTTACAAGGGTTGTGAGTTCAGATCGAAAGCAACTAGGTTACTTAATTAAGAAGTAGAGACCAACTCAAGGGTTCTCCGTAGGGCTGTGGTGTCGTGGAGTTGTAGGTATGACTGCAACAGTTAATTCTCCTAATGAGGTCTCATGTGCTGAGTAGCCAAAAGTCGACCAATCCAAAGCCCGTAATATAGTATCCAAGGAGCCAAGCTCAGGAAGAAGTATCTGAGCGCATGAGCAAAGCCGAGCATGGGTATCCAAGCGGAGCAACTAAATATTCAAACCAATTTCTCAGAAGATATGGCAATTTTGCTATGGAAGTGGGTGTAGGACTTTTTGTTGCATTTCAATATATTTCGAAACAATGCTACAATTAATCCTTCTTTTAACTACTATTTTCTCTTCTTGAAACACTCAACAATGCGTTGATGTGAAGAAAGGAATTTTGCCTGTCGGTTTTTTGTTTAGATAGCAACGATGTAACTTGTCTATTTAACAGAAGTACAGTAATGTATGTTGCAACCCAAACCCCATCTCCTAATGCATGTTGCAACCCAAAACCCCATCTTTTAATGCATGCTGCAACCCAAAACTTTTAACTTAGTGCAATTAACTTACAGTGACTATTACAATTACAACTTACCCCTACAACGCTACAAATTGGAGAAATTAATACTTACCACTGTACCAGTTGAGCTCGGAGCCTCGGAGAGTCGGAGCCTGGAGGAGATCACCTTGATGCTGCAATGGCAGCTACAACCTGCAGGTCGATGGCAGTGTTCTTGAATCTTGCAGCTTGCAAAAGTCGGTGGTACAGGGCACTAGTAGGCGGCAACGGCAGTACCTCAGTAGTGCTCTTCTAGTTCTGCCTCTTTGAGTTAGACATCCCCATCCCAAACTCCAGTCCATTACCAATTTCCAATTACCCATACCAAGGCCGCATGCAATCTACATGGAGGTGGTAGCCGAAGATGGTAGGAGGAGTTAATCCTTCATTAACTCCTGGTCCTGTCGTAGCCGCCTTCATTAACTCCTGGGTCCTGGAGGCTGGCGTGGCTGCGTGAGTACCAAAGCCAAAATACCAAAACCTAGTCGACGGATTATGGAGTGGCCACTTGGACCTAGGTCCCTCATGGCTTCCAATTGGACAACCCAAGTGAAACTAATGATGTTTTACAAAAATTGTTAAATGTCAAAAAAACGTTTAAATGACTTAATTGCCCGTTTAAGTAGACAGTCTCATAAAAAAATTTACATGTATTTGAAGGACAAAATGCCATGTGACGGGCAAAAAGCCCGTCAAATTCCAACCCTGCTCGGGAGCAGCTGTCTTATACCTTAAAGATCGAAAAAGTAGAGACGCACAAGGGCTGAGTTCTGTCAGACCCTTTACAGCAGACTTAATTAGTCTGCTGCAGAGTGCATATTGCTGACCACAGGTGTGGAGCCTGCCAATCCGCCTCCTCAACCTACCAATCCGCATCTCAATCTGCCGTTGGTCTCTGCTCTTTCTCAGAGTTTTGGCATTTCATTTTTAATTATTCCTCTGCTTCTCCTCTACGTCCTCGAAGCGTTGTCTTGTTTGTATTTGCAACGGCTATTGTATTCTATCGGCCTTCGTTAATTTGCAACGTATCTCCCTCTCTCTGCCATTGTGGCCATGTGTTGCTCATCATGGGTATGCAAACGGTCCTTTTTTATTCTAGCTGACTCATCTGCCACGGTGATCTTCAGAATTATGCTCCTCCAAGGGTTCTCCTGTCACTTCTATCGTTTCCGAGCTGCCATTACTATTGTTCCACGTGGTGTGGCGCTTTGATTATTGCAAGAATTCGGCCACTTTTGTAATATTCTTTTTATCCCTGATGTAAAAAGTCTATTAAGGCGGCATCCTTTAATATTGGACATGTGCGACACCTTTTATATATAAGAGAAACCAGCTACTTTTATAAATGTATTTTGGATTCATGCATCTTAAGAAAGTGGATGAATAGGAGTCTTGAATTAAAGGGGTAATAAATATATTCAAAAGTGGCTTAAGGGGACAAAAGGAGCGTTTGTCAATAAAGGAGGGGGTAGAGTATTATTTTTATTTTAATATTCCATGTAATTTTGAAAGGTAGGGTCATGGAGAGAGGACCAACATGAAAGGTTTACTTTTCTTTAATATATATTGGAATAATGAGAGTGGGTTAGCTTATAATTTTGGAAAGGGGCGGGAACTTTAATACCTTTGCTTATTTGGGAAATGGATTAAGTGAATGATCGAAAAAGGAATATAAAAAAAAGGTAAGGGTCGAGAAGGGATGTAGGATAACAGGGGATCATGGGTAATTAAAGGGAATAAAATAAAATATAAAGGATAAGGAAAAGAAAGGGATAATAATGAATTTATAAAAGAGGAGGCTTATTTATAATGTAATAGGGGAAAGCTCTTTATTTTCCAAATTGGAAGGTATTGGTGTTTTCAAAAGTAGGGAGATGATCGAGTGAAATTTGGAAAATTTTCAAACATAATCATAACGAGAAGATTGACCAACACATGTAATTGACGATTTATCGAAGGATGCAAACTTGACCAAATTTAATTGACATTGTGAAATGCCCTTACTTACAGAAACTTGGACAGATTATCGAAAGGGTCCAACGAACTCAGTTTTGGCCAAACAAAATATGAGCGTGATCAGTACGACAAGTCGAATGCAGTGGTGTAAAAATCGAGACATGATGACATGCGTAGAGGAAGACGACAAATCTTGTTGAATTTACTTGACTTAACCACAACATGACGACGCTTGGGATGAGACTTGGGCATGTTTTCCGAAAGGGTCATCTGAAAGTGAAAATAGAGAAATAAGATATGGACCTGACAAGAACATCGCTCTGGATACAACGGTACAATATAAATAATCTACCAAAAAAAATTAAATGGTTCGCCTCTGGTGTAATGTTTCGACACTCTGGAACATGTCGATGTTGAGCATCAATAGTTGACACCCCCTACTCCTGCACCAAATCCTCCATTTGGTCAATTACAGTATGGACCCTATGGTCCTACTTATCCCAATGTTATCCAAGCATCGTCGGTATCTTCAGTGCCAATGACACAAGTTGTTCCTACATCCACATATTATGGAGCGAAAACTACCTTTATCCCACTGCCAGGATATAACCCTTTATTACTTGTTTCCATGTGTTATTGGTTTTTCCCCTACACCTCACATGGGGGTTAATTTAGTCCAACCTTCTTTCACCCAACAAGCTCAACAGTTTGAGCAGTTGAACACAGCAAACCCCCAGAATCCTCAAAATTAGGGGAAGACTAAGGGAAAAAATAAACAAAACCATCAACAGGGGTAAGGGGGCAACCCCCCTCCCTAGCAGAACCAAAACCCAGGTAACCAAAATGTGGGGGAAAATAACCTTCCCAAGTAAGGGAATAACTCTAACATGAGGACCAATTACTCTTACTCCATCTGTAAAGAATATGGTCACTACACTCACCATTGTTCGCCTCTCCTTGGCTGCCAACAGTTGGTGGAAGCCAAGAAGAATACCACCGTGAACACCCCTCAGGTTCCTAACCCTACACAACCCCAAATCGTTTTCTTGCAACAACCCTTTTCCAATCAAGAGGTTGTCACTCAACAGCAGGAGCCTCTCCCCTCGGTGATGGCTCCTTCCAGAACATCTATGCTTTAGATGTTAACCTTCAAACTAGAGAAAAATGTTATAGTGGGCCTAAAAACCCCCAAGTAGAGGACGTACCTACTCCTTCTGGGGACCCTTTGAAAATACCACACCCATGTGGTGAGTAGATCCCACTAATCCCCAAGGTACTACTTTGGCACACCCCTAGTAACCTCCATATGAAATATGCCCACAATTACAGTATTGTGGATGAATTTCCCCAGTCCCCTGTGGCCATGTCCATGTTAGAGGTGCTACAGTCTTACCCAAATCAACAAAAATAATTACTTAATGCACTTGGTGTCATCAACCCTTCTGACTCACACCTCATGACTTTTGATCCTGGCAAAGGTGAACCGTGACTACCCTCGTCAGTCGCTTTCCAAGTCCCCATGACGGTTAAAAACATTATGATTCATCGATGCATCATCAATGAAGGCGCATCCACATGCGTCATGTCCTCTAATGTTTGGAAACAATTGGGCTCCCCTAAGTTAGTCCCCTTGTCCATTTTTCTTTGCGCATATGACGAGAGGTCCTCACAACCTAGGGGGTTGTACTGGAATGTCCCCATCTAGTTGGGGGGGAATGGTCATGATCGATATCAAAGTAGTTGGTGCACAACTCGACTATAGTATCCTCCTAGGTCGTAGTTACATGTATGCCATGAAGGCGATCACCTGTTTGGTATTCTGCATCTTGATGTTCCCCTTTAATGTGAAAATAGTCACCCTCGACCAACTCAATTTCTACGACCCTAATACCAACACCAATATCAAAAATGTACTTCCCACTATCGTTGGGACCAATCAACCCCCTTACATTGATATCAGCCCTATAATGTATAAGGACTCTAACTTGCTAGGGGTGTATTCAGGTCCACCACATGAAATCTCTGCATCGACCGATGGCCTTATGTGCACCATTTTCATCGCTAAAAATGTGACCCCCTCCTCCTCTGCATTATCATCAACACCTCTGTTGAGCCACGATGTTGAGCAAACATTGAGTCCATCTGTCCCTCCAATATTCCAAATACCATTCTTATGCGCCCCCCATGGGCATGCAAGGGACATCGGTTATGGCTAAGTTGACTCTATCGGGGCTCACTTAGGGTATACATGTGTGGTACCTTACACCACCATACCCAGAAATGGTTTCAAATATTGTATCCCACTAAGAGTTCATCCTTGTCTCGGTTGTTATGGATTCTAGGCCGGTCATGCCATCTATACCGCAAGTCGATCCTGTGACAGCCATGACTAAACCACTGCTAGAAATCACTAAAATTACCAATGGGGGCATGAGACAACCTAAGTTGAAATCCCCCCTCATACCCAACCCTGATCCTGAATCATCATTAGGGGTCTCCAAGCCTAAAGAAAGGGGCATAACCCAACAACGGGTAAAATCCCCAGTAATGACTACCACTACTTCTACAACAAGGGTCACCCCACAGTGTGTTCTATGCAGGAAACAAGGCCACACGACCAACATGCTCCCCAATTAGTGTGACACATGCTCCCCCTATGATAGCAGGGGCACCTCATCTTTACCCAACTCGACTCATAATTCCAATTCATTGCATACAAATCATGCGTGTTCGATTTGTTCCTAGTTTGGGAATTACACACATCATTGTCCCAACCTCCCTTGATTTCAGGACACTTTGGAGACTATTCGCCTCAACCAACCTTTGGTCAAGATTCCTTCACCTCAGCCCCAGGAAAAAGCCTCCATAAATGCGGTCACTACATTAGCGACAATATCTGCCGCATCTTCCTCTGAACTTGCCATCACGGAACACCCTGCTATTGATCCTACGACGCTGTAAGACCCCTCTCCTACGGATCTTATGATGACAACACAACATGATGGATGCTCATCTTGTGGGAATCATATGCACATGATCCCCTATGAGTGCATCAAAACCATTGTTGATCAATCCAACCCACCTTCGGCACATAGACCTTTTCATGCCCAGGTACCACGCCCATGCTAATCATGTGGCGAAACTTCCCATTTTTCATTTCAACCTCCCATTTTATGCACCGAACAAGAATCCCACCTCGAACTAATGAGGCTCCAAGATCAACTTTCACACCTCAGCACAATCCCACCAGGATTACGAGTTAAAGAATTCGTTCCCCCTCCACCAGATACAATTGATATCGCATCATCTTTGGCTGGTTTAATGACTAGTGATGATTCATTGTATTCTGAGGAAGACCTAGATCATTTGCATCCATCACCTAGTGCCTAAAAACACCAAGGGATATCCTTTCAAATGTTGGATACTCAAAAATTCCTGACAAGTATGCTACCACCTCAGTACCACTCTAGGTTCCAGCATTTAAAGGTCCCCACCATTGTAAGGGGAAAAACCATATTTTTCCCTTTACATTATCCAATTTATGCAATACAGAATTTTATGTTTAGTTTTATCGATCCCTTTGGTTGAGCATAATACCACCCTTTGTTTGGAATGTAGATGACCTCATGCTCAGATAACTATACCGGCTTCACATACGGCGCAAGCAGGTTGTCAACAAATCTAGCATTGGTTGCTTGTGCCATTTATTCCCCCTCCCACACTCTCTACCACACCGTACGAGTATGTTTTGGGGCACTTACCAACAACCAAGCAGAATACAATGCCGTCATTGGTATTTTAAGTGATGTTTCCCACCTCAGCATATTCCATATGCACGTACACCTAGATTCCCAATTAGTTGTTTCTCAGCTCAATAATGTCTTCAGGGTCCTTAACCTACTCCTCTTTCGTAAATTTTTGTGAGTACGCCTCCTAGTGCGATAGTTTGAAACCATCACATTCACACATGTCTGAGGGAGAACTAATGCATTTGTATACCACATCGCTAATGAGGTGTTGAACTAGCATCTGATGCACCAATCATCTGTCTAACCCTGCATACACAAAACATAACATGAATATATGTGTGTTGTTCTTCATACAAATCATATGCAAAAACTTGCAACTATGACAAAGAACATATAAACATCACATGACTCATAATCAATACATCACATAAATAAGCCATGAGACCATACATGTGCTTCCAAAATGGTATATATATATATAATGCATGTCATGGAAAAAATGTGGCCACAAAGGCCATATACAAAAAGGAATTGGAAACCTTATAGGGGATACATAAAAAATCATCCTCCCATAGGCTCCTTCTATAAAAAAATAGTTCCTAATGCATGTACAAAGTCCAAAGTGTCAAAGCACTCGCATCTACCTCTGACACCCTGGTTTGTTGGGCCCCAGAATAGCCATAGGAGGAACTACATCTGCCACTACCTCGCATGCTCCCCCAGCCTCCCCAGGATGATCCCTTGGGTACACTCAACACCTCTAATAGGGTCTCTCCTCAGCAGTAGGATCTGGACCATGACCACCATGTGCAATTCATACCTGGTGACCCACTATGGCCACCCTACTCATCAATCGACGTCAACTAGCCCCAAGCTCTGTTGGTAACTAGAGAGTAGGGGCCAGCTCATCATCGTTTAGCTCAAAAAAATCTCGGTCATCCATGCCCTCCACCATTACTCCAAGCCACCTCGCTAGGTCATATAGGATCTCCTCGTCACGCTCACCTAATCCAAATCCCCTAGAAGAAGCACCCCTTCTTGCAACTCTACCCCCTACACCAGTAGCAGAAACAACACCCCCTATAGGTCCCACCCCCTCGTCCCACACATGACAACGTCTTGCGACTCATGGGGGCCTAATTAGTCCCACATATGCATCACATATAAGATCCCAAAGTCAGTATCCCATATACAAGATAAATATGTGTGTAATCCAAAACTATCCACAGAAAATAGCTACGTAAACACATAAATACGTAAACAAATGTCATACCTATGTGGTCCCACCCATGATTCAAAGTCGGTAACTCTATGTCACCACGGTAATCCATGCCACTCCAAGGGTATCTCTCCATATGTCTAATCCTCTGCTACCATACATACAGATAGTGTGGGGTGAAGACATGGCGTATCTCTCCCCCACCAGCACATGGCATCACTCGTCCACAATACCTCACCCATTGCTCCTGAGGCCCCCTCACAGGAACCACCACGTATGGTCTCAATGTGGGAAACCACTCGAAAAAGTATGAGCACAACACATTGCCATACTGAAAGGTCCTCTCGCCTCTCCCATGCTAGGAATATTCCAACTATGCTTTCAACCCTGTTATTAACATGCACCCCAGGCTACTCAGTGTCCCTCTATCACCCTCTCAACCAACTGCAACTTCCCCCCAATAATCATGTGCGGGGAAGATACCCCCAACACTCATAGTACAACAGTCGCTACCATTCGGACAAGACGAATCTAAATGTGACTCATAAGGATATGTCTCACATTCACCGCCGCAACATCCCCACCACAATATTGGTCCACTAGTCCAATAATACTCTGGTCCCTACTCATCTGCAATCGAACCGCCTCAACAGCCCCATGAGGAGACATACCCATCAAGAAGTAAATATCATGCTTTGTAATGTTGAGGTCCCTATATCCTACTCGAAATACCCCTCAGTCAGGGTCCCAAATAGAAATGATCCTCTACAGTAGAAAATCTACAGGCCTGAGCAGAGGTCACTTGAAGAACTTCAAGAGCCTCGCATCCCGAAGTGTCTAGGTGGCCACTAAATCCTTGGCCACCGAGTCTCCCACTAAATCGTCATACTCGCTCTCTTGTTACTTGACAATGTGTGCCATCTCAGCAACTCACAAACACTTGCAAACACAAACATCATCACATCACGATTACTCTTGGCATCCCATAATTCCAAAAAGGGCTTCAACCCTCAACCAGTGCAACTATGTCTTTAAAACCTGCATTACTAGCGCGGTCTCCCAAAGTCAAAGTTGCGCTACGCGCAATTGTAAGGAGGTACCCTGTGCAACCCTAGTTGCTCAATCCATGTTCTCTTTGTCTATGATTATAGTGTGAGTGGACAACAAACAATCACATTGCTCTAGCATGTGGCCAAAACCCATTTCTTACCGTGCAGCGTGTGGAAATATTGAATTTCCCGCACAATTGACCATCCACAATTTTCCAAAATTGTGCGTGGTGCACCATGCACGATTCCAAATATCACGTGGGAAAACCTGAAATCGCACACGGTCCCCTATGGACACTAAATGGGGTCGTATTTCCCTAGAGACTCCCAACCCTAAATACCAACCCACCTGAAATCACTGGGATAAGGTTTAGGATTACCTAGATCTTGGTGCTCTGAAAAGGAGGCTCAGATCACCCTGAATTGACGTATGCAACTCTGAATCAAAAAGGTTGCTCAAAGTACAAATGACCTTGAAAAATGGGCCCCACTCCTTGTATGAAGAGAAGAGAAGGAAATGGGATAGTGAATGGAAAGAATTTAGATGGTTGAACAATTGAATCATGCATTATCTTGATCATTTAAAATAAAATATTCCAATGATTTATCACAATAGTTTGGTGGCTGGCCAGATCAAAGAGAAATCTGGCACGCCTGATCATTACCCGTGTAGTGAAGAGGATGCCCTAAACATAGGGATTGGGTGCATAAACTTTGTAATAATATATTTGTGTAAATTGTTCATTTTATAATGCACATTTGAATTATAACATGTATTACGTTTTTATTAATGCTCAGCTTACTAAACATATGAGAATGTCCATTCTTCACATTTTTAGGTGCATTTGTTCCCATCTATGTGGGAATATGGACATCATTTTCACAATTATGATACCGATTATGGACGTTTCACATTTGAATGTGGAGTGGAGGTTGAGTTTGACAAATATAGTAATGCTAGTTATCGTCATCACAACATAGTAGAGGGGAAGCTAGGTTATGTAAAAAAGATACAAGATATCATGCAAGTGGACTTCTCATTATTCCAATGTGTTATTTTTAGGTGCAAGTGGTGGGATACATTTGACTAGATCAATGTAAATGAATATCGTAATAGTGGTATAATAACTATCAACTCTAAAATGATGTAGAATGAAAATGAACCTTATGTTTACCCAAAACACTGCAAGCAAGTGTTCTTTTACCCATATGTGTTGGATAGGGATTGGTGATTCATACTAAGACACAATCCGAGATGGAAAGAATTTAGATGGTTGAACAATTGAATCATGCATTATCTTGATCATTTAAAATAAAATATTCCAATGATCTATCACAATAGTTTGGTGGTTGTCCATATCAAAGAGAAATATGGCACGCATGATCATTACCCGTGTAGTGAAGAGGATGCCCTAAACATAGGGATTGGGTGCATAAACTTTGTAATAATATCTTTGTGTAAATTGTTCATTTTATAATGCACATTTCAATTATAACATGTATTACGTTTTTATTAATGCTCAGCTTACTAAACATATGAGAATGTCCATTCTTCACATTTTTAGGTGCATTTGTTCCCATCTATGTGGGAATATGGACATCATTTTCGCAATGATGATACCGATTATGGACGTTTCACATTTGAATGTGGAGTGGAGGTTGAGTTTGATCAATATAGTAATGCTAGCTATCGTCATCACAACATAGTAGAGGGGAAGCTAGGTTATGTCAAAAAGATACAAGATATCATGCAAGTGGACTTCTCATTATTCCAATGTGTTATTTTTAGGTGCAAGTGGTGGGATACATTTGACTAGATCAATGTAACTGAATATCATGATAGTGGGATAATATCTATCAACTCTAAAATGATGTAGAATGAAAATGAACCTTATGTTTACCCAAAACACTGCAAGCAAGTGTTCTTTTACCCATACGTGTTGGATAGGGATTGGTGGTTCATACTAAGACACAACCCGAGATCAAAACATATTTTTGAGAAAAAAAATGTTATCATTCCAAGTGGGTACATTTATAATTGATGGACCCAAATAATGATATGTACATTTTTTATTTGAACATTTATGTTATGACTATGGAATTTTATTATGGGTATCTATAATTGGCGAATTTTGTTTTTTCTTCCTTTTATGATGTTGGATATGAAAAGTTAACTACCATTTACAACCATCATGTTGAAGAAAAATTAAAATAATGTGGCACTTCAAGGTATTTAATGAATTATGAAACCTTACCAATTGTAGCATCTGAATGTTGTCTATTTTTTATAAAAGTATTATGATGTTGCATATGAAAACTTAACAACCATTTACAACCACGATGTCGAAGATAAATTAAATTTTTCTGGAACTTCAGGCTCTGTTGCAATTATTGTTATGTAAATAATTTTTATTTGTAAGATCTACAAGTTCTCACTTTTTATAAGATTAATATTAACAACTATTACCATGAAGGTCATTTAATAATCAAGTTTGAAAACATGTCTAATCAATATAGTATATAAATATAATGTATATAATGACATTAAAGGATTATAAGTTATTACAATCACAATTTAAATGAAATGATTTCATATAACTAGAGTTAAACATTATATGAACATCCTCAAACTCAAGAGGTCAAAAGAATACTAAGTCATCATATCTTATTTAGCATCCTACACTAGAATGGTTTCATACATTCAACCATCATTCAACTTTACTTTCAAGTCAACAAATGTCCATCAACAAGATTGACTTATCAATGTTTATGGTATTTCATAAACATCAATTCTTCAATGCATGCATAAGAAGAATTACCTTAATAATAAATCTTTCATTTAAATGCATTCTAGAACATACATCAATGCGATTAACATTAAGCTTTCATTTATATTTTTAATCAACATTCCACAATTAATAGGGATAACATTCCTCCAACATTACCATCATTTTATTACTAATCCATCTTAAATCTAAAGACCAAATGATCATGGTTGACATATCAAGACATGAACATTAAGATAAAGGCATCATAACCCCAATGCCATATTTTTGAGATAAAGTAGACACAACCTCCACTTAACCTCACTATCAAGTTATCAATTTATAATATGATAATATATTCCATGTAGACATGGAAACATTCACTTAGAATTCTTTCCCTTAAAAGCTACAATTTGCATCCACAAATTCATGCTAAAGATTTATTCCATATAAAAAGTTATTTGATTCATTTTGCATTTATCGACAAATTACACTACTAATAGCGTGAAAATGACATATTAAAAATATATTGTTTTTAATAGTACATTGACTTTGGTATATGTAGGTACATATGTATTTATTTATAATTCGTTATATAATTGAATGTGTATGAATTTGTATAATATAGAAAAGATGGTAGTTGAATTTGTTTAAATATGGTTGACTTTTGTCATGCACGAATAATTTAGATTTCATAGTTTACATTATTATTTTGTTTACATTGATTTTGATATAACTTTAATTTTAACAACAAAATTGCACAATTTTTAATTTTTCTAATGATTTCTTGCTCATTATTTAGAGTTTAACAATTTCAAACTGTAAAAAATATTTGCAGTTAGAATCCACATCATCATTAGTGATACAATTTAATGCTTCACCTTTATTGTCTATTAAAAATTTAAAAAATATGTTTTAAATTTATTTTTCAACGTATTATCATAGATTTTATTTTAGAGATAAGACTCAACATTATTAACACACTAGTATTAAAAACAACATATTTTTAAATTAACATGCAATGAACATGCCATAGAGTTGGATACAAAGTCAATTACATATTTCAAATTCATTTGAAACTTATGTTATGGTTTACCCATTTGCACAAAAGAAGTTTTCTAAAACATATTACAACCATCCATATCTAGTGTGGTAACCTCATCGAGTGACTAATGAAGGCTTGCAATTCCTTTGAAATATGCTCAATCATAAACAAGAGAACTAAAATAATTGTGCATTGATTATTAGTTTATCATTTCAATATTTTAACCAAAAGAGAATTATTATAAATTAAAAAGACAAAGCCCATTGTAAGCAATATTAGTTGGCCTTATGATTCCACAATCAGATATCCCTCAATGCTATATAAGAATTCCAACCATAACAAATTTTCCAATTGTTTTAGTAGTAAATATTAATAAAATGAATACATGGAACAATATTTGAGATTAAAAGAATCACCCAATAACATAAAAGTGAACATGATATGAAAAGACATAATATCTAAAAATGCATAATTTACAAATCAAACAACATGAACATGATATGAAAATGAATAATATATACATCTGAAGTGAAATATACATATCAACAATCAATATAGATGTCAACTCATATCTTAACAATCAAATACACTAGCTAGGTCTGCTACTAGAGATAGACTCATCAGGTCCATGTACACCTAAAGAGGTAGAGGGTAAATCATGATCAGTGTCAGATAACAATACAAAGACAAGAAACTGATGTATCTCTCCATCAAAATCTATACCGGTTGATAACATCAGATTGTATAAATCACCCGGTGCGTTAGTGGATTCTATATCTGGTGCACCAATGGATGTTGCATCAGTGGATGGTGGTGGGTCTGTTGTAGGAGGGGGTGGTGGTGGTGGGCCTACTATAGGAGGGGGTGGTGGTGGTGGTGGGCCCGCTGGAGGAGGGGATGGTAGTGGTGGGACTAGTGGTTTGGCGGATGCAGGTGCATCAATGGATGTTGGTGGTATTTCTATAGGAGGGGGTGGTGTTGTTGGGCCCACTCGAGGAGGGGATGGCAGTGGTGAGACTAGTGGTTTGGTGGATGTAGGTGCATCAATGGATGTTGGTGGTATTTCTGTGTATTTCTAGAGGAGGGGATGGAGGTGGTGGGATTAGTGGATCAGTTGATGGTATGATGGAGGATGAGATGGTGATTGTGGACCTACTAGAGGAGGGGATGGTGGTTTTGGGCATACTGGATGAGCTGGAGGTGGATAAGTAGATGCATGCACATTGCTAGATGATGTTATAGCTGCTAGATTGGTGGATGGAGGAGGTCATGTAGGAGGTGGAGGAGCATCGTCATTAGAAGATGACTATGGTGGAGAGCCTAGAATACCCCTCAACTCGTTAAGTAACATGAGGGAACCAATAACATAATGCATCAATAACCTCATATCTAGGGGAAGGGTGGACCATATGGGGGAAATATCAAGGTTCTATGTGATGTGAAGTGGTCATACGGGATCCACCCCATGCCAATGGATAAAATAAAAAATATGATCCACCGCATGGTAATAGAATATGGGACCTTTCCTACACTATTACATGTCGGGTCTATTCTCAGGAATTGGATCATCAACCTCAACTATCTGCTCATCATGTTGGGGTGGATGATTCCCATCATTATTACGTGCCAATATCTACAAAGTAGTGGAAAACAATAATTAGAAAATTTAAACAAAATATTATAATCAATTACATGTGCATTTAATAAGACAAAAATTATGCAATAACATTAATCAAAATATAGTGATAATTTTACCCTTCATATTTGGTGGCTCGACGTGAGTTAATCGGATGTTCACATACTTACTAGTACATCACTTCATATGGATACTATACATAATTGATTATTGAATGTTAGTCATCACTGCATGACGTCACCAAAACCTCTACATTGATATTCCTATGCATGAACTTGGATGCTTGTCTCTTGGGAAACCCATGCCCCAGATGCATGTACACACATCAGCCATAGGTCTAGCTGGAATGCGGTCAAATGTCACCCTGAATGTGGGATGAGTTGCTAGAAAACTATAAAAATATATAATAAATAACTTTGATGTGAAGGGGAAAAACTGTCTCCCCTACAACTGGCTACGATAGTGGTCTAAAGTTATAAAACATTGTCATTGAAAAATATTATCCCACCTAATCAGCTCGAGCCTCTATAGTAAAATATCTACATAATTTAACATAGCGCAACTAATATTCTTCCCATCAATGAGATAGTGTGCTATCATGGTAACAAGCAAGATCAAGCCTACAGCCTCCTATGGACAAAATGCATGTAGCCTCAGCTGCCCCCCACTCACCTAGAACTCAGTAGGGTGACTAATATATCCACACTTATGAATCACTGAACATACATCAACTGAGTCTTAGCTGCAACACTAGGTGGTAGATCAAGAAAATTGGGAAATTCATCCCCCATCCAAGATAATCCTATGATGAAATACACATCCTCCTCTTTGGGATGGTACTAAATATCGGGACCAACCCCAAAGGCCCACCTATCATGATCCCATCGATGAATCAACTTTGTTAGTAGCTCAGTTTCCCCCCTGAGCGAACTATCCTCATAAAACTTGACAAGGCCAACCTGAAATAATATTTATAGAGTCACATCAACTATAGGATGAGGAATCAAATCCCTCTTCCTCTTTCTCACCCACCATACTCAAACAATGTTATACAAATCGACCTAAGGTGGAGGTGGTGCTTGTCCCTAATTTAAATACAAATTTCATCATAAATTATATTACTAAAATAAAACAAATATACAAAATAGGTACATAAAATACTTATTAGAATTTTTTAAAATTTTTTGGGCCCAACAAACATTTCCATTACCAGTGTATATGTTTTAAATAAGACGCAATATCCACAATGCAATCCATTTACATACACACGTCATCTACAGCGTGCCATGTTTTACACTAGTGCATTGTCAATGGGTCTAATAAATTAAAATTAACACATTGATGGCGGTGCATACATATTCATCATAAAGCAATGTACACGGTGCTCCTAGAAACAAAATTTAGAAAACATGAAACACAAATTTTGCAAATTTTCTATGCACTAGCGATGTGCCTAGGATAATAGAAAGCACCAATAAAAATTATTTACACATAGAACCATTAATGATTCTCCATAAAACACATCAGTGGTTATTTCTAGATTTTATTATTTATGCATTAACAATGCGCCAAATCTAGTAGAAAGCATTGTTATCAGTGCATGGGAAAACACATCATTTATTGTGCATAACATAATGCACCAAATAGTATCTCTGGTTTTCCAATTATAAATGTAATACCAATTTTCCTAATCTATCCAACCGCACTGATAAAGGTGCACCATACAAAGAGTCACTGTCTATTTTTCTGGTGGTTGACGGTGAGCCTAGTATACTAGAACGTGTCTTTTACAACGCTCAGATTGATGGAATGGTGATGGGCACATTTAATTTTTAAATTATAATTGAATTAGCGGTGTACCTTATATAATTGAACGCATTGGTACTGATGCACCAAACAATGCATCATTGGCTAATTTTAGGTGTTCCTTACAATGCACCGATTGCTCATTTTTTGTGGTGGACGGTGCACCTTATTTAGAGGAAGACACTTTTAGAGTTGTGTTGTAGGATGCACTATTAACGAAGCACCAATAAATGTATTGGTTTATATGATTCACCGTTGCAGTATTGGGAGCATAGGTACGATTATCTAAAAATAACCGCACTGCATATGATTCACCGTTGCAGTATTGAAATGAATGCAGCAGATGCGGTGTGACCTGTAAATGCACTGTATTTTGGTGCGAGCCAAGTTCTTGGCGGAGAAATGGCTTAAAGTTTTAATAATTTTAAGTATGCAAATCCGAATTTTGAAATTTTATTTGAAAAAAAAAAATTGAAGGATAACAATTGATTTACTTGGTGCCTTTCATGTTGAGGAAGTATGGTTGCTATGTACAATAAAAATGAAAAAAATTGTGTCGTTTGGAAGTTCCAAAATGAGCACAAATCAATCTCAGATGCACACAAATCGGCAAGTACAGTGGTATGGGAACCAGGGAAAATTTTAAGGATCCATAAATTTCTTAAAGTGTAGAAACCTTGGCGAACCTTACTAATTCTTAAATTTGAAACCATAATAATGTTTGGCGATTTTTTTGTAAAAAATGTTCAAATTTCTAAGGGATTTATATAGTTTTTGTACATCTTTGACGATTTTTAGAGTAAAAAAAATTATTCCATGGAATTTGGGTGAATCATTTTAGAAAAAAATGGAAATTGGTGAATCTTTTTTTGGAAAAAAACATTGAAAAATATCCCATGGGCTAAATTTTGCCCCTAAAATTTTCCCTAATGGGAACACTGTAGCACGAGGCACTTGTATAGATACTCGAGAATCGATGCTTGCATGGATCTACAGAGGTATTGTCACAAAGTAAAAAAATGATCTTACAATTTGTTTTTTTGTATTATACCTAAGACGGTGCACAAGTTAATTTTACGATGCACTGATGCATTTGACTCGTCAAAGCGTAACGAAAAAACTATATGTTATATTTTATTTTTTTAATTATTCAATAATGACGAGTGCATTTTAATAAAATGAGTGCATTTTAATAAAATGCACTAGTGCTTATATTGAAATTTAACTCCACCGGTGCATTCATTAAGAAATAGTGCACCATGGAATTTGAATTTTTTTGTTGTTGTTTTCTACAAAAATATTAACTTTATGGTGAATTGTTTTTTTTTTGTAAAGGCTGCAAGTAGTATTAAGAAAGTAAAAATATAGATTAAAATACAGTCAATGGTGGTGTTATCCAGAGGTGCCAACCATGTCTATCCAGAGTACTGTGGAGAATTAAAACATTACAGTTCTAGGCCATAGAGTGTCAAAAAATAACTTGTGCATAGCTAAGAGTGGCAAAAAGATAGGCCAGATCAGGGCTGCAGAAAATAAACCAAAAAAGCATCATAGAAAACCTTTTTAACCAGTTGCAGATGGCATCTCCTCCACGATGGGACAGCTGTATTCAGCATTGTCCTTCCAGGCATTGTCCTTCCAGGTGTTAGCAGGAAACAGAGTGTCGGTTCCTTGAATGACTACAACTGTCCCAGTTGTCATAGTGGTATTCTTTGCATGACGAGTGCCGTGAGCTGGGAGTTTGACAAGCAGGGGAGCTAATTTCTTGGGTATGGCAGGAGCAAAGCTGGCCTGCTCGTTCTGAGTTCTCTTAGCCAGGATAGGCCCTAGAGTGTCGGGTATGGGGAAGGGTGTTGTTGCTTTCTCCCTGCCTGGCGTTGGATCTCCACTGTGTGTTCTAGCTGAAAAACATCCGCCTCGAAACATATCCAGTCTGATTGCCAAAGAAGTGGCTCCCGACGTTGTGCTGCTCAAACAAGGAGCATGAGAGAATGGCCGATTGGGTGCATATGACTCCCAGCAATGTGTGCTCTCCAAAGTGCCAAGCGTGGAAGACCAGTTGGGGAGAGAGGCTTGCAGGGACTGTGTGGCATGGCGTGCAGAGGCCCAGTTAACCTGCATGTCTTCCATTAAATGACCCATCATATTTTTCACAAGCCAATACGGGTCCCAATTTGGTTCCTGGTTCCCAACTTTCATGGTGTCTGCAATGATTCTTGCTTCCCAATTGTCCAGAAGCAGGCAGATAGGGATGGAGACCTCAGGGCCATAACCTATCCTCGTGGGAATCTCCTCAGGCTCTGTGTCATTCTTTTTTTTTTTTGCGTTAGGTCCCCTGGGTTTTCCCATGGTAGCCGTCACCGAGGAATAGCAGATGCAGGGGTGAGTATGCTCGGAGTGGAGAGTCCAGAGAGCTATGAAGTTAGCGCCGTGAGCATAAACGACCGAGAGAATTAGCAGGAGAATGAGCTGCCCAGTTCCTTGAGCCATGAGCCCAAGCTTCGCACACTTTGGATGTTGCATCATGGTGTACAGGGTGGCGGAGGCGACGTCGAAGGCTGGTGGTTTAAATGCATGAGCGACTTGTCGTCGCGCTATACTCATCATCCATGAAATGTGGAGTGATCTCGGGGCCAGGTGTCGAATGGCCACAAGCATGTCCCATCTGTCTCGAAAGACCACCCGCATCCAGGAGGAAGAGGTCCTTGTTGGCCAAAGTGTGGCACTGGAGATGGATGCTCCTGGATATTGTATGAGTGAGGACGTCCTCTACAAAATCTTGATTGCAGTTGACTCCTTCATTGGCAATGTAGTCGGCAAGAGCATTGGATTTTCTCTTGACATGATGAAAAGAGATGGAACTAGCCATGGAAATGGTGTCAGCTAGTTCCTGAAGCTTTTGCATTAATCTCCAGCTTGACGAGAGCTTTTCAACTCTAGCACCATTGTGAAGTTTGCTGGCCAAATTAAGAATAATTTTGGAGTCTCCTTTAATTATTAAGGGGAGCCATCTATGTCTGTGAGCACACTTGAGACCTTTCAGAAGTCCGGAGAGTTCAACAGCATTGTTGGTGTCATGGCCAATGTTACCCATAAAGATGAGCACAATTTTTCCTTTGTCATCTCGTATGGCTCCTCCATAGCCTGCAGCTCCAGGGTTACCTTTGGACGCACTGTCAAAGTTGAGTTTGAAGAATCCAGTGGGGGGAAGACTTCAAGTCTCAAGGCTGGGTGTGGAAGCAGGAGAGGTGTGAGGAGAGGTGGGTTGGGTGAAGGGTGAGGTTCCAGTTGGCAAGGATGGTGCATTTAAAGAGGACGGTGGGTAGGTCAGAGGTGTTCCAAGGCTTGAGAGATAAGGTTTCTTGAAGATTGGTGGTGAAGATGGCCCAGGTGTCATGAGGATGTGATTTTTTGGTCTCAAAGATTCTACTGTTACGTTCTTTCCAAATGTTCCACACCAATAATCCCAGGGATAAGTTCCCAAAGCCTGTTGAGAAAAGAGCTTTGGAAGGGGGTTGAATCCCAGATGGCTATGGTTTGGACGATGTTCTCCTTGATCCTATTGGTCCTTCTGCTAAGTTGCGCCACTTTGTCCCAGAGACCATTAGCGTAGTCACAAGAGGAGAGGAGGTGATCAATTGTTTCTAGGTGAACTTCGCACATGGGGCACCAAGAGGGTCCATGAATGCCTCGTTTTTAGATGTTATCCTAGGTTAGGATGTGTCTATGGGCTAGGAGCCATAAGAAAGGAAGAGGTCTTCAGCCAGAGATGAGAATCCCAAATTTTCTTCCAAATAGGATTATTGCGTTCACCCGGGGTGGTGGTGAGAATAGAGTAGGCCTCTTTGGTAGAGTAGGTACCCGTGGGGAGGTGTCCCCACCTGAGAATGTCAGGATCATTGCTGGTGCGGATATGCCTGAGTTGAAGATGATGCCAAAGGGGCTCCAAATTATCTGTCGATACTGGGGGAAGCCAGTGCTCATGATGCTTCTAGGCCCGGAATCTCAAGGCATTGGAGAGAATCCAATAATCCTGGACTGTGTATTGTCTTCTTTGTTCACAGTGATCTTGAAGATCCGGGGAGAGCATCAACAAATGGAGTTGTTGCCATGAGTCATACCAAAATAGAGTTTGCTTTCTGTTGCGAATCTCCTGGAAATTGTGCTATTGTATGATGGATCTCTGATAATTAGCTGCTCGCCAGATGAGAGAACCTAGAGAGTTTTGGTCAAAGCGGATTCTGAGTTGAGCCGACCAATTTTGGGCATATTTGCTATGCCAGAGGTGACACCAGGGGGATACAGTGTCGGTAACCCATTTCCACCAATTTTTTGCAGAAAAGACATGGTTGCTGATTTCCGGGTCTCTGAGTCCAAGGCCCCCTTGTCTTTCTGGGGTACAAAGGGTGTCCCACTTTACTAGGGCCCATTTTTGGTTGTTGTGCGTGCCTCCCCATAGGAAGGATTTTTTCATTTTCCTCATTAAATTCAGGACCCACTTGGGAGCAGCCAGGACCGAGAAGAGATAAAGGGGCATGGATTGAAGGACTGAATTTAGAAGGGACCAATCTGTTGGGAAGATTGAGGGTTCGAAAGGTCCAGGAGGAAATTTTACATTCAAGCTTGTCCAAGAGCTCTCTCCAGGAGGAGTGCTTTATGGAGGAGTCAAAGAGAGGGGCTCCCAGATATTTAGAGGGGGAGGGTGGCAGTGGAGTAGCCTAAGATTCGAGAGATATTTCTTCGAGTTATGGAATCCGTGTGGAAGAAGAAGATTTGGGGATTTTTCTAAGTTGACCGTGGTCCTAGAGGCTTCAGTGAAGGTTTGAAGGACATGTTTAAGAGTGGAAGCTTCCTGTACTGAGGGATGGGCCAAAAGGAGGTTGTCATCTACGAATTGCTGATAAGCAGTGGGTGGGCTGCGATGTAAGGAAAGACCACGTAGGGTGCGTGAGGTGATTTGAGCTTTCAGCATGCGCCCCAACCCTTCGGCCATGAGGATGAAGAGGAAGGGGGAGAGGGGGGTCTCCTTGCCGAATGCCTCTGGTGGGAGAAAACGTGGAGGACGGAAACCATTGACAAGGATGGAGAAGGAGGAGGAGGTTAGGGACATGATCCAGTTGATCCAATCCTGGTAGAATCCAAAGGCCTGGAGCATTTTTTTCAATGAAAGTCCAGCTGAGTTTGTCGAAGGCCTTGGAAAGATCAAGATTGATGAGCATCTCGGGGATTTTTTTTCGTTTTAAGGGAATGGATGACCTCATGGGAGAGAATGATGCCATAAAGAATTTGGCGACCTTCAACATAACTGGTTTGCTCAGGGGAGATCAACAATGGTAGAAGCACTTTGAGGCGATTAGCAATGACTTTTATGATGATTTTGTAGACCACATTGCAGAGGGAGATGGGTCTGAATTTTCCAGGTGAAGTGGTGCCAATTTCTTTGGGTATGAGGGTAAGGTGGGTGGCATTAAGCACTGGAAGAACCCACCTTTTGGATCTTGATTCCTCAACCACTTCGAGGATTTCCTGTATTAACATGTTCCAGCAGTTGTGAAAGAAGTTGATAGTGAAACCATCTGGTCCTGGTGCCTTGCCTTCCTCCATCTGTTTGACAGCTGCTTCTAATTCCACCATGGTTATTTCTTTCATGAGATTAGCATTGTGCTCCGGGGTGAGGATGCTGGGAATGTGTCTGGTGACCCTGCTAATGGCCTGAGAACGGTTAATAACCTCCTCAGTGAGCAGATTTTTAAAGTGGCTGATGAGCTCAAGCTCGATCTCTTCATGGTCTTTAGTAATGAGCCATCCGCAGAAATGAGAGTGTTGATCCTGTTATTCATTCTGTGTTGGATGGTAATGCAGTGGAAGAAGGTTGTGTTTTTTTCCCCTGCTTTGAGCCATTTAATTCTTGATTTCTTCCTCCATAGAGTTTTCTTCTTGTTCAACTAGCGTGTGTCCAGCTGCTTCAGGTAGTATTTCTCCTTTTGTTTGAGTTCTTCAGTGTGGCCTTGTTCCATGATGTTCTTTTGAATGTGCTCCAGCTCCTTCTCGGTGGCACTTTTTGCAGTGAAGATGTTGCCAAAGGTCGTTTTGTTCCATATTCTCAGCTGGGATCTGAGTAGCTTGAGTTTCTTGTGGAGGATGGCCATTTTTGGATATACCCTCGACTTCCATTTTGAGCCGCTTGTCCTAGATAGCGTCCTGAAAGGAGGGGTGGGTGAGCAAAAAATTTTCAAAACGAAATGGATGGAATTTTTTCAAACCTAAATGTTGCCAGTTGAGAGATATCGGCTAGTGGTCAGATCCGGCAGAGGGTAGAACAACAGTTGTGAGTAGACCGCCTGTGTCCACGAAGTTCTCAGTGACTAGGAAGGGATCGAGTCGAGATGCAATCTGGTGGACTCCTCCTCTACGATTATTCCATGTGAAAAGACCCTCAGATGGTTGAAGGTCAACGAGCTCATTGTCATTGATACAACGTTAGAAGAGAGTGTCTTCCGGAGTGAGAAAGCGACGTCCCCCTTTCTTATCATGTAGGGAGGTAATCATGTTGAAATCTCCGCCCAGGATGTACAAGGATGATGAATACTGCTGGGTGAGCCAAGAGATGGTGCTGAGGAAGTTGAGCTTAGCAGAGGGGGCTTGTTGTCCATAGAAATTTGTGAGATGTCCCGAGATGTTGGTGCCAAGGATGTGGAAGGATGCGGAAAGGGAGTGGGCAGTGGAACATAAGTCGTTCAGGGTGAGGATAGAGGGATTCCAGGCTATAGCAATTCCGCCAGAAGCACCCTAGGCATCAGTGGCCATAACATGACAACCCTTCCAGAGCTTGGTAAGCAGGGTATGTAATTTATCATGGGTACATTTGGTTTCTTGGAGAAAAAATATACTGGGTGTGTTTTGCATGATCTTATGCTTGAGCATATGGTGTTTGGTAGGTCCGTTGAGCCCTCGTACATTCTAGGAGATTAACTGCATTGGGAACCTTGTAGAGCATTGGGGAAGAATTCCTAACTGGGCATATTGTCTTGATTCCACTAGTTTGGTTCCTAGTTGGTTGATCCTTTGGAGATCCGTCTTTCTTCCTCTTTTTTTGCATCTCGTTGCATCTTGAGCTTTTCTTTTTGGGGAAGATTCTGCACTCCAAGTTTGAGGTTCTTGACTTTGCTCAGAGCTTCTTTAAGGAGCTGGATCTGTTTGGGGGAGATGGTGTTGAAGGATTTTTTGGTGCATGCATCCTCCAAAACCAATAGATCCAGATCTCCAATCTCCAGATCAATCATCTCATCATCCATCTGAACTTCTGGTGCCTGTGTTTCAGCTGACTGTCCTGGATCAGGTGCAGGGGTACCGTGTTCTTCCATGTTTTTTTCCTCCTCAGGTAGGGGTTTATGCTTGGTAGTTTCAAGGGAGTTGTCATTTTGGATTTGCTCATTCGTCATTTGTGTAAGGATTGGCTCTTCCTGCTGCTGTTATTTTGTTGTGGGATCCTCCAATTGTCCTTCAAGATTGGCGAAACTGTTGCTTGTGGAGGGGTCTTTGGATTTTTTCCCTTCAGTGATTGCTTTGCGATGCTGTCTTCTTTTCCTTCCGAGTTGTTGGAAACCTTCTTCATCTTTGATGATTTCTAGGGGGTTATTGTTGTTCAAAGGGCAGTTGCGGTACAGATGTCCATGTTCATCGGCATTTTCTGCAGTGGAAGGGAACATGCTCATAGTCTAAGGGTTGGATCCATTCCGTATCTTCATGGCAGAGGCAGATCGAATCCGGTAGGGATTTGGCTATATGCATGTAAACACAAATGCGAGCATAGGATGTGTAGTTACTGTTCTTGGTTTGATCAGCAACTCTGACAAAGCTTCCAAGAGTGTTGCTAATGTCCATGAGTGTTTCCTCGTCCCAATATTCTTGTGGCAGAGAGTACATGCGTATCCATACAGGAGCCCATGTAAAGTCTTCTTTGTCTGGGTTAAATTTCTCTGTCCACTGCTTGAGATAAAGACCTGTTGAGTTAAATAAGTATGGCCCTTCGTCTTCTACCTGAGCTTTATCTTCTAGCCTGTGAAAGATGATTGTGAAGAAGCCTTTAGAACCTAGTTGCAGATCAAAATGTGCTTTCGGCTTCCATTTAGACATGATCCATCCTCGGAGGGCTTGTTCAGTTGGCCAGAAGCCTATGAATTTTCCTATCAAAGCGTGATCTATGAGTTTTTGGGCTCTGGCATTGATGCGTTTATCTAGGAGAGAGAGTTGAGGTCTTTCAGCAGTTTTGGCGATGCAGGTGTTCGTGTTGCTGGAAGTCTTGGAGGTTTGCTAGGTCGTCTGTGCGGTGGGGGCTTCGAGATACGTAAGCGATACCTCGTCCAAACCGATCTGCACAGAGGCGGCTTGGATGGAGGACATTGGGATCGAGCCAAAGGGGCCCTCGGCCCCTCCCAGAGGTTTCTCCATGGGTCGTACCAGGGGGTTAGTTCAAAAGGGGGGGTAGGTGACATCGAAATGGGGGGTGGAGACAATAGACTCAAAACCCTAGGAGCCGCATGCAAGGTTGCAGAGCCTCTAAGTTTTCTATCCCACCTAGGGTTCCTCGAAGATATGGTGAATTGTTGAGAAAAGTGTTAGTGCGTTTATAGTTACATGGAGCATCAAATAATGTATATATTATATTTTAGTATTGTAAATCATTTCAATGATTCCAATGGTTTTTTTTAAAAAGCACTGATGCCTATTGTTAAAATAAAATCATTGGTCCTTTTCTTTAGATAAAGCACACTGTGAAATTTTGAAATATTTTTAATTTTGGGGGAAAAAATATAAGCTTTTTAGTGCATTGTTTGTAAACACACCGATGCTTATGTCTTTGTTAGGAGAACCAATTGTTTTATTTCAGTTTTTTTTTAAATCAAAATTTAAATTGATATGTCATTTGGACTATCTAGTGTGTTTATAAATAATAAATCACATCAGTGCATTTATATATAATGAGTGCACTAGAGACAAAACATCCAAAAAAACCTTTTGTCACCCGCCTCCACTATAAATGAATAAAGGAATTTTTTTTATTGGAGGTTATTCCAAAACCTCCACTATTACCGGACAATCCGTCAGTGCGGACACTAAACGATCTCCCTACTCCGAATGGTTCGGATCTAGAACAAAAACAATATAGAACACATAGATATTTCCTAGACTAACCAAATTGCAAAAGGTATGGAGGAATGGTTTACCTTATTATTGCAGTGCTACCTCCTTCCTTGATGTAGCTCTTGATCTTCAACTGCAAGACAATGCACAAACAAGTGGAAACATACAAATACCAATAATAATAATATGCAATATGGATTAGTCTAAACTAGTATTCAAAGAAACCAATTCTAAAGATCTTAATATAACAAGACTTTATGGAAAGAATCTGTATTACTGTAAATGAAATAAATACATAGGGAGAGATTACAACCAAGATTTGACGTCGCAACCTCTTCCAAATGGTCCTAGCCTCAAAGATCCAATCTTTTTCCTCCTAATGGATGAAATGGAATAAGCTCTAGTAGAATTTCATCGGCATTTAGGTGCTCTATATTCCCCCCCCCCCCAACTATGAAGAGAGGGCTTGTATATATAGGCCTAAAGGGATAGAAGAGGTTGAGTATTTGTGGGAGAAGCTCAAGGGATCATTCCAAAAGGTAAGGGGATTGAGTGCCACCTTTCCCGTTCATAGGGACAAGCCTCAATGAAGCCATAGGTTCTAGAAGCCGCTCGAAACTTCTCTTTTTCCTTTTAAACTAACAATGTTTCACTTTGTCCAAAGGAAAACTGCATCTTTGAGGAGTGATGCACTTTGTTCAAAGGTGGAATGTGTCATCGATGTGCTTTGTTAATGTGCAAAGCCCGTCACCCGGAGTCTAATGCACTTTGTCAACGTGCAAGGTGCATCAGGGTGACAACAAAGGGAAAAAGGGTAACCACCACTCCTCCTTCAATCAATTTGGCTTAAGTGCTATAGGAATCAGGAAAAATGAAGGACACATAACTCATGATGACATGATTTTGGTGTAACATCCACTAGACGGTGTTCTCCTTGTAATGTTTGTATGAAGTAACTTCCTCCAAGCTATTGATTTCATACACTAAATTATGGATGTGAACTTTTTGGATTTGACTATCATAACATTTATCTTGTTAGTGTTAATGGTCATACCCATGCTAAAGAAAAAATCCTTGAGAATTTTTAGTTGCTTGTTAAGATCATAGGGACTCCTCACCATAAGAACAATATCATCAATGTAAAGAACAATGATGATGACTACACAAACTAGAGTTGTGGTGAGACAACCTGCTTCTTCCAAGCAACCCTCTAACTTGTCCATATATATATAGCATAAAAGGTGGTGGATAAGGGACAACATTTCTTAACTAATTACTTCTAATTTCTTTCGACCAACCCTCAATGTTCCTAAGGACCTAAAGTTGGCAATAACATTCTCATACAACATTATCGAAACAACTCTCAATTCAAAAGGAAACTTTATCTCTTCTAATTTATTCCAAAGGTTTGTTCTCAACACCATGTTAAATGCTTTTCTAAAGTCAAGAAAACAATAGGAGATTGACTTTATTATTGTGAAACTCCTTTGAAATGATCCTAAATATAACAAGGTGGTCCATAGTTTTATAATAGATCCTAAATCGAGCTAGAATTTTTATGTTCTTTGTAGCCATATGATGATGTTCTTTTCTTGAATAATCCCATATAACATCGCTAAAAGGGAGGTAATCATAATGGTTGTATAATTGGAGTGATTGTTTTATCCCTTTTATAAAAAATAGGAATCATGAGGCTTTGAGTCTAGTGTTTAGGGAAACACCACTTGACTGCTAATTTGAAGATCTTGTGGATGTGAGGGATGATGATATGCCCTCAAATTTTTAATATTTTTACTTGGTAGCTTATGTTGTCCTTAGAATTCCCTTTTGCAAGTTTCTTAACCCCAAACTTCATGTCTTCTAGAGAAAAAACTTTTTTGTGTGTAGAAAAGATTTGAATGTTGTCCACAACATTACGGGAGTTGCAAATATTTTTAAGATAGGAATTATAAACCCTTAAGGGAATTGTATTGTTTTCTTTACTTTTACAAGTTAGTATTTTCCTTTAGAATTTCTTAGGATCTAACTTGTAATTAATACTTGAAATCTTGATCCACGTGTACTGATTGAAAGGGTCTTTCTTGAGAATACTAATGTTATTGTTTATGTAACAAGCTATGCCTCCAAAGCCTTTGCAGTAGGATCTCTTGTTCCATAATCCTAATATGAGGAAAATTTGGAAAATTCTTCGTGTTTATGTAACAAGTTATGCCTACAAACCCTCTGCAATAGGATCTCTTATTCCATATTGATCACAAGACAAATGTGTTTATGTTAGGGATGTTAGATTCTTGATGCTCCCAAGTTTCGACCAACAATATAATATCAATTTCACTCGGGATCTAACTTAACATGAGTCCTTTGCTCCATGGAAAGCCATGACAGTTCCAAGAGAGGATTTGAAGTGTCCCAAATTCCTATGTATTATTATTTTTTGTTTGTATCCCTAATAATTGTTTAGATATATTTCTTATTATTACCCATTTACACTCCTTCGCTTCTTTTACCTTTTGAACTTCCTTCCTTAATTCTACGCGATCCCCTGGAATAAGGTAATCATTTATAAATATTCCTAACCCTTTTAGAGTCACAATTTTACTAAGTGTGCCGTATTTATGGTCATTAGAGCTTACCTTAACACAAAATAACCTATCTTTATGTTTACTTACTGTGATAGAGAAGAAGAAGGAGGAACCTGTGTTTAGCCTGAACATAGACTCAATGTTTCAATCCCATAGTTGGGATCATCATCAGGAGGATTTAAGCTCAAATAATTAGTTGCCTAGCATTCCAATAAATATTAGCAACCCAAACATATAGAGTCAGGTCAGGATGAAAAGCCAACCTTATTTACTACATGGTTGGATTATTGATGACGATTTTTTGCAACACAAGCTTCCATGCTTTACTTAATTTCAAATCTTCATCTCTATTAAGTTATTTCGATTTCTTTTCCATAATGATTGATGTCAGTGATGATTTTTGAGTCTTCTATGCAACCGTGGTGACCAGTGTTTTGTGAATGCTCAACCAGTATTGATCTTTTTACTCGATTATGTCTAATGTTTATGCAGTGTTCACTCAACCTCACATGAAATGATCTCCCTGTTTCCCCGATATATAGCTTAACATAGGAGCAAGGGGTTGCATACACACCTTTCTGATGCCTTGGGTTGATAGTGTATTTTGCATGATTCAACAGATTTTTAATGGTGTTAGGTGGGGAGAAGGACAACTTGATATTTTCCTTCTTAAGGATCCTAACAATATTATATGTAGTACCTAGAGCTAAGGAACACGCATGATTTTGTTTTTTCAAATTGATTGCGGGTTTTGCAAAACTACAATTGCATCTAAAAGGTCCCTCAATTTCGTGCGAGCGCCCCCATTTCTTTAAAGTATTTTCCCATGAGCCACTACATATAAAGGAGGATGTGTGCTAACAAGGAGAAAGGGTCCCACTTGCCCAAAGGAGGGGGCATTTTTTTCAGAGAAAAAATACCAACTTTTATTAAGCAAAAGCTGTATCCAAATAAGTATAGGAGGTGAGGTGCTTATAAAAACTCCGACTCACAGTTAATAATCAGATCCAAGTCTAAAAAACCATAAACTAACAAACCAGTATAGTTTACATAAAAAGCTCCAAAAATGCTATATCCAACAATCAACACAAACTACAAATAAAGAAATAACCCGGCATTAAGCAAAGGGCACCGAAAATGATCCACAACACTGGTTATCTAGGAATTCAAGAACGGGAATGTGACCATCAATTGCTCCCAAAGCCAACTTGGAAGCTTCATCCGCAACCGAGTTAAATTCGCGAAAGATGTGTTTAAACTTGATGGTCACAAACCCGACGATGAGCCTCTGTACACGACATAGCCAGCCGGTAAGCAGAGAAGAGGTGAGACTCTATTTCCCATTGGCCCAAGCTATGATAGCCATAGAATCACCACAAATGCTCAGCGAAGACAGGCCAAGGTAATTCGCAAAAAACAACAAACCCCACAACGCTAGCAACTTGGCTCTGGTGTTGGTTCCATGACCAGCACCCATATGCAATTGAAAAGAATGATCGCTTGACAATTTTAATATCATACTTGCCCCGCAGGTACCATCCTGAGCGGCCCCATCAAAGTAGCCAACTGGCATGCACAAATAGGATTCATCGAATGGGGAGATAATCCTAGACCGCTTAATCACCGAAGGAGGGTGCTGCTGCAGATAGCCCAATATCCGAGTGCAAATGAGCGAAGGAGATACAATCGAATCCTGAAAAATGGCTCAATTACAGGCCTTCCAAAACTCCCACAACGTAAAGTAAACCAATGCAGGATTGGGATGCTGAAAAACAGACCACCGTTGGAAATTCTGGGTAAATGAAACATCCCACCAGTCAAAATGAAAATGTAAGGAGCATTCCAGCAAATACCACACTCGTTTGAATACCTCATAACGAACAAATAGATGCTGTACATCTTCACCCGCCCTTTGGCACATGAAACAAAGGCCTGGTCCGACGAAACCTCGTTTACACAGGTTGCCCCAGGTAAGTATTTTATTGTGCAATACCAGCCACGTAAAGCAAAGAAGTTTTAAGGGGCAGTGTACAGTCCAATTCAAGGAGATCGGGCCTAAGTTAGCCTCACCGACAGTTTCATCCATTAACAGAGATTATGCTAAATTAGCCGTGACCTATCTGTCAGTGGTGTTATGGTTCCAGCATAAGACATCCGCACCCTGTCCGATGGAGATACCTGTATGAACAAGGTTTCAATGAAGTGATTCCAGGAAACAGAGTGCTCAGGGGATAAATCCAAATCAGTCGCCGAAAGCCATGTGAGGGAATTCGAAACCGTGGTGTGACCCACCTGCTGAAGTACATGCAAATTTCGATCATGGAGAGAAGGTATGAGCTCTACAGGGAGGCGAAAGTCCGCGCCGAGACCATCAATTGGATCCAGCGCAATGAAGATCTGCGAACCTCTGCCCACCGATCAGGAGATGCCCGAGTTAATGATAGGAAAAACTTTCAAGAAACTGCACCAAATATATGAACCCTGTGGATACAACTTTCCACGCCGGAGCCAGATCGAAAGGGGAAGTATGCCCAAGTATTTTGCCTTAATCACCCTTCCCCACAATCAAGTATCGTGTAGAGACGTCTATAAATATTTGGCACATAATGCCATATTAAACATACGAAGGTTCTTAATGCCCCAACCGCCCGAGGTTTTAGGATAGGCAATAAGATCCGATGACACCAGATGCCACTTCTGCACAATGCCATAATCGTTCCACAAGAAACGAGCAAATTGTTTGCGCAACTCATTTAAAATCTTCAGCGGAGAAATGAATAAGGAGAACCAGAAGACCGGAATGCTCTGAAGCACTGAGCAGAGTAAAGTAAGTCTCTCGCCCAGGGATAGATACCGAAAAGCCCATCCATTGATTCTCCTCAGTACTTTCTTAATAAGACAACCCCAATCTGACATAGAGTAACCCCCCGGCTTCAGATAGTAGCCCAGGTATTTGAATCCTGCACCAATCTCGAACATCTGAAATGGAAAAAGGGAGTTAATATGCTCCAACACCGCATAATTCCTACACTGAAATAAAAAAGAGGACTTCGTAGGGCTGATATCCAGACCAGCAGCTCACAAAAAATAGAGGTGATATCCCTGAACAAGACCATTCATCAATAGAGCCAGCACCGAATAAAAGTACATCGTCAACAAAGAGCAAGTGGGAAATGAATATGGCCGGAGCGATTTTAATACCCACAATGAACCCATTATTGCGAGCATCATGAATTAGGAGACTCAGTCCTTCCACTGCCAAAATAAATAGATAGGGCGACAGGGGACAACCTTGCCTAAGACTACGCTCCCTAGAAAAAGAACCAGAGGGAGATCCATTCACCAAAATCGAAAAACTAGCAGACGAGACATAAGACATAATCCAAGTCACCGTCTCAAAAGGCATCCCAATTTGGATTAAGATGAATCGTAGATAAGTCCAGTCAAGCCTATCTAGGCCTTCACCAGATCAAGCTTAAGAATAAAGGTTTCAAGTTTCTCCTGTTTGATAGAGTGAATACCTTCTTGGGCTAAACCAACCGCGTCCAGCAATTGACGGTTATGAAGGAACCCAAATTGCTCCACCGAGATGCCCTTCTCCAAATACGGCTTGATCCTTTCTGCAATAATCTCCGTGACCACTTTATATAAGAGGTTACATAAAGAAATCGAGCGGAAGTCTCCAAAATGCATCGGTTTATCCACCTTGGGAATGAGTGTAATGTGAGTAGTGTTAAGGGAAACCAGAATGATTGCCTTGAGTCTCGAATCCTCAACAGCATGAGTGATATCAGATCCTGACAACTGGAAGAAATGTAGGAAAAACTCGACCGTCCATCCATCAGGGCCTGACAATTTATCCTTCGAAAATAATTTAAGTGTATTAAGAACCTCAGCCTCGGAAATCAATTTCCCTATAACCAAAGAAGCTGTTTCATCAAAAATCCTGGGGGCATGACATATGCTTCCTTTCACAATGAAGAGAATTATATGCGTTGGGGTGATTTGAAAGATTTTGTAGAGTTCATAGTCATCTTCAAAGCCATTGCCAAATTTCAAGTTGTTGTCTTTAATGAGGAGGGGGGTACCATGATGAGAGAGGAAAACTACGAAGAGGCGTGATCTAAAGGGATGTCAAAGGCGGCATCATCAGTTGCATTAGCAAGCATCTAGGGTTACTTACTAAGGTAAAACCCTAACCACCTTCTTTAGGGAAACAAAAAACAACAACTCTTAATATGTTGATTAATCTTAAACTAATTAAACTTATTATTTTTATTATACATAACAATTCAAAAACATCTAAAAACCTAAAATAATCTACATTATATAATTTCAACACTAAAATTTATAATTCCATAAACATTTTAAATGAAATTATAATAATGACAAACTATAAATGTCTATAAAATAACTTATTAAAAATACTTTTAATTTACATTCTATAATTTCAACACTAAAATTTATAACTCTCTAATTTTTTAAAATTAAATTATATAATTTCAATACTAACATTTGTAATTGCTTAAAAATTTCAAATTATAAAAATATTTATAAATTCAATTATAGATTTCTATAAAATGGCTTATTTAATAATCTTCAAATTATTCACTAACCACAAATTCTGTCTTTGTCATTATTAAAGTTGCTTAGTACACATCGTTTTTCTCACCAATGAAACGCACAAATTTTTCCATCATCGTTTTTCTCACCAATGAAACGCACAATTTTTTGACTTTTTTTCCCACAAAAAGATTTTAAAATAAAGTAAGAATGGAATGATTTGACGCGCAATAAAATAATTTTGGAATTGACATTTTTATTATTTTTTATATGATGGGATGGCAAATGGTAAGTTAGAATCATTCTTTTAATATACATGAACAAATCTCATGAGTCACATGACTATCATTATAATTTTTATTAATATGGAATAAAAATTTATAACAAGTATTTATATTAACATTTATTATTAAAAGTTTAGTTAAAAAATACTTTACGTTAAAGTAGTTAAAGTAAGATTGGAATGATTCTGAATTTTTTTCAATGATTTTGATCGGAATGATTTTGTTTTTTTTTTTAAATGATTTTGTTTTGGATTAGAATGATTTGATATTTTTTAATGATTTTGATTTTCTTATGTTGTAAAATATAAATTTTAATTTTATCTCATTAAAATTAAATAATTTTTATTTAAATTTTTAATTAAAAATATAACTTAAATAAAGTAAGATTATAATGACTTTGCTATGGTCTCAAATTTGATGTTACAGGTTTAGTGCTAGTAATTTTTCAGTTGCTGAATGTTATGTAATGCCTTTATGTATTTTGAACTTATTAGGTAGGAGATTACAGGTGCGGGGATGTATTTTTTTTTGGGATGTTTGAGCCTGTTAGAGGCATCTTTCTCAAGTTTTGTTAAGTTCAAGTTCTGTAAAGTTGGTGAATTTGTATAAACTTTTATAAGAAAGTTCTAGTTGGGGGTGGAAATCCTACTGGGCTGTTTTCTTTTCATGACAGAGATATATGTTCAGAAACAGTTTTTCCTGATGTTGTAATATTCATATCTTTATATTTCTTAATAATATATTAATGGTTTTAAAAATTTATAAAAAAATATCACTAATTGGTCCACTTTGGAACTCATTATGGAGAAGCATTATTGCACATCGTAAAGACTTTGACTCGGGACACCGGGGAGAGAAAAGGACCCTCGACAAGGAATCTTTTGAAAAAAAGGGCGCCGATTTGAAGTTAAGAGGTCTTGTCTTTTTTTGCGGTTGGAATTTGAAGTTAAGAGGTCTTGTCATTTTTCTGCAGTTGGAATTTGAAGTTAAGAGGTCTTGTCATTTTTCTGCAGTTAATAAAATATAATCATATGTCAAAAAACCTAACCAAAATCGGGGGCAAAGTGTTAACCTAGACATGATTTATGGTGCAGTTATTTTATTATTTCACATTAAATAGACAATCATATGGACCGTGGAGCAGAAATGTGAAATGTATTCGAGTTTCACAGAAAGGCCGAAAGATCATATGTAAAAGACCGTTTCTCCGAATCCTCCTGTTTCAATCTTCTCTTAAATCTCCGGAGCTGTTTTCAACAAATGGGTGTTACTATGGACAAAATTCGTTATGGCAATTGGGGCGATTGGATAGCTACATTGGGCGTGTTCTTGACTTTGTTGCGTCTTATTACTGCTCAACCAGGTATGTACTCATGCAACCTTCTAATTACCTCAAGAAATGGCTCATAAGTGCGGTCTTACCTGTTGGATCATTACTACTTTTGAGAGTCTGTCATTTGATATCTTCTTGTTGTTTAAATAATTTCTGGTCGCGTGGAAGGATTTTTGAGTATCGACTGCGGAGGGAAAACAAATCGAAGTGGAGAAAACAATATAAAATGGGTCTCTGATGCTAATTACATAGACGTTGGTCAGACAGCAGAGATCGGGGACGCCCCTGCTTACGGTTCTCACTTGCACAATCTACGAGTTTTCCCAAGGCCTCTCAACAAGTCTTGCTATCAGTTGCCTGTGGTCCCTAATGTGCCTTGTCTCTTAAGATTATGGTTCGCAGTTGGAAATTACAGTGGATTCAAAGAATTGCCAAGCTTCGCTTTCTCTATTGAGACACTCGGTATGCTAGCTATGGGAGACGTAACGATCTCAGATAAAGATGCAGTTTATAATGAATCAATATTGGTTAGTTCTGGCACAGTGTTGTACGTGTGTTTGATCAGAACTTCGGAGCTTGATGATCCCTTTATCTCTGCTATCGAATTGAGGCCGCTCCAACAAGGCATGTATGCACAGGCTAAGCCAGGAACAATGTTGATCTCACTCTGGAGACTTGATCTTGGTGGAAATTCTACGATTAGGTGATTATTAACCAAGTAGTGGTATTAATGAAATCTAACCGTCATAATTAAAGTAGGGGTTATGATAAATTTTTTATGTAAATGTAAGACTAGTCATACATTAGTGTTCAGCATTTGTGTTTGGTTTTTTTAATGATCGAGTTGAATGGCTTTGTATGAATAAAACAGGTATCCTCAAGACAAGTTCGATCGGATCTGGGATTATCAATTAAGCTTAACTGTTAGTAATTATTATTTTGAACAGTTTGTAAGATGTGAAGAGCCCGTTTCAACAAACAATACCAATGAATTCCCTCCACCTGCTGTCATGCAAACGGCGGCGGTTAGTATGGTCGATGGGCTTAAATTCAATGTAGGACCGACTGATGGTCACAAATCATTACTGCTGTTATATTTTGCAGAGATCCAGAAGCTGAACATGTCTCAATCGAGATCTTTTTACGTGACAATAAATGGTGAAAATCGGTCTGAAGTCATTACTTCTCTGAGCAATTATTCTACCCTGGAGCGAACATTCATATCCAATCAGACAGATAACTTCAATTTTGCCTTGGTGAACACCAGTGACGCTACCAGTGGTCCCATAATCAACGCTTTTGAGACTTACACAATAGTCGGCACTCGACCTGCAACATATGCACAAGATCGTAAGTTACCTCACTTAAGTTTTGAGACTGGAATTATTGATATTAAGATTCAATTTCTAACAAATTAGTTTTTATAATGCAGTTAAAGCTCTTGAGGCTATTAAAAGCAGGTTTGGCATAAATGATTGGATTTCGGATCCTTGCTTTGTGATCCAGTGGAATGGAATTGTCTGTAAAAGCAATACTTCGCCTATAAGAGTTTCGGAAATGTAAGTTTAATTCTTTGATTTGTTTAGAGCTAAATCATAAAAGTGACGAGATTCGTAGGTAAAACCGTATGTAAACAAAAACCGTATTGTTGCCAGCGATTTGTCAGGAAAGAATCTTAAAGGATTGGTGCCTAAAGATATTGGACACTTGACAGCATTAGTTAAAGTGTAAGCAAAATTTGACCCTTTTATTTGAATTGTAAACAGGATTTGACTTGCAAGAAATCCTTATATAATCATCTATGCAGCATTTACCTATTTGTGTTGAAACTAACAGGTCGCTTCACAATAATCATTTGATGGGACCATTGCCAAATTTCTCTAGTCTAATTATGTTGGAGAGTCTGTAAGTTTCTTTCTATTTCAGTTGGTCTGTTTTTAGTCTTGAACCTCTGCACTTTCATAAAACCAAAATTTACTTTGCTAATTATGTAGATATCTACAAAACAACAACCTGAGCGGTACTTTTCCATACTGGCTGTCTGAGCTGAAAAATTTGAAAGAGTTGTACGTCTCCCTCTTTCTTCCCTTTCTATTTATCTTTTCACAGGTCTTGTTCAAAGTTAAATGAAATTAATCGATGAATTTTATACCGCAATCTTTTTTCTCACAGGAATATAGATAATAATAATTTAACTGGTGTAATTCCTGCCCAACTTCTCAATGGTTCATTGAAAATCAGGTAATATATCTTAGTTTTTATTCCTTATATTTTGACACAAATCCCATTTGAGATTCATAATTTCCATCATATTTTCCATAAAAGAAATGTCATAGACAATAGTAATCAATCCAGTTCAGATTTTAATTAATGTTATGAAAAATCTATTTCTTTGGTCCGATACAGTTACTGTGGAAACCCCTACTTACTACCTATGCATAAAGGGGAATGCAATCTACATAAGAGGGGACGCATTCTAAATCATACAGAGAGGAATAAATTGAAGGTTGTCCTCCCAATAACACTCAGCGGAATTCTAATCATCGCTTTAGCTTTGATGCTGGCTATCGTTGTATATCGCAATAAGTTTGGGAGAAAAGAACAGGGTGTTGCCAACGAAAGAAGCTGGATGGAAAAGAAACCAAGATCTTTCTTGTCCAAAGGTTAGGAGATACTATCCATATTATATATGTTATAATAATATGAAACATAGAGTTAGTAGTCCCTGTAAATGAAATTGGATTGGAATGATTTTTGTGCTTTGACTCTCAGTAAGTTTAAATCTCCTGAATGGATTGCAGACTGCTCAATGGTTATGGTGCCGAATCCAACAAAATCCCGTGCCTTCACTTTGGAAGAAATGATAGCGGCCACACAAACCTTTAATCAGGAGATCGGAAGGGGGGGATTTGGATCAGTGTTTCTAGGTAAATTGCCCCAAGGAAACCAAATAGCGGTAAAAGTGCTCTCACAGTTCTCCCATCAAGGAGCTCACGAGTTCTTGAATGAGGTGATTCTCATATATATGTAGTACGGTTCAATTTGGATCCAATGTAACAATGTCTAACCACACAGTTTTGGCACCACTCATGACTAGTATATGTATAGTAAAATTTATGCCAGTGATCTTGTTTTATGAACAGGTTGATCTTCTTTCCAGAATTCATCATAGGAACCTGGTATCTTTATTGGGCTTTTGTAACGAGTCAAGAGAAGTTATGCTTATCTACGAGTACATGTCAGGAGGTTCCCTACGGGATCACCTTTATGGTAAATTATATTGCTGAGATATATGATTTTATTTAGTCGATTGAATAGACAAGGTAATAGACACGCATTTAGTTCTCTTATTTTGTTTTCCAGGTCCTAGTGCAGATCAGTCCAAACTAAATTGGAGAACGAGGCTTAAAATAGCTTTAGATGCAGCTGAAGGTAATTCTTTTTCTTAATTAATTTGATGCAGATGGTATTTTTATTGTACAACAAAATGATAGCAATGACACATCTCACGTTATCCATCTGTGGTTTCTACTGAAGGACTGGAATACCTGCACGTAGGTTGCAACCCAAAGATAATTCACAGGGATATAAAGACAGCAAACATCCTTTTAGATAGCGATTTGAATGGAAGACTAGCCGATTTCGGTCTTTCAAGGATTACATCTGATGGGGAGGCTACTCATGTTACAACCGCCGTAAAAGGAACTGCAGGATACCTGGATCCAGAGTAAGTTAGACATATCTAACTTTGCACTCTCTTTACAATATTCTGATGTCAAGTCATTATTAAAAGTAGGGGCAATTTCATTTTGTTTTTGTGAGGCACTTATTCCATGCTACTCAATTACTTTTTTGTGAGCAATTTCACAGGTATTTTAGCACTCAAATGTTAACGCAGAAGAGTGATGTGTATAGTTTTGGAGTGGTTTTGCTGGAGATCATATGCGGTAGACAACCCATAGATCTAAAACTACCTATGGAGGAACTAAACATCATTAGATGGGTAAATAATCATCCATAAATATTTTAACGCCGCTGACAATATAATAGAATATGTTGTAGTGCATCTTCTACCAGACTAACAATAGTTAATGGCATATTTACAGGTGACACCCTATATACTGGACAATGATAATCCTGGCAAAATAGATGAAATTATAGATAAGAGGTTGAGTGGAGGTTACGACATGATATCCATCACTGGTGTTGCCAAACTAGCGATGAGATGTGTTCAGGCAGAGCCATCTTCTAGGCCGAGCGTGACTGAGGTAGTGGCAGAGCTCAAAGAGGCTCTCAAACATGAGGATCGGGCTTCTATTTCAATTTCGGAGAAAATGGGTATCGAAAGTAGCGATTTGTTGTCAGGATCGATCTCTTTATCCGTGGATTCGAGTGGACCTAGAGGGATGGAGTGCACTGATAACAGCTCCAAGATTTCTCTAGCAGGCAGATAAGTTCGCAAGTGGTACGGGGTCCCCATCAAGCGTGGTCTCTTAGGTCTTTTCTCAAAACCGAAAGTTTGGGTCAGGTCTGAATTATTCCTGAAGTGAAGGTAGGTAAGTCAAATCAAACCTACAGGTCTCGGCCCACTCGGCCATGACATAGTTTACAGCGTGAAGATGTGTTATCTGGTTTTGGTTAATCTTTTAATAAAGTAATTGCCGGGCAACTAATTGTGCATCTATTTGTGAATGTTATTGTTCTCTGGTTAATCTTTAAATAAAGTAATTGCCGGGCAACGAAAAAAATATTTTTATGGCAGGTGAAAGTGTTTTATTTAACATTATTTTATTATATTATTAAAAATATAAGTAATTTGATTTTTAATAATTACATCTATAGGTGTTTAGATATCATCTCAGATTTTGGACTTCCTTGAGTGGATCAACATATTAACCTCAGTGTAACAAGTGTATAATGGGGATTCATTTCATGGTTGTAGTATCTTGTTATGCTCAAATACATTTTGATTAAAATTTAAATAAGCTTCGTTTAAGGGGTTGTTAAGAAAAGGGGTATGTTTATTAAATAATACAGCTTTATCACAAAGACCAATGGAAGACATTTTACAAAATTCACACTTATTTAGCCAACAAAAATAATATAATAAGTATATATATATATGAAAAAAAAAGCTATAACTTGATAATCATCCAAATGGAAAATCAAAGTTACATTGTCTTTACAAAGCATTTCTTGAGGAGCACAAAGTGAGGCCAAAACAACATATCATTCACTCACACACAGACACATAACAAAGTTGTCAACTAGCAATTGTGCTATCACACTACAAATCTGTAATGAAGGAACAAAAAAATTCAGAACAAGGACTAGGAAAATAAACTATATCTAGATAGTCTAGAAGAAGCCTAATGTTCTTGAATCAACCTTTACATCATCAACATATTCCTCAAAATGGATTAAACCATCCACATCCCCAACAACCTTTTTGGAAAGGCTATTAGCCACATAGTTGAACTCACGATAGACATGAGAAAAATAAAGAAAAGTGAACCATTTTTTTAAAACATGTACTCTTCTTGTCCACTATTCCAAATGAAGCACCTGCAAATTTGTGTGACCATCAACCCAATCAATAATGGCTTTAGAATCTCCTGTGACCTGTAGCTTGAAAATACCCCTCTTTTGAGCAAACCAAAGAAGCCCCCACAGGGAAAGGAGTTATTCCTTTGTATTGGAACCATTACCAACACCCATCCACAAATGAATATAATGGTCCATTTTTATCATAAGAAACATACCATCTCCATAGTCTCCTCCATTCTCTGCACCATCAAAGTAACCTAGAGATCTAATCATCAAAATAGGGCAAAATATGTGGCCTAACACCTTTGAAATTATTTTCTTTAAAAAATTAAAAGAAAAGGCTGATAATTCTAGTGCTAACCGATATAACTTATGGCTTGCAATCCTCAAAGATATGTCTATTTCTTGCTTTCCAAACCCCCCAAACAACATACAGTGGGATTTCCTTAAGCTTAACCTTCTTATTGAACCAGTCTTAAATACAGTCATGTAAACTTGTAGCTTCCCACACATCATGAAAGTTCAAAAGCTTACTCACTTTATACTATACACTTTGAAAAGTAAACAGTGGATAAAAAGATGAGAAACTGTTTCTTCTCCAACCTTACATAAAACAAAAATACCTGAACCCATGAATCCTCTCTTAAGAAGATTCTCCCAAGTATCTTATTCTCTAAACAACGCCACATAAAGCATTTTAATTTCATGTGAATTTTCCATTTCCTTAGGGTCCTTTCCCACCATTTAGGTGAAGACTTCATCAAATCCTCTGAGATAGCTTCATAATCCTTCTTATCAGTAAGGATCCCATTAGCCCCTCTCCTATACCAGACAAGAACATCTTCCTTATCATTCAACTTGATTCCAACTTTATTCAATACCAAAACATATGAGTTCCATTCGTTAGCTATGACATCAGACAAGCTCAAATAATTTGCGTAGAACCAAAATGATAGAGAGTTGTAAAAATCACAACACCTTCTAATATGTGCACGGACCTAAATATTTAAACAATGAAGTTCAACAAGTAAAGGATCAGACAACTTAAAACTGTCACCCACACCCACAAAAGGATCAATTCCTATAACAACCTATAAACCATTTCCAATCTTTCGGCTTAGCCACTTATCCTTTTTTAATAGGATTTAGTTAATCCTCTCCAAATAATTGAAGCATTGGAAAATGTTTTTGTGGCATTCTGATCCATTGAGCCACATGATACTATAGAACACACCGAGATACTGAGAGGGGGGGGGGTGAATCAGTATCTCTGCAATTAGCTACTTTTTCACTTCATTAACAATTCATCAATCATGTGTTATTAGTCATTCATAATCTACCATATGCATGAATGAAACTTTATTAACAAGAGAAGACACCAGATTTATATGGAAAACTCAATGTATAGTATATTGATAAAAACCATAAGAAAGTACATAAGATGCAGGAGACAACAATATACAGGTGCACAAGCTACTATTGGTAAGGGGCTTCACCCTCCAAGGTTTCTTCAGATCCAACTGAAGGAGGCTCCAACTGTTAGAAAAACAGGATCGCAGAGCAATAACAATAAACAAAAATGCAAATATAATCACACACACATTACAAGAGAGACACAGATATATCGTGGTTCACCCAACTTGGGCTACGTCCACACTGAAGTTGCCAGTCCTTATTATTATTCCATCAAACAAAGTGAAGGGATACAACCTGGAGCACAGCCATTGCACTTCCTCTTCACTGTCTCGCAGTCTCTCTTCTTGATATCAGAGATCTTTACAATGCATAATACCTAATACCTCAACCCTAGCTGTGTTACAATGTCTTTCTTTTATAAGGGAAATACAATGGGAAAATACCACGGGTTACCCAAAACCATGGGCCCGAAAACTGTTGGCGAAAACAACCCCAAAATTTTTTCTCAGGGGCGTTGCCCCCGAACCCCAAGGTGAGGGAATGAGTGTACAGTCCTCTGGGTGCATGGCTAAGACAATATCATCTATGAGACTGGAAGATCTAGCTCCACAACCAACAATCTCCCACTTGGAGACTGATCACAACAACTCCACCACTACTATACTTGCTGGACCTTGGACTTGGAAACTTTCTCATCTTCACCTTCATGCTAGAAGGCCAACTGAAACCGAGCAAGAACTCAGTTTCTCTCTGGTCACTACCTTTGTGAACATGTCTGAAGGATTCTGGCTAGTATGTATCTTTTCCAGCTTCAACAGTTCATCTTCCAGAATAGAGCGTATGAAATGGTACTTGAGTTGTATATGTTTAGTCCTGGAATGGAATGTTGAGTTCTTTGCAAGATGAATGGCACTCTGGCTGTCACTATACAACCTGCTATCCTTCTGCTTCTTACCCACTTCCTCCATAAACCTCTGCAACCAAATCATCTCTTTACTAGCCTCTGTAACAGCAACATACTCTGCTTTCGTTGTTGAAAGTGCAACAACCTTCTGCAGTCTCGAAATCCAAATTACTGCTGTTCCACCTACAATAAACAAATACCCTGTGGTGCTCCTCCTACTATCCTTATCACCTTCCCTATCTGCATCAACATATCCCTATAGGATAGTGTCTGAACCTCCAAAACATAATGCCTGAGTTTCGTCCTGATGCTCATCATCCAGTGCTTACATCCACAGCCATGGGAAGGATCCTCCTCTCACCATGCTTACAATGGCTCCTGCAAATGTGTCCATCACTTCTTCCTCGAAGTGTCGTCAATCTGAAGAACACCAAGCCTCTCTCTGAAGTACTCAAACATCACTCTGGCTAGTGGTTTCAGCAACACATCTGCAACCTGCTCATCCGTCACAACATACAGGAGCTTCACTGCTCCTCTCTGCACCATATCCCTGATATAGTGATATTTGATCTCAATGTGCTTCGACCTGTCATGGAACACCGGGTTCTCAGACAACTTCACACAACTTTGGTTGTCACAAAAGGTACCAATAGCATCCAATGGGAGATCAAATAACTCAGACAGTAGCTTTCTAAGCCATACTGCCTCACAACTAGCCGAACAAGCTACAACACACTCTGCCTCGGTTGTACTCAGTGCTATGCAGGACTGCTTCCTGCTAAACCAAGAGATCACACCTGATCCCATACTGAAGCACCACCCATATGTGCTCTTCCTATCTGCAGCACTGCATGCCCAGTCTGAATCAACATAACCCTGCAGGTTAAACTTTTGATTCGCATCATACTCGAGCCCATAATCAATTGTACCCTTCAGGTACCTCATAATATGATTTACAACAACCAAGTGAACAACTCTGGGACCCGTCAGGAACTGGCTCAATGTGTTCACTGCAAAGCAAATATTTGGTCTAGTGTTCATCAGGTACATCAAGGACCCAATCATTTGACGATACATAGTGACATCAACCAGATTAGATGAAGCATCACACAAAAGCTTCAGGTTCAATGCCATAGGTGTGGCCATGGCCTTGTAGTCCGTCATCCCGAACCTCTTTAGGATCTCTATTGCATACTTCCCTTGTCCAAGGAACATTCCATCTGCACTCTGCCACACCTCCATGCCTAGAAAATAGTGCATCATCCCCAAGTCCTTCATATCGAACTCGACAGCAAGCTTCCTCTTGGTGTCGGCAATCAACCCATCCTCACTTGTTACAAATAGGTCATCCACATAAAAAAGTAGTATCATGGGATTGCCTTCCTCAACCTTGTAGTAAAGGTTGGAATCTGCTTTACTCTTGGTAAAGCCCAAACTGGATAGAAAGTTGTCTATCCTACCATACCAAGTTCTAGGAGCTTGCTTCAAGCCATACAAGGCTGTCTTCAACTTGCACACATATGAACGCCTGTCATGTGTCTCAAAACCAAGTGGCTGCTCCACATACACTTCCTCCTCGACTACACCATTCAAGAAAGCAGTCTTGACATCCATCTGGTGTATCTTCTATTTCATCACTGCAGCCAGGGAAAGTACTGATCTGATGGAAGTGTACCTAGCTATAGGAGCAAAAGTTTCTTCATAGTCTATTCCCCCTTTTTGAGAGAAGCCACGAGCTACAAATCTCACTTTGTACTTTTCTATGCTGCCATCTGTAGCATGCTTGATCTTGTAGATCCATTTGGAAGTCACAACCGACTTCCCTTCAGGTCTTGGGACTATATCCCAAACATCATTCTTAATGATCGACTGGTATTCCTCGACCATGGAATCCTTCCATTCTTTATTTTCCGCTGCTTCTTCATAACTGGAAGGTTCTTTGTTCATAATATCACAGAGTAGGGAAACATAACTGGTATGTGATCTAGTCCTCTTCCTTTCTTTGTGTTCTTCTTTTGGAATTCCATATCTTTCTGCATCTTGAATGAGCTCTCTAGCCCATGCAGGTTTCCTCTTGTGAGAGTTCTTCTCATGTGGTGGATCTATAGGTTCTTTCGGATCTTCAACTTCACGATCTACTTCTGGAATTGATTTAGTCATGATGGTGTCTTGGAATCTGTTTTCCTTTGGTTCTTCATGATCTTCAATAGGTGTCTTCCTTGACTTGATGAAGGCTGAGTTTTCATCAAATGTTACATCCCTGCTGACATCAATCTTCTTGAACCCTGGAAAGTATATTCTGTAAGCCTTTGAGTTTTCACTATACCCCACAAAGATGCCCTTCTTTCCTGAAGGATCTAGCTTTGTCCTCTTTTCCTTTGGAACATGTGTATATACTGGACAACCAAATATTATGAGATGGTTGACTTCAGGTTTCTTACTAGAGAAGACCTCTTATGGTATCTTATTGTCCAATATCTTGTGAGGTGTTCTGTTCTGCACATATACAGCTGTCCTAACTGCTTCTTCCCAAAGATGCATAGGAAGATCCTGGTCATGTAGCATTTTCCGTGCTGCTTCCATGATTTTTCTATTCTTCCTTTCTACAACTCCATTCTGTTGTGGATTGTAGGGAGCAGTCAACTCCCTCTTAATCCTTGAATAAATACATAGCTTTTTGAAATCACCTAAAGTGAATTCTCCGCCATTGTCGGATCTGAAGGTATTGATCTTCTTACCAGTTTGATTTTCCATTAAGGCTTTGAATTCCTTGAACTTATCAAACACTTCAACTTTGTTCTTCAAGAAATAAACCCAAGTTTTCCTAGAGAAATCATCAATGAAAGAGACATAGTATACATACCCACTTAGAGAACTGGATGACATCGGACCGCATACATCGGAGTGGATAATTTCCAAGATTCCTTTAGCTTTGCTTTCACTGCTTGGAAATTTCTTCTTAATGTCCTTTCCTTTTGCACATCCTTTGCAAACACCTTCATGCTTTGTCTTGATTTCAGGAAGACCCTCTACAACTTTACATGCAATTGGTAGTGCTCTATAATGCACATGTGCATGCCTTCTATGCCAAAGTTCACTTGGATCCATGGATTCATGTACCATGGCATGTTCAGGTTTCCCCTTCAATTTGTACAATCCTCCCTCTTGCTCTCCAATCACTACTGCATCATCTATAGTTTTACCTTTTGGCCACATTAGGACTTGGCCATCTACAAATGCAACCCTCATGCCTTTTTCATCCAATGCATATATGGAGAGTAGGTTCTTCTTGAGCCCAGGTACATATAGAACATCTTTCATCTTCAAAGACTTCCCAAAGTTTAGGTTGTAGGAGGCTTCACCACTTCCTTTGATAGTATATTGATATTCATCCCCAAATTTCACCTTATGGGGTGACTCATGTTCAGATAGATTTGCAAAAGATTCTTTAAACCCAGTCATGTGTTTGGAAGCCCCACTATCAATAAGACAATCATTACATCCATGAGAGATAGTACCTGTGAGAGCAGAGATTAGAACATATTCATCTTCACTTGATGAAGTATCACTTTCTTCCCTAGCTTTCTTCTTGGGAGGTTCATCATCCTCAGCAGCAAGAGCATGAAATATCTTCTTATTATACCTTTTCTTCTTGTTGAATTTGTTGTTGTTGTCTTTCTTCTTCTTGGGACAATTTGAAGCAAAGTGTCCTATTTCATTACAATCAAAACATCGAACATGAGAGAGATCTTTCTTCTTATGATGAGGGTGAGAATGTTTCTTGTTGTGAGATCTCTCCCTCTTAAACTTGCTTCCCTTGGTGTGTGATGTGAGAGCTTGATCTTCATTCCCCATATTCTCTTCTCGGGCCACAAGCCTTGATTTTTCTTGTGAGCATTCCTCCCATAGTCTATTGAATGAGATCAACTTCCTTCTTGCATAGATTCCTTGGATGAAGGAGTCCTGTGACCTAGGTAGGCCATTCAATGTGGTCATGACAAATTCACCATTGTCCACTACTTCATCCACAGCTTCAATTTGTTCCTTGATCTGAGAGACCTTAGAAAAATAAGATTGAATGGTATCTCCATTCTGAAGCTTTACCCCTTTCAATTGGTTCCGCAGAGTCATCCTCCGATTTATGTTCTTCCCTTCAAATAGCTTGGTTAGGGAATCAAACATCTCCTTGGGTGTCTTTAGAGATGACACATGTGGTATGAGATGGTCTTTGATAGAATCAACAATGATTCTCTTTGCCTTGACCAAGTTCTTCTTATGTAAGGCCTTAGCCTCTTCTCCCTCTGGGGCAGGGACCTCTTCACTTATGTAAGTGTTCAATTCATTTTCTTCCAGGATTAACCCAATACTATACTTCCATGCTCGGAAGTTATCAGCCCCTTCAAGCTTATCCTCAAGCTTGGTGTGGTGAGACATTTTAATGAGAAACTCAAATGGAAATAAAAGATTTCGGTCTTACCACTTGATTTGCAGAAATCTGGATCTGGTGCTGGATTAGGGTTTGTCAGAGAAACCCTAAAAATTCAAAATGTGAATTTCAAACTTCTGAAAGGATAGAAAGATGCGCCTTGATGAGCTGATCATCCTGGTATACTCATAAATTGAAAACTGCAAAGTTTCACCCTTCAGAAATGCTTTACAATCTCCTGAATTCACTTGGGAGGACCTTGAATTAGGGTTTGAGTTTCCCGGAGCTTCACCCAACCAAAAATTTCGATCCAAAGCTCTAAAATTTGATTTTTCCAAGGAGAGTCCAGCTATGGTCTCAGAATTTAGAAAATCCTGTTTTTGTGGAAACCCTAATTTTTAGGGCCAAAAATGAAAGTGCCCAAAATTGAATTTTGATTGATCAGAAAGATGTGCCTTGCTAAGGAGAGTCAAAATACCCTACTTACTTTCAAGATCTGTGGAGAGAAACCCAATAAACAAGAAGCCCTAGCTTCCACAACTACACAGTGTCTTCTTCTCAGGTTAGCTCTGATACCATGTTAATTTTTGAGCATTAATTCAATATACTATAGGATCTTTACTGAGAGAATAACATGTACAACATATCAAGTATAACAATGCATATCAATCACACCAGGCAATCACATGAGACAATAGACACATAGAGTTTCACTAGGGAAAACCATAAAGGTGAAAAACCCCACAACTTCCTCAGAGATAGAAAGAGCAATGATACAACCCAAGTACAAGAGATAGTCCTCCTAGCAGCTACTCCTCCTTCCTCACTTGTGCGCCACTTTCTGGTGAGTGTAGAAGTGAATAATGAGATGATAAAATAGAGTGCCTCCCGCACTCTATTTATACATGACCTGACCTGCCTAATAATCTAGTAGGGTCGACTTGTCTAACTCAGTCTAATAACCCATGGTTATACTAATCAGGGCCAACCCCACACTTGGCGGTCTAATAACCCATCACATGCAAGTTGTGACACTTGCGACACTTGTCAATACAAATGATGACACTTCCGTATAAAGGAATAATACCATCTCTATAGGAGTACAATATACATGGATGAAATACATTCTAAAGTTACAATTACATGAACATTTACTTGTCAAATAGACCTTTGGCTCTGATACCAATTGTTAGAAAAACAGGATCGCAGAGCAATAACAATAAACAAAAATGAAAATATAATCACACACACATTACAAGAGAGACACAGATATATCGTGGTTCACCCAACTTGGGCTACGTTGACACTGAAGTTTTCAGTCCTTATTATTATTCCGTCCAACAAAGTGAAGGGATGCAACCTGCAACACAGCCGCTGCACTTCCTCTTGACTGTCTCACAGTCTCTCTTCTTGATCTCAGAGATCTTTACAATGCATAATACCTAATACCTCAACCCTAGCCATGTTACAATGTCTTTCTTTTATAAGGGAAATACAATGGGAAAATACCATGGGTTACCCAAAACCATGGGCCTGAAAACTGTTGGCGAAAACAACCCCAATTTTTTTTCTCAAGGGCATTGCCCCCGAACCCCAAGGTGGGGAATGAGTGTACAGTCCTCTGGGTGCACGGCTAAGACAATATCATCTATGAGACTGGAAGATATGGCTCCACAACCAACACCAACCTCTTGGGTTTTTTCAACTACAACTGAAAGGGAGCTATGAAACCCTTCTTCTTCCAGCTCCAACTAGAGAGGTGTTCAACCCTCTGAGTTCTAGTTCAAAGGAAAAATTCCTCGTACTTCGTGAATACATTCAAATCAATGAGTAGTACAAAACCAACTTCTTCACTATATAGATTACCCTTCTCTTTGACCCTTCTCCTCATGAATGTTTCTCTGTCTCTGTTGCTAATTAAACAGTTACGTATTCTAACTTTTAGGATCAATCTGATGTTGAGATGTCATAGTTGAATATCCTAAGATGGTGGCTCTGAAGACTATACAAACAATTCAAGACTTTATAATACCAGACTTAACTCTTTCCAAACTCAATATCAGTCAACTCTTGAGTTACATACCTTGGATGCACTTGAAGTATGCTGAGTCCGAGTTTCCTCCTCTTGCTAGAGCATATATTTTCATCTTTCACTTTACCTTAGTTCAAGCATGAATTTCCTCTTCTTATCTTCAGCTAGAGAAAATATACCACAAATGCATTTTGTTTACTTGCTAGGGAAAATCTCGATCTTTTGTTCCCTTCTTATCTGCATAAGATAATTGGCCCGCTAGATAAGTTTTTAGTTCGTAGATCATCGAATAGTTGACCATCCCTACTCCTTTGCTGCTCCAATAGTCTCTAATTCTCCACATCAAAATGCATACCCAAACGTCACTTTTGTTGTAGCATACACCCTTGGCCTTCTCTGATTTTCCGCTCTCAAATATCTGCTCCTTCGTTGCTTAGATGATCCACTACATCCACACTCATTCCACTTGCAAAAGACACAAATTGTTATTTTATTTATACACCTATTTTACTTAAAATTGCTCGGCCGACCTATCTCAATATATAATTATAATTTCAATCTTAGGATGAACTGTTATTAAGCATGGAGCCGACCTGTTAATAACATCTTTTTTTTAAATATGTTTTTAATAGGGATGACCTACACTTGTATTTTTTTTTAATGGGAAGACATGTTCTTTCAATTTGCTTAGGGCCAACTGTTATATTGTCTCTTCAACATATTATAGATGGTTGACTTCTCATTTTTTTTGTAACTTGGTTTGTATAGATTTGAAAGGGACAACTGGAAGTCTTCTCAAGGGCTTCAAGGACTTCTTCAATGTTTCTTCAAAACTTCTTTAGGGTTATTTTAACCTAATTTAGTTAATCCTTGAGGCTACAAGGATTTATTTCTTAAGGTCTCGGACTGTCTCACAGTTTGATTGGACTATCCATGGGACTGTTTAAAACCTGAACATGTTCTTCAACTATTCTCAGGTTCTCTTCTTCAGCTTCTTATTATCTATAGGATAGGTCTTTTAAGAGGGCTAAAGATCCCACTCTTGTTGGTCTACCAATATTACAACCTTCGGTCTCCAATAAGGGCTATGGGACATCTTGGGGGATTGCTTCAAATATAATCTTTGACACTTCAACATTTCCTCGATTTACTTTCATTGCATGACCTCAAAATATCCTTCAATGATGACTGCAATTGACATCAATGGAAATACTATGTCCAACAAAGACTACTCCATGGTACAGTAATCCACAGTCCATCTCCAAAAATACCTCTACAAAGACTCTTGAGGCTCATGGTAGAGCTAAACCAGCCCAAGTTTTTCAATCCCCATCCTCTTGACCTTTTACGATGATATAAACTTTCCCAAGGGGTCAAATGGAATTTAGAAGAAAAACGTTTCCATCCCAAAAGAAATTAATCATTCTCTTTCTAATGCCATTGATTACAGACATCAGGATTTTGGTTAAAGAAAACCAATATACTGGAATACTTTCGAGCATATATTTAACTTATATATATATATATATATATAATTAAATTTATATTAATTTAAAACTAAACAATTAAAGTGCCTAATATTCTTCTCATATATTCATTAGTTTTGAAATAGTGAGATATTGTTTCTATAGTTTCAATGTTTAGTAACATAGACTTGAAATAATACTCAATTTCTTAATTAGTAAAGTCAATTTCTTGAAGTGATGATGATGATACTTAACATTCACTTTGATCAATTTTGGCCTATTGGACCTTAAGAAAGAAAAGTAAGGAACTACTTGGTTTGCTTTAGAGTTTTATTTGTGTGCTCAAAAGGCTTGGAGAGGAGCATTCCTAAATTACTATAATTTTGATGAGATAGAAGATTGGGAAAGTTCGTATTGTAACAAAAAAAATTAAATTGAAATCTTATGTGGGTGTACGCAGGGAAATCTAAGAGGAAGTGTTTTTAATCTTCAACACTCATAGTCTCACAAAGATGATAGATTCTTTCACCCCACAGATGTTTAGGAAAGCTCCAATGCCCTGTTTCACTATCGAAATCATGAGAGTTCTTTCTTATTTGAGTTATGTGGATATTCTTCTTTACACTAGTTAAAACACATAGGTAATTTTGATATTCAAGATTATGGTTAATGACCTCGTTGTAATATCTTAATTTTCTTTTATCCTCTAAATATTCATCACACCAAATATTTTCTTTGAACTTCGAAGTAATAATATTTTTAATATCATATATATTTTGCAAAGTGACATTTTCGCCAATCCCCCACATATTTAACCAATACATGGGGGTTCCTGAATGAAGTTGATACCCAATTCCATTGCGATAGCAACGCGAGAGCTCTAAAATTGGAAAAATGCATGCGCTTTCACAAAAACGTGTACACATTCCTTTCTGCAGAGTTTCAAAAATTGCCAAACCTACATGCAGGATGGACAACGTGGACAAGAAAGCACACACATTATATAAATGCACACGTAATATCTCTATAATGTGTGTATGTTCTAAATAGTAACATGCGCACATTATTATTAATATAAAAAACTACTCTACTATTTTTGCCATAACATTCTATCTAGGCATCGATTTTTGGAGTTCTTTAACTCGTTAGAAAGGTCTTGAAGACATCTACATCGTTATGCTATGTTAATTTTATGTTTTTACACATATAGATTCTTATTTTCAAAATAATATAAACCAAATTTTCATAGGCCTCATTTTCCCCATTCTTCATCCGATGTCATCTTCATCCATTGTGGCAACGCGAGCACATCTTGGTCATGGCCACAACTGCCCCATCACAATTAGAAGTTGTCTCCAAGAGAGAGGGGTTTAGGGAGAGACAGAGAGAGATATGGGGGGAGTAGTCAGTTGTAGGGGGAGGGGGATTAGGAGAGATAGAGAGGGGGGTTAAGGGTTGGGGGAAGATAGGGAAGGGGTGGTTAGTGGTAGGAGTATGATAGAGAGAGGGACAAGGGTTAGGGGTAGGGGGGTTAAGGAGAGAGAGATATGGGGTTAGAGAGAGAGAGAGAGCAACGAGCATTAGGTGGTTGGTAGAAAGAGAAAGGGTTGGGGGTAGGTGGAGTAGTAGGGGAGAGACAGAGAGAGTGAGAGAGGGAGTTAGTAAGATTTAGGGGGAGGAGGAGAGAGAGAGAGAGAGAGAGAGAGAGGAGGGGGGTTAGTGGTAGGGGGAGGATTAATGGAGAGAGAGAGAGAGGGGGGTTAGTGGTAGGGGGAGGAGTAGTGGAGAGAGAGTGGGGGGTGATTAGGGGTACTAGGGGGAATGGGGAGGAGAGAGAAAGTGATAGATATTGGTGGATTAGGGGTTTAGGGAGGAGGAGGGTAGTTAGAGATGAGGTGTGTGTGTGTGTGTACATAGAGAGAGAGAGACGGTGATTATGGGTAGGGAGAGAAGGGGGGTTGGGGCAGAGAAAGAGATAGGGATTGGGGGGTTTAGGGTTTTGGGGAGGAGGGAAGTTAGAGAAAAGAGGGGGTAGAGAGAGAGAGAGGCGACGAGAGAGAGGGTGATTAGGGGTAGGGGAAGGAGGGGGGTTGGGGGAGAGAAAGAGATGGACATCGAGAGGGTTAGTGGTTTTGGGAAGAGTAGGTAAGTTAGAGAGAAGGTGGGGTATATTTGGTGAGTTGGGGTTTGGGGTAGAGAGAGAGAGAGAGAGAGAGAGAGAGAGAGATCAGGGGGGTTGAGGGGGTTTAGGGGTTTCGAGAGTAGGAGGTTGGTTAGAGAGAAAGGGGGTATAGGTGAGGAGTGGGGGGAATGAGGTTAGAGAGAGAGAGATAGCTATGGTGGGTGCTAGGTTGTAAGGGGGAGGGGGATTATGGGAGACAAATAGAGGGGGGGTCCAGGGGTAGGGGGAGTAGGAGGAACAAAGAGATGGGGGAATGGTTTAGGGAAGAGAGAGATAGGTGGCGATTAGGAGTAGGTGGAGGAGTAGGGGTAGAGAGAGAGTGTTAGAGAGGGGGGTTTTTAAGGGTTAGGAGAGAGAGAGAGAGATAGATAGAGAGAGAGAGAGAGAGAGGGGGGGGGGTTAGTGGTAGGGGGAGTGGGATTAGGAGAGAGAGAGAAACAAAGGGGGTTAGGGGTAGGGGGAGTAGCCATAGGGTAGTTAGAGAGAAGGGGGGATTTTTTACAATTGTGATAGAAAATACTTTAAGGGCCACAAGTGCACTGAGAAGAAACTATTTTACATAGATTGTGAAGCAAAGGAATAAAATGAACAAGAAGCACCAAAAGAACAGGAACCGTCTCAAGATGAAGAAATAGAGGATACTAATTCCAAAGATATTACTCCCACCATATCCTGCCATGCATTGGATGGAATTAGCACTCCTCAAACTCTCAAGATTAAATGATATATAAAAAAAGAAAAAGATAATGGTGTTGATTGATTCTGGTAGTACTCATAATTTCATTCACTGTAAATTGGCTAAAGTTCTCAATTGTTTTGTATATCCAACACTATAGTTTCAAGTAATGATTGCATATGGAGGAACTATACATTTTTCAAGAAAATGCCATAATATCAATCTCACTATGGGATAATATGCATTGAATAGTCCAATGATTTCTATTCCGATGGGGGTTGTTGATGTTGTCTTATAAGGAGTTCGATGGTGTTGGCCCGGTTTTGCAACCAGGCTTAGTGCTATGGGCACCTGCTAACTAGTAGCAGCAGTTTCAATAGAAATAAATAACAATAAACTAAATCTAAACTAAACTAAACTAGCATGTGCATTTTGAATTAAAGAACAAGAACAAGAAAGATAAAAAATAATTTTTGTATTGACAATGGGGGCAAGCAAGTGCTTGCAATAACAATACCTCCAAGTGATGAAGGTTGTTGAATAGCTCCAATGGTGAGCAGCTCCAATCTCCAATGGGTCCTTTCTCCAAGGTTGCTACAATGGCCAAAACTCAAGGGAGATTTTGGCAGCATGAGGATAGGAATATGGATGGATGTGAAATGAGGAGCCCCTACCACCTTTTTATAGGTTTTGGTGGTGGGGAATACCATTTGTGGTTTTGTTGAAACCAAATGGTATTGACTAACATGGTTTAGGTACTTTTCCCTCCTTTTTCCTTTTTTGAATAAAATTAATATTTTTATTCTCTTTTTAATATTTTTGGGAATTTGGACCCTTTTTGAGGGTTTTTTATGCTTTTCAGGAAAAATAATCTTTTTAATGGAAAAATGGGTGTATTAAGGTCTTTTGGTGACCTTTTGTTGGTTTCAGAGGCTCAGATGGTGGAAAAGTGGACAAATGGGTCATGTGAATAAGGGAATGAGCTAGTGAGCACTTTTTAGGTGTTAACAGATTGCCCCCTGATGTGTGAGGGCAGGAGCTCATCGTATGGCCGATAGACATCATAGTTCTTTTGTCTTTTTCAGGGATTTGGGAAGGAGAAGAGACCGATTGGAGACTGGAGCCACGGCCCTTGGAAGTTGCAAGAAACAAAAAATATTACATGGCCTCAATATGAATGAGGAATAATCACTGATAATGGACGAGGCGGGCATTCCCATGCTCGTATCAAGACATATACATAACAATTAGTCCCAAGAAGGGGGATCTAATACATAAAGAATCTACTGGTACATCATAATGGTCCAGGGGGGACATTATTTTGGGATGTACTCCTGATCATAACTGATCTCAATAACTGATACACTGGAATAACTGATGAACTATTGGAACTGAAGGTGTCCAACATCTGTAGAGACGTAATGACTGTGAGCCATCTCTAGGAAGTATCTGTAACTGTATACTCGAGGGAGTATAAAACTGGGGTACATCTGAATACTGTTGCCATACGCAACCCAGATATCTATAGGAATAGTGTAACTGGTTTTATCCATAGGTAGACTCTCAAATGTGGAGGAGTCAGAAGGTATCCGGGGTCTTCGACTAATAAGTGAAACGGACGAATACCCTGTGCGAGTCTCAACGATGCGATCAAGGTGTTGAAGTCAAGCATGTGAGAAACAATCATTTGGAGAGGCACTGAAGATTCCTCTTGAAATGATTCGTAGGCACTCATCATAAATGGTGATGAGTCCAAGACACAGGGACCTCTAGGTCGATCCTCTGGAATCAATGTGGTTGTCGTCGACAGAGGGAGACCAACAACTAACAAGGCAATGATGTTTCCTTGATAGGAGTACGAGGTGTAAAACTGCAGAGTTGTAGTACTGATGGTAGGACTGACATACTTGTGGGAATGGGAAAATAACTGGGTCAAAAACTGGGTAGACTCAAACTTCCTTTGTTCAGAGAATGATGACATGGTTGACCTGGCAGCGTAGGGAACTGACTTGTAGGTGTGGGGATCATTGCTTTGACTGAATGGTATATATTGACTCTGGGGGGGAAGACGAGCTGATAGGTGCCGTCGAGGAATTATCAAGGTGACATACTGCAGAATACTCTGAACAAAGGCGACCAAAATGGGGGGAAGCTGCCTAATGAGTAGATGTGATATGTTTTGGCGCCAAGAGGCACCATTGATTCCTTCTTCGTAGTTTTAATGAGCTCCAAGAAGGGATAAAAGTGTGCTCTGAAATGGTACGGTCCTGTGAATTTTGTGAGCCCAGGACGGCTCATGCTCATGGTTGCTTTCATGTTTAGAGAGTCTGAAAATGGTAAGTGGACTCTATTGATGTTTCTTTTTCGTAAGTTTAGTCTCCAAGGCCCGAAAAAGCATAAAATGATGTGGATGGAGAACTCTTCTAGCCGATGTGACTAGAGTATACCTTTTTCGTAATTAGTCTACGAGGTCCGGAAAAGGGGTAAACTTATACCAGGTAGACGCCCTTTCAGATACGTTTAGCGAGCATGAAAGGAAGCAAGATTGCTCGGCGATCTTTTCATTGTTTGTAGGAGTCAGAAAAGAGCTTAACAGAAACTCCCTAAGTGCCTTTTTCGTAAAAGGGGTTGCTCGGCCCGAAAAAGGGGTAAAATTATACCAAACAAACATGGATTGATGAGGGCGAGAAAAGGTCTCAAGCATCGTCATCAGTGCGGAAAAATGGTTCTGGTGACATAAGGATTGTCGAAAACGGAGAACGGCCAATGTGGCACGCAAACCGAGGTTATGTGAGGGGCATGGAAAAAATGCCCGAAAAATCTAATGGTGAGAGCGAGAAATGATCTCAAGCATCATCACGGGCACGGAAATATGAATCCGGCAGTGCAAATGGTGCGAAAAACGGAGGTCATAAGGACTCCGGAATGGTTAAAGGAAAGAACTAGGTTAAAAAATGGCTACAAATAAAGGTGATCCCACCAAGCGAAGGATGCAGTGGTGGGGAGAAATGAAGACCCGTGGGGGAAAAATACTAGGTGTATCAAATCAACTGAAATATACAAGTGACACGTGACCTCAAAAATGGTTGAGATCACGAATATGAAAAGGTGAGCAGGGTTAATGACCTGCCCCCATGCTATGTGCATGGGGTTTGTGATTGTGGATCACATATGTGTTGGTTTGAACGATGGGCTCATTGAGGTGTTGAGATAGAGATGATGGGGAAGGTTCAAAATGATTGATCATGCCCCCTATCCCGGGGTCGAGGTAATCTATTATGCCCCCTAACTCAGAGCTGTCAATGTGGTGCAGATGTTGTCTCAGAGAGAGATCAATAGGGCATTGAGCAACTACTGGCGGGGTGTTATACCATGAGGCTGTGGGTCGTGGTGGCATACTGAAGTGATGATATGATGATGGGGGATTCCCTTTGTGGGGTGGATGCCCCTAGTATCTCCGACGAGGATCACGATGATGATGAGTAGGCAAGGTTTTGGGCCTGCCCCCATGTTGTGGACATGTGGTTTCTTGGTCGATTTGAAAGGGTTGAACCTGTGTGTCAAAGGGATCAATGGAAGGGGCCGACCGGACAGAGGGGCATCCAGTGGAGATTGTATAAATGGCGGGGTCAAGGCCAGGCATTTCGGTATCTGACCAAGTAAAGACATCAGTGAATTCTTGGAACAGTTGTTGGTATTCTCCGATCTCATGCTCACTGTGGGAGGTTCCTAATGTGATGGTATGAAGGGCACCAAGTGGGTCAGAGATGTCAATGTGGATGACGGGAGAAATATCGGCCATGGGATCCGTTAACCAGTCGATTTTAGTAGGAAGGAAATCCTTGGACTCAACCGCGGATTGGGTAGCGGTGGTGGATGAAGTCTCTTCCGGGAGGAAGTATGGACGATGGTGCATGTCTTCCCCGGGATAATCAAAGGTAGTAGGAGTCTCGAGAACCTCTTCATCATTGCAGGAGCTTTGAGTGGTCAAATCGAGTGATGAGGTAGTGGTAGTCGAGAGATCATGTAGATGGTGTTAATCTCTCCGGATGAGGATGATGCGGGAGGGTAGATCTCCTCGATAGTAGGGGGTGCCGTCTCTAGGTCCAAATTGTTCATCTCATAGAGAGCTGCTCTGTAGTCTGGGATGTCAGGACAGTTGTGGGAGTAGTGGCCGTAAATACCGCATATCGCACATGGGTGGTTGGTACGCAGTGATTTATCACGAGGCATAGGGTTTGGATCCAGTTTGACCACCGGGATGTTGGGTTCGTCGTCCAACATTTGCATGTGTTCCTGCAATGCAGGTAACTGTGGACACTGATGGGTTGGATGGCCTAACTCATCACACAGCGAGCATTTTGGAGGAGCACAGAATACGGGGGGAGGTTTAACTGCCTTGGGTGGGGGTACCGCAGTGTATGGTTGTGGGCCTCTGCCCCTAGTGGGCCTGATGAGTGGAGGGGGATTCGTCGATGACGAAGGAGTAGTGATACCGGGAGGTGGTTGGGTAGAAGTAACAATGGGTTGCACCGGTTGCAGGATGACATTTGGTGTCGGCGGTGGAACTGGAGGCGAAATATACCACACGGGTAATCCCAATGTTAACCCGGGTAGACTAAGGGTAGCCATAACCGGGGCGCTTACTATGCCCGAAGGAGGGAATAGAAAGGGGATTGTGTGGATGGGTGTAACACCGATGTGACTAGGGACCAATGGTGGTTTAGGGAACAAAGGTGGTTGATTACCGGGTGGTTGTGTATTCTGTGAAAGAGTACAGAGGTTCGCGACGTGGGTCTCCGGTGACGGTGGTGGAATGGCCTGGAAAGTAGAGGTCATCGACGCCTCGGAGTAAAGTCCAGGTCCTATTGAGGAAATGAATGAGGTAGTCGCACCACAAACAGGTTGTTCAACCATGGGGAGAACATTTTCAGGTGTGGCGGGGGCCTTGGGATCGTAATAGGTGAGCTGGTCGACCTTGACCACGCGTCCCTTATGGGGGAACTGCATGGTACGAAATACGGATGAGGCAACAGCCCGCATGGCATACATGTAGTTACGACCAAGTAAAAGGTTATAGTCTAGTTGGGCATTGATGACCTCAATGTCAATGAGCACGGTTTTACCCGCCAGTTGGACAGGGACATTGGCTAAAAGACCTTGGGGTTGAGCCGAACGGCCGTCGTAGGCTCGTAATGCAGTGGTGGACTGCTGGAGAGTAGGGGATCCCAACTTCTGCCAAACGAATGTGGACATGACGCATGTGGAGGCCCCTTCATCGATAATGCACCGATGGATGACAAGATTCTGAACAGAAACGGAAACTTGGAATGCTAATGAGGAAGGCAGTCGTGGTTCAGACTGGTCTGAATCAAATGCGATCAGCTGTGAATCATTAGGGTCAATGGCGCCAATGGCAGAGAGTAAAGTCTTGCACTGTGAAGGACAGTTTTTCAAAACTTCTAAAGCAGACATGGCTGCAGGAGACTGGGCTAAGTCGTCTACGATGTTGTAATTCGACGCAGCCTGAGCATTGGGATTATTGTTGATACGACAAAGTGGGAAGCGAGGTGCTTTGGAAGCGCCATCAAGTGGAGCCGGAGGTATACGTAACATTTGATCTGTGGGATTAATGTTAGTGTTCTTGTCGACGGGAGGGGCTTCAGAGGTGGAGCCATATTGGTTCCAACGAGTTTGGAGGTTAGCATCGACAGTCAACATCATCAACAAATGGTGAGTACCTGAATCGAACATGGGTTGATCAGGGGCTGCATAAGTGATCTGCTGTGGTGGCACGTTTCCCTGAGGGGGGGCTAACGGCTGAGTGTTCACTACACCCTGGTTTGGAAAGGGGTTTTGCAGCACCAAAGGTTGATGTTGAGGTGGTGGAGGGTTGGGTGGCGGCTAAGGAGCCGCTTGCCCTTGACGATGGGCATCGTTGGTCCAGAGTTGCCGAGCTCGCTCCAAATGTGGGCAAGAATGCGTGTAATGACCATAGACCCCGCAGATAGAAAAAGGGTGGTTTGTTCTAAGGTTATTATTTCTAGGCTGCTTAGGATTCCGATCTGGATTGCGGTTGGGAGGAGCAGCATTGTTATTCTACGGAGGATTGGGAGGTGGAGGACCTTGCTGATGTTGTTGGTTATTACCGCGGTTATGACCTCTACCACGGTTCTATTGCGCACCTTGGTTGTGTTGGTTGTTTTGGTTCTGGGGCTGGTTGTGCTGTGTGTACACTTGCCCTTGAGAAGTGGGAGGATTTTGGTTCACCGCAGGTGCAGGAGCAGGTTGTGGTGGATAATAAGCCTGTGGTGCTGGAGGTGGTCCAGTTGCCTGCTGGGGTTGTTGGTAACCCTGAGCTATTGGATAGTACAATGGTTGAGGTGCAGCTGGGGGGGCGTATGCAGGTGGTGCATGACCAAAACACTGAGGTGGACATGAAGGTCCATGGGTATGGTGGTGATGTGCCATGGGAGCATACGAACTGGTTGCTCCAGACTGAGATGTAGCCCGCGAAAGGTTGGGACCATGGCTAGGATGTGTAATGGAAAAGGGTTGGGGATGTGCGGCCATACGACCAATGATGCCATCAGCGGCATGGGATGCCCCCGGCGCATCATGTTGGGATGACTCGCCCCGAGGGGCGTCTGGAATAATGGTATACAGATAACCCGATTGGGCGTAAATGAGATCAAACTGTTGGGCTTTGAGGATGGCCTCTTCTTCAGACTGGGGTCTTTCGGATGCCACATCCTTCGCAATGAGAGGGAGAAGGGTTTTTAGAAACCAATCTAGGAAGATACGGTCGTCTAACTTGATTTTGCAGAGGCTTCGGCGTCGACGCCACTCATGAATGTGGTCAGTGATGTGGGTGGCCGTGTTCTGTCTGCAAGACAGTAGGATCTCGACGCCTGCATCATAGCGGACAGGTAACTGAAAGAACTGCAGGAAGGTCGAGGAAAGGGAGGTAAAGGTGGCATGCATCCCATGGGGCTGCTCGATATACCACTTGGCTGCAGAGCCAGTGAAAGTGCGCTGTAACAGACGGAGGCGGACAGAGTCGTCCACTATGGAGTTGGAGGAACACCATAGATGGAAGGACATGATATGGTTCTGGGGGTCCTCACCTGCCTTACCATCAAACTTAGGGATGTCGGAGGGGAGTTTGGTGGGCATGTGAGGCCACGCAGGATCATGTCTGATAGGGTCATTGGTGAGCCTGGCTAAATCTGGCAAGTTCAGACTCGCCATATACGGTAAGCTAGCAGATGTAGTGACTGGGACTGGGACATGCCTAGTCATGGTGGTATGATGTGGGGGTCCAGTAGCACCTAAAGGTATGCTAGGTATTGAAGGTATATATCCTCCAATACCTGTGGTTTGGTAAGGGCCAGCGCTTCCTAGTGCAACATGGGTTACACCAGGGTTAGGAATAGTAGTGGTGATTCCTGGGATATGGTTTGTGGAAACCAGAGGCGGTGTGACCCCTATGTTGGGCATACCCATAACAGGTGGTGGACCTGTGTTGGGAATTCCTATAACAGGAGGTGGCCCTGTGTTGGGCATTCCTAAATGTGGAGTGTTCGCCATATTAGGCATACCTAGGGGGGTAGGTGTTGCCATGGATGGAACTGCAGTGGAAGGGTCAGTAGACGTCTCTCCTATGGTGCTGGTAAAGAGTGGATCAAATGGTGTTCCAGACATAATGTTGGTTGGGAATAACGCAGTGGGATTTTCGGATTCTGCCTCAGAATCAGAAGTGAAGTGAGGCGTGTCAGAATCGGATGACTGTCTAGTTGACCGACGATGTGTTGAGTCAAGGGATAAGGCTCGGCATCGGTGACGTGGCGAGCCAAGTAGACTGAACTCTAGGAGTTCGCCCTGTAGACGACGAGAGCGTTTAAAATTCTCAATGGTGAGAAAATAATTTTTTGTGTAAAAAATCTGTTTAAGTATCAGGTGGTGATATATAAAAAAGCTCAAAACCCTAATGCAACCAAGGGTGCAAGAAGGGGAGTGAAAAAGAAGGCTCTCAGGCCAAAAAATCAACCTCAAAAAAGGCACTTATTCTAGCAGCTGTGCTACAATAAGTGGAGGAATGCAACAAATGGTCAGAGTACCAACATGCAAGCGGCTTCTAGAAAAAATAGGTGTAACTAGAACAAAGGTAGGTTGAATCATGCAAACACCTAACTAAAAGTATTGTGACTCAAACAAACGATATCCTCTGCAAGGTGATGAAATCCAAGTCAGACAATATGAGTGTTGAGACAACGACTAGATATCCCCCTACCGGGAGGGACACCGGGTAATCAATCCTAAAGAAAGGATACTAGGATACTCCGTTCATGACGCGTCGAGAAAAGGTAAATCTACCGTTTGGTCCTTTGATCACAATATCCCAATACAGGGATATCCCGATAACTGCGAATGGTAGCCCTTCGGTTACTGAATGGATTTCGGTATTCCACTCAGGCTTCCGGAACCATCCTCGCGACTTCAACCCTCCTAGGGGAGAGGCCTTCCCACAAACCGGTTGTGACCGCGCCAATAAATACTAAGAGGTTTTAGCTCCCTAAAGGACAACAACTATGTCTCAGATGTAATAACTGAGGGGTGTTATTGGAACACCTATCTCCCCAATACTACCTAGCTACAAAGTTCTTTTAGTGTTCCCCAAGTGGGGTTAAAAGTGTGTTGAAATTAGGGTAAGTTTTAAGGCTCAGTTCAATTAAGTGATCGAGTGGGTGCACATGTGGTATTGTAAACTGAACTTGAAATAAGTAAATGCTTTACTGAAAATTTCCAAAAAATAAAGGATCTTTCGAAAATAACAAAGCAAATTTTTGACTTTTTTCAATAAATGGAAATTAAATGCTTTTCACAATCAACTCAAAAAACAAAGGATCTTTTGAATCATGAAAGTAAATAATAGACTTCTTTAAAAGAAATAAATGGTTTTCTTTTTCAATAATTGCTATGGGCAAAATATTAAAGAAGCAAACAGCAAAAATTTTTAAATCTAGATAAAATGCAAAAATAGATCTTTCTTTCAATTGATGAAATTTTTTAAAAAGACTTCTTTCACATGTGCATTCTAAATAGTAAAATGTTCCTATGGCTGTAAACAATGTTGGAATCTTAGTACTGTAAAATATGAGCCAAAATGGGTTAACTGAAGTGATAAATAACACTAAAATACAATATTAGATAAATTTCTATGAAAAATTTCTTAAATCTAATAGCCTATTTGGATTCCTTGATCGAAAACACCCAATTTGAAAAAAAAAATCGTTTCAAACGGAGTTCGGGAGAGGGAGATATGGTTGTTTGAAAATTGAGCCGCGCGGCCAAAAAATCACATCGCGGGTTTCGGGCCAAAAGTCGCGATGGACCGCCCGGGTTTTGGGCTAAAAGTCGCGATGGACCGCGCGGGTTTTGGGCCAAAAGTCGCGATGGACCGCGCGGGTTTCTGTCACACAGTCGCGATGGGCAGCGCGGGTTTTGACCGCGAAGCCGCGATGTGTAGCGCGGAAACAGGCCGCAAAGCCGCGGTGAACCGCGCGGAAAAAAGGCCGAAAGCTGCGATGGAACGCGCGACTGTCAGGCTAAAAACCGCGAGGCGAAAGCCGTGCACGGAAGCCGAAAAACGAACCCGAAAATTGAGAATTCCGGGCTGTTAATGGCAATAGATGAGGCCAAAACTTAGAACAGCAATGGATCTGCTGTCTAAGATGGCAGATCTATGGATCTAAAGGTTAAAAACTAATAAAAAACTAAGATTAAAAGCAAAACTAGAGATCTATTGTTCAAAACCCAGCGGAGTCGCCAAAAACTGTTGGCCCGGTTTTGCAACCAGGCTTAGTGCTATGGGCACCTGCTAACTAGTAGCAGCAGTTTCAAATAGAAATAAACAAGAAACTAATCTAAACAAAACTAATCATGGATCTATGCAAGAATCTAAGCAAATAATGTAAACATTTAAAAAACAAGAACAAGAAAATATTAAAGAATGAATTTGTATTGAAAAATGGGGGCAAGCAAGTGCTTGCGATAATACCTTTAATGGTGAAGGTTGATGTTGAGCAACTCCCAAGATGAGTAGCTCCAAGCTCCAAGAGGTCTCCTTCTCCAAGGTTGCTTCAATGGCTAAAATGCTCAAGGGAGATTTCAGCAGCATAAGGATGAGATAATGGATGGATGTGAAATGAGGAGCCCCTACCACCTTTTTATAGGTTTTGGTGGTGGGGAATACTATTTGTGGTTTTGTGGAAACCAAATGGTATTGACCAACATGGTTTATGTACTTTTTCCTCCTTTTTCCTTTTTTGAATAAAATTAATATTTTTATTCCCTTTTTAATATTTTTGGGAATTTGGACCCTTTTTGAGGGTTTTTTATGCTTTTCAGGAAAAGTAATCTTTTTTAATGGAAAAAGGGGTGTACTAAGGTCTTTTGGTGACCTTTTGTTGGTTTCAGAGGCTCAGATGGTGGAAAAGTGGACAAATGGGTCATGTGAATAAAGGAATGAGCTAGTGAGCACTTTTTAGGTGTTAACAGATGGTTATAATCATTAGGAACAATGGCTTTTAATTTTCAGAAGATTTTTATGAAAATTTTATGGGAAGGAAAATAATATGAGTTAAATGGTATCACAGGGAAACCAATTAAGGTGGTAAGCTCTAATGGTATGACAAAATTGATTAAAAAGGGACATCAAGGTGTAATTTCACAATTATGCACATTAGATGTTCAAACATCTAAATCTCCTATTTCCCCAAATTTCCAGAAGGTGATTAATAAGCATTCCAAGATATTTGAAGATATTCCAAAAGGTCTTCCACCTGTTTGAGATTTTGATCATGCTATTCACTTTATTCCAGGAAGTGTTCCTCTAGTAACATCAGACCATATAGATACCCTTATGGACATAAGCGTGAAATTGAGCATATGGTTGAAGAAATGTTAGAGGCCGACACAATTAGGCCTATCCAAAGTTCTTACTCCACACTAGTGGTAATGGTGCACAATCCAGATGGATCATGGTGTATGTTTCCAGAGAGCTCAACAAGATCACCGTTAAAGATAAATTTCCTATTCATGTCATTGATGAATTGTTAGATGAATTACATGGAGCAATTTTATTCACAAAGTTGGATCTCCATTCCAGATATCATCAAATTAGAATGAAGGAGGAAGGCATTCAAAAAATAGCATTCAAAACTCATGAAGGTCATTATGAATTTTTGCTCATGCCATTTGGTCTCACGAATGTGCCTTCCACATTTCAAGGTTTGATGAATTCCATTTTCAAGCCTTTCCTTATAATTTTTTTTCTAGTATTCGTTGATGATATACTAATATATAGAAAGTCTTGGGAAGAACATGTTCAACATATTGACAGGGTACTACAACTACTAAAGGAGCAACAACTATATGCAAAACCCTCCAAATGTTTCTTTGGGGTAAAGGAGGTAGAATATTTGGGTCATATAGTATCTCAAGAAGGTGTCAAGGTAGACTCCAACAAAATTAAATCCATGATGGACTGGCCGATTCCCAAAACCTTGAAGAATATTTGATGATTCTTAGGTCTGATAGGGTACTACCGCAAGTTTGTTTAGAACTATGGAAGAATAGCAACACCTCTAATAGGATTGCTGAAAAAAGATGAATTTTCTTGGACTCTAAATGCAACTCAAGCTTTTGAACAGATTAAGGAGGTTATCTGCAAATCTCCTGATTTGACCACACCAGACTTCACAAAAACATTTATTGTGGAATGCGATGCTTCAGGAAATGGCATTGGCATTGTTGTAATGCAAGAAGGACACCCACTTGCTTTCACAATTCATCCAATCAAGGGAAAGTACTTACAAAATCCCATTTATGAGAAGGAAATGTTGGCAATTCTACAAGATCTTAAGAAATGGCATCCTTACTAATAGGTAGGCACTTCAAGTTCAAAACAAATAATGATAGTCTTAAATACTTCTTGGAACAAAGACTATATTAAGAAGAACAACAAAATTGGGTAACCAAGATGTTGGGATATGACTTTGTAATCATCTATAGAAAGGGGAAACATAATGTGGTCGAAAATCCACTCTCCAAAAGAGATGAAGATGTTGGGGCATTACTTTGTTCCATTTCCATTCTACAACCACATTGGGTAGTAGCAGCAAGGGAAGAGTGGAAAAATGACCTATCGGTGTGGACGCTCATTGAAAAGCTAGAGAACGATCCCAGCGTATCAGATACCATTGTGTGGAAATATGATTCACTATGGTATAAGGAGCACTTATATTTATGCAAAAAATCCCAACTCAAGTAGAAGGTCCTTTCAGAATTACACGCCTTGTTAGGAACCCATGTCTTTACTTTGTTAGTATATTGTTGTTGGATGCATATGCTTTGTAAGTCGTCTCATAGAATTTGTTGATCCATAGCTTGTGTTATTGTTGTTGGCACATATGCTTTGTAAGTCGCTCGTAGTATTGTTGATCCATAGTTTGTAGTGGCCCATGGTTTTGATCCATAGTATTGGCGCCTAGACTTAGTATATAAGTGTGTGTTGAGGCCTATGAAGGCACTGTGGAGTTATTTGTATTGATATTTCTCAAAGGAAGTTGACCCCTCGAAGTGGCCTGCGATCAATATAAAAGTGATTCTGAGTTTTGTCATTTCTGCTATTTCGCATATTCTTATTAATTAATTGTTGCAAGTTCTTCACATCTGGTATCAGAGCACTTTCTTGGGCTCATTGGGTGAAATTTCTGCTAAATTTTTTTCGCATGTGTTGCAGGTTCGGATTTGGGAATAATCCCTATCCGCTTAACTATGGGAAGTGCTTGGGCATAAGCCCTAAAACTCATTGTGAGGAGTACCACAGGAACCCCAAAGTAGCTGGCCCATTGAGAGGATCTACCAGAAAAAAGGGCAACGACCCCTACTTGATTGACTAGTTCCCACCTGTGAGGTAAACCAAGAGTTGTCGTTTGTGGCAAATCGGTTATCAGTTTTACCTGAGCCGTGGAGTGAGGGGTATTGCCCCAATATGCAAGCCGTCAGACAACATTGGTGGCCGAGTGAAACCCTTGAACTGTTAGGAAGCCGCACATACCTGGGGTCCATATCTATTTTCAGCTGAACTATTGCCGATCACTGCTGCGCTGTTTCAAATCCAGCCGTTCAAATCCATTATGAAAGCTGTTCCAGATCCATCCGTTCATATCCATTCTGAAAGCCATTCCAGATCCAGTCGTTTCAGATCTATTTTAGATCCAGTTGTTTTTGATCCATTCAGCGTCGTTTCAGATCCCTCTGTTTTCTCTCACTTCCAGGCCGTTGCAGATCTATCTGTTTCAGATCCTTTCCGAGCCATAGATCTATATTTTTTCTCCATATCTCCCTTGTTTTCACTCCGTTTCCCTTGAAACTTCCCGGGAACCCCTGTACTCCCATTCTGCATAGTTCATTCCTGAGGACCCTATCCCCAATTCCACTTCCCAAAGCTCGAAATCCCACATTTGTCTATTTTTAGGGTTTGCCATAACTTCCTCAGATTTCACTCAATCACATTCAAATTTTACCACAGAGTTACTTTCCTAATTCTGCTTCTTTGTCCCTCTCTACCAAAGTTTCCCATTCTTTCACCCCGCTTCTGAAACCCTCCTTTTCTGCTTCCCTGTCCATTCGACAGTGTCCAAAACCTAGTCAAACTCCAATTACCCTTCAGATTTTTTCCCAAATCCAGATTTTCCTTTACTGAAACAGTTTCTGTTTTCGTTTTTCTACCCAGTCAACTAAAAAAAAAAAAAAACTCTCAGTTATGGTTGTCACCCGCACAGGAGCAAAAACCATGGAAGAAGCACTTGTAGCCATCCAAGCCAAACTCCAGGATTTGGATGAAAAATTTCTTGGCCTCCATCTTGAACATTCAGCCATGAACAACAAACGACAGTCCGAGTCTTCATCAGACAATGGGTTCTCTTCTTCCAGCAATTTTTGAGGTCCAAAGCTTGATTTTCCTTGCTTCAATGGTATTGATCCAACTGGATGGATCTATCGTGCAGAACAGTATTTCAGTCTGCATAATACTTTTGATGTCAACAAATTTTCGCTTGAATCCTTTCATTTGGAACAGGAAGCTCTTCACTGGTATCGTTGTTACATCAAGGCTCATGAAGAGCCAAAATGGATAGACTTTTGCCAGCTCCTTTTGCAACGATTTGGTCCTAGTGCTTTTGATGACTTCACAGGAGCCCTCACTAAACTTCACTAAATTGGCACTGTGAGAGAGTATCAAACTAAATTTGAGAAACTAGCCAACCACACTGAAGGATTATCTGATGACTTTTACCGGGGTTGTTTTATCAGTGGTCTAAAGGATGCCATCCGCTCTGAGGTCAAAATGTTCTGTCCCAACACAATGATGGAAGCCCTGGGGTTGGCTAAGTTGGAAGAAGACAAGATTGCAGCCCAACAGCACTCCAAGCTCACTTTTGTTCCCTTCCGAAATATGGGTTCTCAATGACCACCCATACCGCAGGCTCCTCGACCAACTCCTATCAAGCATTTGTCTGAAATAGAGATGCAAGCACACAAAGAAAAGGGGATTTGCTATAATTGTGATGAGAAATTCACTCGGGGATATAGATGTGTTCATCAAAAGATTTATCTCTTGGATGTAGATTCTTCGCCTGCCTCTGAAATTGGTGACGAATATCCAAATATAATGGATGTTCAGGTCAACATTTAGGAACCGCCTATTGACCCTCCGTCTCAGGATGACCAGCCAGAGATATCTCTCCATGCTTTAGCTAGAATCACCATCCCCAAAACAATGCGGGTCAGGGGTTACTTCAAGAAGCTTCCTCTTACAATACTAATTGATTCTGGTAGCACTCATAATTTCATTGACCCTCGGATCGCCAAACAAGCTGATTGTTTTATCCATCGTTGCTCCAACTTTGAATTCATGGTTGCCAATGGGGGCACCTTACCTTGAAAAGGGAAGTGTCGAAATGTGCGTATCTCTATGGGAGATTATACCTTGCGCTCTGACATGTTTGCCTTGACCTTAGGTAGATGTGATGTGGTTTTGGGCACTCAATGGCTACGCACACTTGGCCCTATATTATGGGATTTTGCTGAACTATGGATGCAGTTTTCCCTCAATGGACAAAAACACACATTGACAGGATTACAACCAGGGTCTCCAAGCATCATCAGTTCACATCGCATGGAAACAATCCTCAAGAAGAATTCACATGGTGTCATCGCTCAGATCCATTCCATTCAGATGCAACAATTAGCGGTCTCCACTACTCCTTTGGATCTATAGCAAATTCTGGATCGATATACAGGTGTCTTTGATGAACTAGTGGGATTGCCACTTTCAAGGCCAGAAGACCATCATATTCAACTCCTTCCTAGTAGCATTCCTCCCAAAATCAGGCCCTATCGCTACCCATTTCACCAAAAAACAGAGATTGAAATGCTCATTCAGGACTTATTGAAGCAAGGTATTATTCTCCCAAGCACTAGTTTCTTTTCTTCTCCAGTTCTTCTTGTCCACAAAAAAATGGGTCATGGCACCTCTGCATTGACTTACGAGCACTTAATCACCTCACCATCAAGGATAAGTTTCCAATTCCTATTGTTGATGAGCTTCTTGATGAGCTTCATGGGGCTCAATTTTTCTCCAAGTTGGATCTTCGTTCTGGGTATCATCAAATTCAAGTTCATGAGGATGATATCCCTAAAACAGCTTTCCGCACACATGATGGCCACTATGACTTTTTGGTCATGCCCTTTGGCCTCACTAATTCTCCTTCCACATTCCAGGCCTTAATGAATAAAATATTTCGGCCCTACTTGCGGAAATTCATTCTGGTATTCTTTGATGATATCCTTATCTACAGTAAAACATGGGCTGAACATCTCCAGCATCTGGATCTTGTCATGCAACTTTTCTCTGACCATCATCTCCATGCCAAACAGTCTAAATGTGTTTTTGGACAGAAGGAAGTTGAGTATCTCGGGCACATTATCTCAGCACAAGGGGTTCATGTTTATCCTACCAAAATCGATGCCATGAACAATTGGCTGCATCCTCAGACACTCAAGAGCCTTCATGGTTTTTTGGGGTTGACTGGCTACTACCGCAAGTTTGTCAAGGATTATGGGAATATTGCAGCTCCATTAACTACTCTATTGAAAAAGGATGCTTTTACATGGACACATGCTACTTAGTGTGCATTTGAAAAACTGAAACAAGCTATGTGTACTACACCTGTTCTAGCTATGCCTGATTTTTCCAAACCCTTCACGATTGAGAGTGATGCTTATGGCAATGGACTTGGTGCTGTTCTCCTTCAAGATGAACACCCCATTGCGTTCACTAGCAAAGCCCTTTCAGGTAAGAATTTAGCTGCCTCTACATATGAGAAGGAAATGATGGCTATTTTGCATGTAGTACAAAAGTGGCAAACATACCTATTAGGGAATCATTTCTGCATCAAGACTGATCACCAGAGTCTGAAATATTTCTTGGAACATTGTGTCTCCTCCCCAACACAACAGAAATGGGTTAGAAAACTCCTGGGTTATGACTATGAGATCACTTACAAGAAGGGAAAGGACAATATTGTGGCAGATGCTCTTTCTCGCACATTTGATGCCCAAGGTTCTCTTTCAGATATTGCTATGACTATTCCAAATTGGTTGCAATCTGTTCAACAAGGTTATGTCAATGACTCTTCCTTATCTCAAATCATCCAACGCTTGACCAACAACCCTTCTGTTGTACCACATTACTCTTGGGATGGTGCTTCCCTTAGATACAAGGGTTGTCTTGTGCTTCCCCAGAGCACCGATCTTCACCAGGATGTCTTCTATGAACTCCATGCTTCTCCATCGGCAGGGCACTATGGGTTCCTCAAAACATATGAACGGGCACGACATAACTTCTTTTGGAAGGGCATGAAAAGGACAATTCAACAGATGGTAGTTGAATGTGATACCTACTAGTGCAATAAGGGTGAAATGACACTCCTTCCAGGATTGATCGAACCCTTTCCCATACCTACACGGACTTGGACAAATATTTCTATGGATTTCATTGAAGGGCTCCCTAAATCTGGCGGGAAGTGTGAAAATCCTCACAGCATATCTAAGAGATGATGTATACCTCACAAGAGTAATTATGATTAAGCAGGAAAATAGAAGAAGAGTGGTCAATACAGTATAATGAGCAACAGAATAATAATACAGTAGAACTCAGATAGAAGCAAAAATACTTCATACACGCTAATTAATTAATCACAATATGGACAAATAAATATTACAATGCATGAGGATTCGAATGCCTAAGGTGGCAATTCAAATTAGCCTTCATGGAGTGATCAAAGGATCACTGGAGTGTCATTGGAGCACAACTGGAAGTCTTCATCATCATCAGTTGAGTCATCAATGCTCAAGTAACTGTCAACCATCAGTCAAACTAAGTCTGGTAGGTGTAACTGAGTATAAACTGAAGACAACTAGACTGGTAGGTGAAGAAGGGAGAGTTTCTTCCTAAAATCAAGGAAGAAGGGCGCATTAAGCAACTGGGGGGCTAAAACTGATCAGTGAGAAGTTCTTGGGGGTTGGCTAACTGAGGGCTAGGTGCTAGACTGATGACTGGGATGCATGCAAACCCTAGAATGCATGCAAACCCTAAAAGTGCATGCATCACTGAAAATGTAAATGATCAAAATACTAGTGGGACTAGGATGGAGTATAGGAATATCCTAACACCCCCCCTTAATCCATCCTGGGCCCTGGTAACTAAGACCAAAGGTCACCCAATACAATGAATAATAACAACCAATAATCCAAGGAAGTGGGGAAATTTTCATGGGAAAAATACCCCCCCCTCAAAACAGACTGTAAGGCATACATAAAAAATAAATGCTCCAAACTCAAGCAGGTGTGATGCTTGGTCATATGTCTGGAGGTATCTTCTTCTTGGGAAGAAGTGGATCATGCTCAAAAAACATGTGCTTGTACTTGCTCTTCAGATCGAATGTGATGAGAACAAATCCAAAAGTATGAGGATGGTCCTTGAATCTGTGATTCGAATCAGCTGAGGTAGGATCAAATCTTTGAATGTGCATATAGTCTTTTGTCTTCTCCTTCGAACCACCATGGGTGAGATTATGCCAAAAAGAACTATTACATGTTTGCTTGAAATCCAAATCAGATTTAAGACTTAAAAAAACAATTTCTTGAGATCTCCTTTGAACCATTAGAGGTGAGATCAAAACCAGTAATTGCATGAGAAATTATCCCAAGCGAATGGCAATGGCCATAATCTTCAATAACCTTCTGAAAGCATGAATTAATGATCATATAGTAGTAAGTAAGAGGTGAGTAATCAGGGAGAGCAAATGCATTACCTCCAATGGCTGAATTTACATCCGAAACATTCATAAGATCATGATGCAAACCAACAGACTCTGGTGCAAGAGAGGATTTAGGACCTTCTGCAATATCTAGAGTGTGAGCTGACACAGAAAGAGAAGAAAGTTGGAGCATGAGTGTAGAATCTACAAGTTTTTTGTGAACAACTTCAATATGAGATGATACTGGTGCATGATTTGAGAGACCATCAAGGGGAGCGAATGCATCACTTTGCTTGCTTTCGAATGGGTTTGGACCAATCCCTTCATTCTTTCTACCAAAATTTTCATCCAGGTGAGCCCATAGCTCTTTTGGAGTTTCAATATCAACAAATTGGTGTGCCATGTAAAAAGGCATAGCAAGCAACATGGCTCCACAAGCTCTGTCACCATTATTTAACCAATGAATCTCTTCTTCAGAGGATTCGAACTCTCTTTCAAAACAATAATCAAAGAGACCATTTCTCTTCAAATGTGCTATTATATTTGGTTTCCATTCATCATAGTTGAGTGGAGAGAGAAGATCATAGTTGAATGGAGAAAGAGGAGGGATTTCTTCTGAATACATTGAAGCTGTAGAAGACCTGCAAAAACAATAGAGAATTCTGCAACTGCTACTACTGTAAAAGATGTAGAAACTGCTGCACTCGAAATCTTGGTAATAACTTGCAAAAAACTTTCAAGAATGGAGATAAACAATACTCTCAACATGCTCTGATACCAGGTGAAAATCCTCACATCAGATCTAAGAGATGATGTATACGTCATAAGAGTAATTATGATTAAGTAGGAAAATAGAAGAATAGTGGTCAATACAGTATAATGAGCAACAGAATAATAATACAGTAGAACTCGGACAGAAGCAAAAATACTTCACACACGCTAATTAATTAATCACAATATGGACAAATAAATAGTACAATGCATGAGGATTCGAATGCCTAAGGTGGCAATTCGAATTAGCCTTCATGGAGTGATCAAAGGATCATTGGAGTGTCATCGGAGCACAACTAGTGTCATCGGATCACAACTGGAAGTCTTCATCATCATTAGTGGAGTCATCAATGCTCAAGTAACTGTCAACCATCAGTCAAACTGAGTCTGGTAGGTGTAACTGAGTATAAACTGAAGACTACTGGATTGGTAGGTGAAGAAGGGCGAGTTGCTTCCTAAAATCAAGGAAGAAGGGCACATTAAGCAACTGGAGGGCTAAAAATGATCAGTGAGATGCTCTCGGGGGCTGGCTAACTGAGGGATAGGTGCTGGATTGATGACTGGGATGCATGCAAACCCTAAAAGCGCATGCATGACTAAAAATGTAAATGATCAAAATACTAGTGGGACTAGGATGGAGTATAAGAATATCCTAACAGGAAGACAATGATTCTCATTGTGGTTGATCTTCTCTCCAAATATAGTCATTTTTGTGCTCTCAGCCATCCCTATACAACCTCCTTAGTCGCTCAAATTTTCCTGGACCAGATCTTTCGTCTTCATGGCATCCCTTCTTCCATTGTGTCGGATCGTGATGCGACTTTCACCAGTCATTTTTGGACAGAACTATTTCGCCACACTAGCACCAAACTGAAGATGAGTTCAGGGTATCACCCACAAACAGATGGTCAGACTGAAATTATCAATAAATGCTTGGAAACTTATCTTCATTGCTTCACCTCTGAACAACAACATCAGTGGGAAAAGTGGCTCCCTCTCGCTGAATGGTGGTACAATACCTCTTACCACACTGCCTCTAAAATGACCCCATATGAAGCAATCTATGGTCAGACACCTCCAGTTCTTCTTCCATACACCCCCAGCAGTTCACCAGTTCAGGAAGTTGACAGGGTCCTTCGAAATCGCGATCAAATTCTTCGCATTTTGCGGGACAATCTTCACATGGCAAGAAATCGCATGAAGCAACCAGCTGATCAGCGCCGTTCTGAGCGCACTTTTCAAGCAGGAGATGTGGTTTTTTTTCATCTCCAGCTGTACAAGCAATCCTCCCTAAAACTCAAAGGGCGTCATAAGCTCACTCCAAAGTTCTATGGGCCATATCGGATTCTTCAGAAGATTGGGTCTGTTGCTTATAAATTGGAACTTCCTCCTTCTTCCCACATTCATCTAGTATTTCATGTCTCTTGTTTGAAGAAATTTCTTGGCACCAACATCAATGGACAAACTATTTTACCCAAACTGGATAATGAAGGATCCATCCTTTTGGAGCCGGAGGCCGTCCTCAATCGACGAACTTGACAGCTTCGCTCTCGCTCTATCACAGAGGTCTTAATTCAGTGGCACGACATGCAACCAGAGGATGCTACATGGGAACCACTCCTTCAGATTCAACAACAATTTCCACATCTAAAGATTTGAGGACAAAGATTTTTTTTAAGGGGGAGGGGATGTTAGGAACCCATGTCTTTACTTTGTTAGTATATTGTTGTTGGACGCATATGCTTTGTAAGTCATCTCGTAGTATTTTTTGATCCATAGTTTGTGTTATTGTTGTTGGCGCATATGCTTTGTAAGTCGCCCGTAGTATTGTTGATCCATAGTTTTTAGTGGCACATGGTTTTGACCCATAGTATTGGCGCCTAGACTTAGTATATAAGTGTGTGTTGAGGCCTATGAAGACACCGTGGAGTTATTTGTATTGAGCTTTCTCAAAGGAGGTTTCCCCCTCGAAGTGGCCTGCGATCAATATAAAAGTGATTTCGGGTTCTGTCATTTCTGTTATTTCGCATATTCTTATTAATTAATTGTTGCAGGTTCTTCACACGCCTCTCCTATAGGTGGGCACTCTAGATTCCTGAAAACTTACCACAAGGTCAAGAAGGATTTTTTTTGGGAAGGTCTTAAATCTGATGTTTAAATATTCGTGGTTGAATTCTTGGTTTTCCAACAGAATAAGGGTGAAACAATTAAGACCCTATGACTTTTACAAACATTAGACATACCTTGCTAGTTCTAGGAGGAAGTCTCCATGGATTTTATCACATGTTTACCCAAGTCAGAAGGAAAGAATGTTATTATGGTGGTTGTTGATAGACACACAAAGTATGCACACTTTTGTGCACTCTCTCACCCTTTCAATGCAAGTACAGTAGCTGCAACCTTTATGGAAATTGTTCAGAAGTTACATGGAAATCCGAAGATTATTGTAAGTGATAGAGATCCAATTTTCATTGGAAAATTTTGGACTGAATTATTTTCTTGTTTAGGTACTCAATTGGCTCATAGTTCATTACCAACCTCAATCTAATGGGAAAACTGAGATAGTGAACAAGTGTTTGGAAGGATATCTTCGTTGCTTTGCATCTGATAAAAAAACACAGTGAGTGAAATGGTTGTCTTTGGAAGAATTGTGGTACAATACTTCCTTCCATACATCATCAAAAATGTCTCCATTTATGGCACTTTATGTGTACCATCCTTCATCTATCACATCTCCCTTTAAAGAAAAATATAAAGTTCAAGCTGTGGAAGATCACAGATACTAGCAAGATGTTCTCCATATACTTAAGGACAACTTGACTATGTCGAAAAATAGGATGAAACAACAAGTTGATCAACATCACAGTGAAAGGATTTTTGAAGAAGGGGATTGGATATTTCTAAGGCTACAACCTTATAAGCATATGTCTCTAAAGAAAATAAAAAAGGACAATAAATTAGCACCCAAGTATTATGGTCCTTATAAAGTGTGGCAGAATATTGGTAGTATGGCTTACAAATTGGAGCTTCCTTCATCTTCAAGAGTACATCCAATTTTCCATGTTTCTTGCTTAAAGAAGGTAACAAGAGACAAGATCCCCATTCAAAAAATCTTGTCGGAGCTTGATGAAGAAGGAAAATTCATATTGGAACCTGAACAAATCACTGAAACAAGGAACAAAAAGCTACGAAATCAGGCAATTACTGAGTACCTCATAAAGTGGAAGAATTTACCAGTTGAAGATTCAACATGGGAAGATGAGTCCTTCATATAGAGGCATCCTCAACTAATTAGGTGTTGAGGACAACACTTGTCTGAAGGGGAGGGGCATGTTAAGCCCTCAATAGGGGCACATTTCCCCCTATATTGTGGTTCATTACATTAGTTTTGATGTCGGAATTAGTCCATTAGTGGTAATTGTCATTAGTATGGTTATATTAGTTACGTCAGTTTGGCTCAGTTAGTTGGAATTGTACCCCTTAATATCCTATATATAGGAAGGAGACATTTTCATTTGGAGCATCTTGTCTTGTCTTTTCTTGTGTACTTAGTACATTGTATAAGGAGGTTTCCCCTCGAAGAGGCTTGTTATTTGGCTATTTTCTTCAATCAAGTCATGGAGTACTCTTTCTGATCTATTTCTTCTCTTTTCATACTCTTTTTGGAAATTTGTTACATAACAAATAAATAAATAAATATTAATGAAATATTTAAAAACTATGATATTCATCACTTCCCTTTAGTTTAATTTAATTAAACTAATTAAACATGGACCAATATTAATCCTAACTAGTTTATTTAGTTTTTATTTATTTTTTCCAGTAGAATCCATGGGGATCTACTGGATTAGTGAATTATCCTAGTGTTATCAAAAAATGGGGACATTACAGTCCTCCCCTCCCAAAATTTGATTGTCCTTAAGAAAGTGAAAATATGGTTAGTGAAGAACCTAGACACTTTTTCCACAATACTTTTGTAAGGTTGCTTTAGAAACCATCCGAATCTCATATCCATCATAGATGACCCTGTTGACAAACTTGCATTGGTCATCCTCTCCATCAAGTCATGAATGAAGCTTCTTTCAAAACACTCCATGGAAAATTGAACTGTGATATATGGATTGAATTCGACTATGCTACACCCTTTCACATGCTTCAATCCATCTAATAAATCCCACACAACTCATGATTTCTTCCATACATTGAGATCCTTATGTGTCAAGATTGATCTTGAACCAATGTGGTCCATTTCAACCTCAAGCTTGTCCCTTCTTAAGCGTTGTTTGATCTTAGCTAATACGTGTATAATGGTTAACACCTCCATGATTTTTATTGGACAATGTATTTGATAGGCATTCAACTTCATGGGCTGTATTTTTGGCACCATAACCATTCCTATGTTTTCTTTGGAAGCACCTCCCTTAAGCACACATAGTGGAGCTCAACCTAGTGGGGTAAGATTAAAACATTGATGTAACATTTTATTTATCATTTTGAGAACTCTTTGAATATTGTCATCCCCATATGAGACTCCTTTCCTTACTTGGGAAGCCACATGTGTTATAAAATGAAAGGTTCCTCTACATGATGCACCTTCCTTACCCTGTTCAATCATAGGATCAAAAGCAATATCTCTATCCTTCCAATTTCACGTTCAAACAAATCGATATGCAATGATTGATCTACCCAAGTACGTGACATATCTTCCAAATCAAGAATGTACCTCTCCAACATCCCACCATGAACCCGAAACATAGATAATTTTAAGGACCTGTACTTATTTAAAAGTGTATAAACCTTGGCAAATCTTACCAATTCTTAAAATGTCAACTATAAAATATTTGGCGATATTTTTCTAAAATTATTTCAATTTCTAAGGATTTTATGTAGTTTATATAATAATTTGGCGATTTTTAGAGTGAAAAAAGTTTACCCCATCAAAATTGGGCGAAATGGGGCTTCAAAAAATGCAAATTGGCGAATATGTTTTTGGAAAAAAAACATGGAAAAATAGCCAATGGGCTAAATTTCGCTCCCAAAATAATCCTTGACAAGAATGTAATAAAATAAAACCAATACAATCTTACCAAAGTGCTTGATGTTTTTCCTTCTCATGTAGGAAGGTGAAGTCATAGGTGCATTAGCAAAGTCAATGCTCATGCATGAAAGTCCCAAGTAGTCACATTGGACACAAGGAGATGCCTCTTGCAAAATTTCTTCATCCATACTAATATGATGATGAGGATTAAGGTGGAGATCAATTTTGGGAAGGTACTTGACCTTCTGCATGTCATCCCTCTTGAGAGGTGTCTCTGCACCCCATACAACAATGTGAATCTTCCATCCAGAACAATGGATTACAAAGATGATCACAGGGTCCCAAATGAATCTGAGAAGTGGGAAGTGTCTAATACATCCACACCAATCTATACCAAGATCCCATAGTTTGTGCTACACTCCCTCATCCATCGTTAACATCTGAAAAAATCTATCATTCTAAGGAATGATAGGATCCCATAACCATATTGGAATTTCACCACTTCCAATGCCTCTAAAAACCTTTTATTTCAGATCTATCCAAGTTTGGATCTCCTTCGGTGCCCTTTTATTTCTTGCATGCACCGCTCTCTTCAAAATTCCATGAGTGCAAACTGAACTTCTCTTACATGGTGATTTAAAATATGCCATGTAGTTTCTCACCAAATCCATGGATGCATGAAGAATGGAGATATCTAATGGCTGAAAAATACGTCTTTGCTGCTGTTCACTCATCAAGACTATGCCAGCCACAACAAAGATTTCATTGCAGAAACAAGAAGAACATTTACCTCCCAAAGTCTCCATCTCAATGGTGCATCTATCCACCCGATCAAGGAATGAATATACACCTTTTTTTTTCCATATGGGATTTGATCAGCCACCTTCTATAGAGTGAAATATACCTCCCATCAAGGCATCTCATGAGGTTTCTCCTTCAAGGCATGCATGTCAAACAATCTTCTACTGATGCAAGCAAGATTGGTGCATCCTTGCAACTCCATATTGGTGATGTACTTGTTGCCCCAAACCTTGGACAAAAAAATACCACTACTTGCAAAATCAAATGGTGTGTCCTCGGCTATCTCTCTCATAGATAATTCCTCCTCTATGTTCTTCTGCAGATCAACAAGTGCTTGGTCAAAATATTCTACGTCTTTTCTCTTCATCAACTCCTGCAAATATGAATTTTCATCATGTTCACCTCGTACATGAGGATGCTACAAAATATGATGTGTTCAATCAGCCACATACATCCAATCACATGTGGTTTTGGGAAGGTAATTTTATCCTTCCAATTCCATATGAAGCTGCTCCAACTCCATGGATTTTTCTTCTAACAATTTAGCCTTCTCAAAATTTCGAAGCTCAATACTAGAAGGATCTACTCTGCCAATATTCCCATCACAAATGGCTTCCATATCAAGATGAAATAGAGGAATACAAAAATCAGAATTGTAACAATACCTTTCTGACACATCTATCTTCTCATGTGGTGGAGTTATGAGGGCATGCACTTCCACCAAACTTTCTGGTTCAATCCCAACTTGTGTATGGGTTCCCTTTTCTTCATTTCTATTATCCTCCAGGAAACTTGATGTTTCATCATTTGTGCTTGCATTTGGATAACTTCTTTTGGAGACTTTGCTTGAAGAAAAGCCAAATGTTCTCATAAAAATCCTAGATATTGATGGTGTTGGTGTAGCTTGGCATTTTGTCTTCTTGTCTTCTTCTTTGATCTGAGAGGTGGAGCAACTTGGTTCCACTCTTGTTGGTATATTTTTCTTGAGTGAAAGCTCATTGGCACTCTTTGGCCAAAATCCAAGCCTAAAATACAAATAATCATTGAAAGGAATGGCCTTACAAGCCTCTTCCCCCAAAGTGAGATACTACCGGTAGTGGTGGGGCAAGTTTTCACTTGCTTCTATCATATTTAATAAATCCTTCTTAGGATTGTCCATTGGTGGTTCAGCCCTGCTATCGCCACTGTAAATTTGTTCACAAAAGTAACCATCTTCATCTCAGGGTATGCCTCCATCAATATAGATGATCTCTTCTTCCACATCCCAATTGAAATATTCTTCATTGAACAAGGGCATGGATGCAATTTTTCCTTTCAACTGAAAATGGAGCTTGGTCTTGCCGATCACAGGTACAAAGGACTAGGATATGATACCACTGTAATGTACCCAATCTGATCATAGGAACATTAACTCAAATATTTGAAATATTAAACACAATAATGGATAACTTGAAACCAAAGACCAACTAAATTGACTATAAATGCAAGTGAAACCATCAAACACCTCTAGAAACTCCCAAATTCTCTCAAGATGTAACACATGACTTGCAAACACTTATGACAACATAAAAAAACCTAAACAAGCTCCAAATTTGACATCTGCACTTTCGGGAGTCTGTCACGCCTGGGTAGACTCCTTGGGCTAAACCCAAGGCTTCAAGGCAATTGTCCACGAGACTTCTATGGAAAATCCATTGCTTCCGATGCAGTATGGAAGTGGATGCCATGAAAAATGCCCAACCCATATATAACAACCCTTATAAATAAAAGTAGTAACCTTTGGACTCGATTTGGGAAGACATGAAAGAAGACACGTCTTTTGGACTGCTCAGCTAGAGGATTTACTACTCAACTCAAATTAACTCCAAGGGTCATGAAAATATGATCTAATGAGTGATATGAGTTCATAAGCATGTATACTAATAGAAGAAACTAGCATACTAACAAAAGGACTCACATAAGTCAATTAAATGCAATTTCTGTAAAAACTAGTCAATTTCAATGCTATAATGAGCATAGGTACCAAAAATGCATTATCATGTAATTTTTTTTTTTGCATAGCTGCTAAAAAAATAAAATTATTGAGATTCAGAGAGTAACCAAAACATTACAGATCATCATATATATCAGATATACCCACAGGGTCGCTATCAACCTCCAATAACCAAGGCAATAACAATTACATGAAGAATGCACTCCAAAGGAAGAATTTCTCAACACCGGATGAGAGATCTCATGGATGACATTGGATAGGATCTGAAACACACTTCAGAGAGAAGGTATGGGATACAATAATGATGCTAATTACAAGAACATATGGATATTACTCATCTCAAAACCCAAGAAAAACAAAAATAGAGTTGCACAGATGCATTCCTCAACACTGAAAGCTTGGCTCTGGTGAAAATGGTTGTATCTTGGTCATTTAGACACCTCTTTTGACGAGACGAAAAGTGTTTCTTACTAGAAATGACCCTCCAGATGCAATGGAATGGGTATCACAACCTATAAATAAAAATCGAAAGTGAAGCCTCATTAGATGCCATTTTTTCTAGCATGAATATACTTTTCAGATTCTCTTCAAACAAAGTCTCCAAGAATCTTGATTCTAAGACAACCAAGGAGCAATATTCATCAATTCACTTGAATGAGAAAGAGAAAAATATAAATCATATTTCCTATGAAATCCAAGAGGAGAATGAGGCCGATATTATAGTCTCTTCCCAAGCACATGAGGATGTGGGGTAGAGAAAATCATTGGTGGCAGATTTGGGTCCTCCTGTGGACCACATAGTGCAAGAGCATGCTTGCATCAATCCACTCCATTAAGGGGATGAATTTGAATCACAAAGGTATGATGACATTTTTTATTTGTATAGTATACATACTCCTTTGTGTGACCATGAAGAAGCATCCATTTTGAATGCAAATGATATGGAGGTAAAATATTTTGATTATGATATTTGAAATGTAAGTGTTAAAGATGGTTCCATGCCAATGGAGGAAGACAATGAAAGAGATGAAGCAATATATATGAGATCACATGAGTTGCATGAATCCCCATGTGATGTACCATTGTGTGACTTAGAGATCCAACTCTTAGTCAATGAAGATAAGATGTTGCAAGTGTTGGTTAGATCGAATGATGCACACAAACTTATTGAAGATATTATGTAGAGGGCTCAATGGAGGAAAGGAAAAGAGGCACTATTGAAGGTGTCACTAGTGTCCAATTGTGCATCATAAAATAAGCATTGGAAGAGATGAAATCATCCTACTTGCAACTATTCATGGATCGATATCTTGCACTCAAGCATCAAGAAGACAAAGTGATGGAGGTAGAGCAACTAGACATGGAGTTAAGAAGATCACATCCTTCCTCTTGCACCACTACTAGTCAAGCATACATGGCTGGAAAGACACATGCCCTTATGGAGGATCCTCATGTGAGGCTTGGACATGAGGAAAAATCAGAATTTCAAGTGTTCAAGGAGAGCACTATCATGGGGGATGCTGGAAAAGCATTGGATTTGATGCAGAAGGATCATGTGCTTCCCTTCAGGGTGGAGAAATTTGCTCTAAGTGAGGTGGTTGATCACATTTCATATAGAACAACAAGCCAACGTATTTATTCATCAATGGATTGGGTGGATAGGTACATAGAAGCAATGGGGACTCAATGGTGTGCAAGACTTGCTCACGTGCGTAAGGATTCTTTTTGCTTCCATGGAGAATTTTTTGGTTTGACTGACATTGTCTCTCCACGTGAGAAGTATCAAGGGTATGTACTACAACCCTTGGATACTTTTAGTACATATGCATCCAAGGATTGGGTGTGCATTTATATGGAAGGATGGGAACCACCATCATCTTGCATTCATATAATGTTGGATGCAACCAAGAAAGCAAGATGTCAATTGGCACAAGAAGAGATACAAACATTATTGGATCTAATGGAAGATGTTTTTAAAAGGACGGGAAGTAATGAACCTCCAATATGGCCATGGGATCCTAATATCCTATGAAGTGATAAGTTGCTCCAGGTGACCGAAGCATTTAGAATATTGCAACATGAACAATGGGATCCCGGAGGACAAGCTAGATTTGATTTCCAACAGTCTATCCATGAGGAGCATTGGTTTGGTTTCCTACACGGGAAACCATATGATGGAAGGACACCTCACCTTCTAGATTTTTGGATTGGGAGTATTCCAAAGGATACTCATGTGGATGTCATACAGTGCAGAGGTGGTTGTCATGGAAACCTTGCATCTATCAGGTTCATTTGGGATCTCAATATTCTTCTCGGCTTCTTTAAATGGGTTGAATATTAAGTTTCCTTATAGGAAAAAAAATTATTCTTAGAGGAAAGGTTATAATCAGAGTTAGTGCATCAACATCATGCTAGTGCTTCGTTGAGTTTAGTTTTGAATACCACTACACCCAATTTCAACTTGCTTGAAGACAAGCAAATTTGGGGAGGGGAGGACTGTAATGTCCCCATTTTGTATGCATCATGGTTCATCACTAGGACCATTAGAACCCCCATGGATCCTAGTGGAATACTTTCATTAGTTAATAAAGAGTTTTATTTTGGCCATAGTCACTTAGGAAATTAAATAAACTATGGTGGACCACAATTTTATTTTATTTAATAATTTTAATAAACATTTATGAGTTGTAATGGCCTAGGTGGCTCAAGGAGGGTGCATTGGATGAGGATAAATCCTATGAGTTGTACTCCATAGAAAATTTGTACAGAAAAGCATCCCAAAAGCAACAACAACAGGAAAAGCAGGAAAAGCAACCCAAAAGTAGCTCAAAAGCAAAAAAGCAGGAAAGTAGATGAAAATCAAATAATGCAAGAGTTTCCTAATTTTTGAACATAAGAGAGATTGGAAAAAGTAGGAAAGAAGGAAAAATGATCAAGCAAAGAAACAAAGGATAAATTTGACCAAGTAGGGAGAATTCATGAGGCAAGTGGGTCCAAAATGCAAAAGCAACTTGCCAAAGAAGCCCCACTCATCACGAAATTCGAATTTCATAGATGGAAAGTCCTAGAAGGCAGGAAGATAAGATCAATTATGAAGGAGAATTTTATAAAAGGAGGATTACAACTCCATTTGACATATTTTGTCAGTATGAGCATTCGAAATAGAGAGCTTGAAGCTTCTCTAGACTTGGGAGATGTGCCCCTACTGTCACCAGTTAGTTGAGAGATCGTCTAGAGTTTGAGGAGAATGGAATTCAGCCATTATAATTGAGTTTATTGTAGTTAATTTCATTTTATTTCAGATACAAGCCTTCTCTATTTGAGCGCACTCTTGTTCTTTAGTGAGTGAAAGTACTCGTTTTTATTGTTCCTACTATTATGCTTTGTATTTTCCCAAGGACGAGAACATATTAGTGAGTGATTGATACTATTATTAAATACATGTAATGTCTATGAACTCTTCTTAAAATTTATGATATAATTCTTCTCTTGTTTATGCAATAAAACTGTTATTGTTAATGATTTACTCACCCTATGCTCGTTACAATGCCAAATCTAGCTAGTTTCTAGTTTTAATGCAGTTAATCATCTTCTACATGTCCAATTTTGATTCTGTGAGTTTATGTAGGTTATTAAGACTCTTATGAGGCCATCCCAAGCCCTGTATTATATATTTGTAGTCCTCTAGGGTCATTTGGAAAAGCCTGGAAGTTAACTAGTTGAGGAGTCCCAGATAAAACCCTTGTTTGTTTAGCCTCCAAACTCTATTAGATTGTATCCAAATCCTTTTATTATTGATGTATAAGGGTGGGGAAATTCCACATAGCTTAATCCAGGTATGAGTACTTTCCGTGGGCACCAAAATCCTTGGGTTTCCATAGAAGTACCGTTGACAATTTCCTTGAAGCCTTGGGTTTAGCCCAAGGAGTCTACCTAGCGTGAAGTACCCATAAATGTGTTGTCTTCGGAGTATTGGCATATTTTACATATGATTATCATCCTTATTAGGTCCCTAACTATATCTTGGGCTATTTTAGGAATATTTCTGAAGTTGAATGAAAGTTTTGTCCTGAATCCTTGTCAAACTAGCTAGTTTTGATTCCAAGTAATCTACTATTTGTTTCATTTTGCAAATATTTTGAGTTAATGTGCATCTGACCAAAATAGGTACATTAAAGTGGTATCATATCATGTTTGTTTTCACCCGTGAGAAACGATACCAAGATCCATTGCTTAATTGAAAGTAGAATTGCAACCATGGCCTAGTTCAGTGGAAAAGATTTTGATTGGTATGAAGAGGAAGAATACTTTTCCGATTATGAAGAGGTCATTTACATAGATGGAGGATTGTCCATTTTGCATGAGGATGAGAAATAATTGTGTGATATTGTGTGCACAAAGATAAGAATGCCTAATCCACTAGATTTCAGTATTGTTGATGGTAGAGTGTGCTGTGGGGGAAAGCTTCTAGGAGGCATTCCATCTAAGTACCTCAGAGAATACCAAACAATGAGGAAGGAGATCCAGGAGGTATTACCTTTAAGATACTTTTGAAATTTCAAATTTCAAAGTTTATTTCCAAATGAGGATCCTTGTAGCAGCACATATCAAAGAAGAGTAAGTAATATTGTCAACAGTGTGTGTAGAGAAGTAGAGCATATGTTGCAGCAGAGTGAAGCATCACCATCACAATGCTCTGCACCCAATGATCCAGTGACTAAAGGGGCATCCAGAGCTTCTCATGATTTAGAAAGAAGGAATGCTTCAGTCAAAATGAAGCCATCAAATGAGCATGATGGACCTAACAATGTGCAAGTTTATCATGAGGCAGAAGAACAATGTATGGCACAAGACCGAACAACAAGTTGCGAAGCTATGATTAATGTGGAAAGAGGTTCCACTTCAAGACATTCAAGCATCTTTGTTGATGATTTCAATATCACTACAAAGGATATTGACTCTTTTGCGGGTGGTGAGACATATTTTGGATCAGATCCAAAGTAAGAACATAAATCATATATCCAATCACCACCTGAGCTTCCTAGTGAAGCAAAAGACAAGCACACATCAGTTGGATGTGAACCAGAAAGTTTGGTGGAAGGAAATACCACCATAGCTCTACCACACGAAGAGGAAGATGTGATGCAAAGGTATGAACAAAATTATGATTTCTATATTCTCTTTCTTCATCATGAGATTGCATCCACTTCCATGGAGGAGATTGGCATGGTTGAGTCCTCTAGTGGCGAGGCTCAAATTTCTAGTTTTGAGGACCATTGTAGTAAAGAGGATGGATTGTTGGATGGGAGTTTGAATGATACACATATGATGGATGAGCTCATATGTGACAACACACCTGGTGTTTTCAAGCAGTCATGGAGTGATTTGGAGAGCTTACTCCTAGTCACCGAAGAGAGGATGTTGCAAGTGTTGTCCAGAATTGATGATGCACATAGATTCATGGAGGATCTTATTAGGAGAGTTCAATTGGAGGAGGATAAGGTGGAGTTGTTGGGATAGTCTCTAGCTCTGAACTGTGCATCATTAAAGGATATTTGGAAAAGATGAAAGTAGGCTACTTGCAGATGTTCATAGATAGCGACATGGCTCTCAAATTTGTTGAAGGAAAAGCAACAACAGAAGGAGATAAATTTAATATGGATTTGGGATATTTTCTTCCATCTCCTAGGACTACTAGTGATGTGATGTGAGTGGTTGATTGCACACATGTTGCATTCGAGGAGCCTCATACGCAAGGCGAGCATGAGGAGTGTTCAGTGATGTAAGTGCCTAATGGTAGCAGTGATATGGATATTGGTTGTAGATAACCTGTCTCACACTTGGAGGATCATGAGATTTATCTATATGAGGAAGACTGATATATGTGTAAGTTTTAAACCTGACAGTGTAGAGAAGCAAAGCATACATATTATTTTAAGAAAAACAGAGATTACATCACAACATTCACACATAGTACACAAAGATTTACCCTAGAAACCCTTAATCAGGAAAACCAACAAACATTGGAGCCACACCTCCTATTTTTCTCATTATTTCATTATGAATCACTCACAATACAATATTGGTATTCCGCATCATCCAATACCCTAATCCGTTAACTCAGATATAGCATCCAATACATACATGTAGAGAATATAACACATACCCAACAATATGGAGGATGTACCTAAGTGCATTATACTTGGACCATGCAATAGCAGTGATATCTATCCATCTATGGATAGATGCATTTCAGATATGAGGACTTCTAGAGGTGAGAAAAAAACTTATAATTCCATTGACATCTCTCATAGTACCCAGTTAGATGAGCATCAACCGATGCACATTTAGATGCCACTTGATTCCATTCATCCACATATGGATTGGGTGGAAGAGTACATGGCACACATGGAGATAACTTGCAGAAAGAGTTTTGCTCATGTGTGGTGGAAGACAGTTGTGCAAGCAAGCTTCCATGAAGAGATTGACATGCAACCTATTAAGGCATTTGAATTGCACAAGGAAGGACTCATAATGCATATGTGGAGAAAATTCATATCTTGAGAAGAGGCACACTGGTACATTCTTATTGGACCAACCAACAAATGAGACCATGCATCTATTGTCTTAGTGGATGAACTTAGTAGAGAGTTGCAGCTGGTCTACTCTCTTTCACTCCTAGCACCTGAGGATGTGAAAGGAAATTTTAAGGGACCACTATTATTGGTGCTTCATGAGAATAAAGAGACACAAGTGTCTACTTCTCAACTTGATTTTGATCACTTGGACACACCCTTGGTCTTCCTTCAGTATGGTGAGCAACAATGACATCTACTTGTGCCACTTGATATTTGTTTCATGTACATCAGTGCAGGGGAGTTCCATTGGAGTAATTTGAGTGGAACAAGTGATCATGATGGTGTGAGCCATTGGATTAGAGTTTTTTCTGCACATGAGGAATTTCATGTCTTATTGGAGAGGCTCATAGAGATACTAATCATCCTTGGGAGGGATGAAATTCCAACATAGTGGTGGATGGATCCTAGCATACCATGGAGTGGTAGGTTGTCACAAGCAATAGTGATGATGGATGGTATGTTGATGTATTTGTAACTTTGGAAGATATTCACTTGTATAATGTATGCATTACATTTGTACTTTATTGTATCCCCAACGGAGATGTATTATTCCTCTGGTTGGAAGTGTCGTCATTTGTATTTGCAAGTGTTGCAAGTTACATTGTAAGTGTCGTAACTTATATTTGATGGGTTATTAGACCACCTTGGTGGGGTCAGCCCTGTATGATTCATGTGGATGGGTTATTAAGATTCCTTAGGAATTCGGCCTAGTTAGGGTTAAAGGCAGGTCAAGTCATTGTATAAATAGAGAGTGTGAGTCTCTCTCATTTTACTCATTCACTCACTCATCCAACTCGCATAGTTGAGAGATAGGACTGTGCACAAGTGGAGGAGGAGTAGCTGCTGGAGACATATATCTTTTGGGGTTTGATCTTTGTGATCTTTGTATTGGTGCTCATTCTATCTCTGAGGAAGTTGCGGGGTTTCACCTTCTTGGTTTTACCCGGTGAAATGCTTTGTGTCTATTGTCTCTTGTGTTTGATATGCTATACATATTGTTCTCTCAGTTAATATCCTAGATCATATTGAATTAAATGATGAAAAACTAACATGGTATCAGAGCTAGCCTAAAGGAAGGCGTTGTATGGAATTTACGACACTTGTTGCACTTGTGACAATTTGGAAGCCAGGGCTTGATATAGTAAAAGCTAGTCATTGTGGCACTTTCGCTATAAATAAGTTTTGGCGAAGGTTCAGGATATGAAACCTTTACAAGCCGAATATGAACAATTCATGTACCTTGTGTCCGAATATCAGCCTCATATTCGTTGTACTTTGTGAGATATTATTCGTACAAGTTAGGGTTTCTGTCTCTTCCAGAATGAAGCCCTAAATAGGTGACCTAGGAAAAACGGTTATATCTCGGGCTAGGAAGATCCAAATGGAATTCCATAAAAAGTGTCATTTAGTGCACAGACTTTAGTTTCACAGGTCCTAGTTTCAGAGGCCGAAGTTGAAACGGTGATACGTGGCACTCCGTACAAGTTCGCTATACTGTTTCATCCCATAAACAGGTCATGTTGCGACACTTAGCATATCTCTCTCATAGAGAATCCATTTGAGGTCACATCTATGGGGTTGGAAATATGATAGGTCAGTCTACCACAGGCCGAAGTTTCAGACCCTAAGGATCCAAAATTTCAAAGATACATCAGAAACAATATGGCATATATTTCTGTCAAAACATAATTGGATTCTAAGCACTTTCATTTTTGGATTGTCACTGCTGCGGGAAATTAAGGTTTCTGAAAAAGTTGGAATTTTTGGAATATGAGACCACAGCTGGATGATCCTCAGAAAAACTGAAGTTTAGATCCCAGAATCAATTTTTTTGGTTGTTCAGAACCCTGGGCTCTATCAAACCCTAGTTCGGGATTTTGACTAGAAAACCAGACTAACGCCGCTGACAATAGAATAGAATATGTTGTAGTGCATCTTCTACTAGACTAAAAATAGTTAATGGCATATTTACATGTGACACCATATATACTGTACAATGATAATCCTGGCAAAATAGAAGAAATTATAGATAAGAGGTTGAGTGGAGGTTATGACATGATATCCATCACTGGTGTTGCCAAACTAGCGATGAGATGTGTTAAGGAAGAACCATCTTCTAGGCCGAGCGTGACTGAGGTAGTGGCAGAACTCAAAGAGGCTGTCAAACATGAGGATCGGGCTTCTATATCAATTTCAGAGGACATGGGTATCGAAAGTAGCGATTTGTTGTCAGGCACGATCTCTTTATCTGTGGATTCGAGTGGACCTAGAGGGATGGAGTGCAATGATAACATCTCCAAGATTTATCTAGCAGGCAGATAAGTTCGCAAGTTGTACGCTGAATGGGGTATTGTCCCCATCAAGTGTTGTCTCTTCGGTCTTTTCTCAAAATTGAAAGTTTGGGTCAGGTGTGAATTATTCCTAAGCCAAATCAAATCTACAACTCTCAGCCATGACAGAGTTTACATCATGAATTAGATGTGTTACATGGTTTTGGTTATTCTTTTAATAAAATAATTGTCTGGCAACTAAATGTGCATCTAAGTGTGATTGTTACTGTTTTGTGTATTAGTTTTATGACAGGTTAACTTTTTTTATTTAATATAATTTTTATTATATTTATTAAGATATAAGTAATTTGATTTTTAATTATTTATAAAAATTGATGTTATCAATTTTTTATTTGCGCCAAACAATTTATATTTATCAATTAAAAACTATTTAAAAAATATAGCCCACTAGTTTATTTTCTTGTTCAATGAAGTTGGTCAAAAACCCTTGTTAATGAATTTTTGTAAAAAGCCATGACAAAGTAAGTGATCTTATCTTTTTGAGGACCAATGGAAAACATTTTACAAGATTTACACCTATTTAACGAATTAAAACAATTAAATAGGCAAACACACAAAGTATAAGTATATGTATGTATGTATATATAAGCTATTTACTTTTTGATTCATCTAATAGCAAAAGTACGACTAGGGACACCAGGTCTTGCTTAAACCATTAGGGGATTGACGAAAATGTCACTTTGCAAAATATCAACAACATTAAAAAGATTATTACTTCTAAGTTTAAAGAGAATTAGAGTTTAAAAGGAAATTAATATACTATAAGGAGGTCATTAACCCTAATCTAGAAAACCAAAGGTATCTCTCCTTTTTAAGTAGATTGAAGAAGAAAACTAATTTATCCAAAATAAGAATGAACTCTCATGAGCTTTGTAGTGAAATATGGAGCTGGGCAATGGACAATTCCTAAAACACCCTAGGAGGAAGGACTTGCCATCTATGCCAGGCTAACAACATTGAAGATGAAAGTCACTTTCTCTTAGAGTGCCCTACGTCCACATTAAATCATAGTTTCGCAATATTTATTATAATACTAACCTCCCTAATTTTCTAACTTGTCAAAACTATAGTGACCTCGATACACTTCTTTTTAATCCTTTTGAGCATAGGAATAAAGTTTTATAGAAAACCAAGTAATTTCTTTCTTTCTTCTTAAGGTATGATAGACGACGTTAACCATTATATATATTATCAAAACTAAACAATTAGTGTGCTTTATATTCTTCTCATATATTCATTAGTTTTGAAATAGTGAGATACTGTTTCTTTAGTTTCAATGTTTGCAAACATATACTTGAAATAATACTAAATTTTTTAATTAGTAAAGTCAATTTATTAGGAACTACTTGGTTTGATTTAGAGTTTTATTTATGTGCTCAAAAAGCTTGGAGAGGCGCATTCCTAAATTACTATAATTTTGACGAGATAGAAGGTTGGGTAAATTCGTATTGTAACAAAAAAATCGAAATTGAAATCTTATGTGGGTGTAAGCATGGAAATCTAAGAGGAAGTGATATTAATCCTCAACAATCACACTCTCACAAAAATGACAGATTCTTTTAGCTCATGGAGTTTTAGGAAAGGTCCAATGCCCTGTTTCACTATCTAGCTCAAGAGAGTTTGTTGTTATTTTAGCTACGTGGATCTTCTTTATGCTAGTTAAAACATGAAGATAATTTTGATCTTCAAGGTTAGGGTTAGTGACCTCCTTGTAATATCTTAATTTTCTTAAATTATCCTCTAAATATTCATCACACCATAGCTTTTCTTTGAACTTTTAAGTAATAATATTTTTAATATCATCTATATTTTGCAAAGTGACAATTTCACCAATCCCCCACATCTTTAACCGAGACATGGGGGTTCCTGCACAAAGTTGGTACCCAATTATGTTGTAATAGAAACACACGAGCACTAAAAGTGTAAAAATGTGTATGCTTTTCAAAAAAAGTGTGTGCATTCCTTTGTGCAGAGGTTCGACAATTGCCAAACCTACACGTAGGATGGACATCATGGACAATAATGCACACACATTATAGAAATGCACACGTTCTAAAAAGTATTGTGCATGCATAATTATAAATATAAAAACTACTCTACTATTTTGGCCATAACTTTCTATCTAGGCATCGTTTATTGGAGTTTTTACCTCATTAGAAAGGTCTTGAAAAGATCTACGTTGTTATGCTATGTTAATTTTATGTTTTTACATATATAGATTCTTATTTTTAAAATAATATAAACTAAATTTTCGAGGGATTCATTTACCCCATTCTTCATCCGATGTTGTCTTCATCCATTATGGTAATGCCAACGCATCTTGGTCATGGCCAAAATCTCCCCATCATGATTAGACATTGTCTCAAAGGGAGAGGGGGTTAGGGAGAGAGATAGAGAGGTGGGGGGGGTAGTTAGTTGTAGGAGAGGGGGATTAAGAGAGATAGAGAGAAGGGAGGGGTCAGGGATTGGGGGGAGAGAGGGACGGGGGGTGGTTAGTGGCAGGAGTATGATAGAGAGAGATATATGGTGGGTAGTTAGTGGTAAGGGGTAGGGGGACTAGCAGATACATAGAGAGAGAGGGGGGTTAGGGAGAGAGAGAGAGAGAGAGAGAGAGAGAGAGAGAGAGAGAGAGAGAGAGAATGGTGGTAGGGATAGGGGTATGAGGATTGGGGGGGGTTGGGTGTAGGGAGAGGGAGAGAGTGGAGTGGGTGTAGGTGATTTGGGGGGTAGGGGAGGGGGGTTGAGAGAGAGAGAGAGAGAGAGAGAGAGAGAGAGAGAGAGAGAGAGAGATGGGGGTGGTTAGTTGCAATGGGGAGGGGGAGTATGAGATAAATAGAGGGGGGGAGGGGGAGTATGAGATAAATAGAGGGGGGGAGGGGGTTTAGGGAAGAGATAGATGGGTGGGGATTAGAGAGAGAGAGAGAGATAGATAGAGAGAGAGAGAGAGAGAGAGAGAGAGAGAGAGAGAGAGAGAGGTTGTTAGGGAGTTGGGGGAGAGAGCTTCAGGGGTGGGGGTTAGGGGTAGAGTAAGGGGGGAGAGAGAGAGAGAGGTTGTTAGGGAATTGGGGGAGAGATATTGGCGGGTGGGGGTTAGGGGTAGAGAGAGAGAGAGAGAGAGAGAGAGAGAGAGAGAGAGAGAGAGAGAGAGATGTGATTAGGGGTAGGGGGGATGAGGGGATTTGTGGGAGAGAAAGAGATAGAGATCAAAAGGGCCAGTGGTTTGGGAAGAGTAGGGAAGTTAGAGAGAAGGGGGGTATATTTGAGGAGTTGGTGGGTTGGGGGGGGGGGGAGAGAGAGAGATATGGGGGGTGGTTAGTGGTAGGTAGAGGGGGATTAGGAGAAAGAGGGGGGGGTTATGGGTAGGGGGAGTAGGAGGAGGTAAATTAGAGAGAGTGAGGGAGTATAGGGGTGTGTGTGTGTGTGTGAGAGAGAGAGAGAGAGAGAGAGAGAGAGAGAGAGAGAGAGATGTGGGTGGTTAGTGGTAGGGGGGAAGGGGAATTAGGATAAACACACACACACACATAGACCTGGGGGGTGATTAGGGTTTGGGGGGAGAGAAAGAGATAGAGATCAAGGGGGTTAGGGATTTGGGGATGAGTAGAGATATTAGAGATAAGGTGGGGTATAGGTGAGGAATGGGGGGGTTGGGTTGAGAGAGAGAGAGAGAGAGAGAGAGAGAGAGAGAGAGATATGGGGTGGGTTGTTATTGGTATGGGGGAGAGGGGTTAGGAGGGATATATATAGAGGGGGGTAGGAGGTATAGATATAGAAGGGGGGTCAGAGAGAGAGAGAGAGAGAGAGAGAGAGAGAGAGAGAGAGAGAGAGAGAGAGAGAGAGAGAGAGAGAGAGAGAGAGATGGGGGGTATTTAGTTGCAATGGGGAGGGGGATTATGAGATATAGAGACTATGGGGGGGTTAGGAGTAGGGGGAGTAGGAGTTAGAGAGAGAGAAAGGGGTAGGGGGGTTTAAGGGAGAGAGAGATGGGTAGGGATTAGGGGTAGGTGTAGGAGTAGAGGGGGGGGAGAGAAGGTGAGAGAGGGGGTTAGTAAGGTTTAGGGGAGAGAGAGGGGGGGGATATTGGTAGAGAGAGAGAGAGAGAGAGAGAGAGAGAGAGAGAGAGAGAGAGAGAGAGAGAGAGTTGGGGGGTGATTAGGGGTTGGCAGAAGAGAAAGAGATAGAGATCGAGGGGGCTATGGATTTAGGGAGGAGTAGTGTAATTAGAGAGAGGGTAGTAGGGTAGGAGACAGAGGGGGGGCAGGGTAGTAGGAAGAGGATTTGGGGGGTTGGTGGTAGAGAGAGAGAGAGAGGTGGGGGAGGAGGAGGGAGAGAGAGATAGTGGTGTGGGGAGAGGAGGAGAGTGTTTAGAGGGAGAGAGATAAGTGTTTTGTGTGTGTGTGTGTGTGTGTGTGTGTGTGTGTGTGAGAGAGAGAGAGAGAGAGAGAGAGGTGGGGTGTTAGGGACAAAGGGATAGAAAGAGGGGATAAAAGAGCTCGAGATGTGGATAGGGAGGGAGGGGAGGTAGCATGGGGGGGATACATATCAGGTCTTTTTTCATTGACCTATACATTAAAAAATACCCGATATCTATCCATAAAATTCATGCTATAACAAATAACTACACATCATCAAAATCATCGCCTATATTGGGGTCCTCTTCGTTAATAACACCTTGTGTCCCCCACCTCTAGTCTATATCCCTTACCTCTATATCAAAGCTCAAAGTTAATCCTCCAACGAAATTAGTCGACACCCTACTAATGAAACCTCCTAATACAAGCATTAAGAAATGTATAAAAAACCGTTAGAAAAAAAGGATCGCAGAGCAATAACAATAAAGAAGATGCAAATATAAATCTCATAAAACAAATTACAAAAGAGAAACCAATGTAGCGTGGTTCACCCAAGATGGGCATCGACACAGAAATTTCCAGTCCTTATTATTATACAATCTGGAAAAATGAAGGGATACAACCTGCATCACATCCGCTGCAACTTCCTCTTCACTCTCTCACAGTCCCTCTTACACAATCATAGAGATATTTACAATGTTACAATACATTACAAAATCGTATTACAATGTCTTCCTTTTAAAGGTGAATTACCATGGGAAAATACCATGGGCTACCCAATACCATGGGCTCGTAAACTATTGGCCAACAAACAACCCAAAAATTTCTTTCGGGGGATTTTCCCCCGAACCCCCTCCCGTTGGGATGGGTGTACAGTCCAATTGCATAGCATATAAAAATGGGGTACAAACACAGCTGAAACAACATATCTGAATCAGGAAGATCAGGCTCCACAACCAACAAAAACATCCCTTGCCTAATAAGTAATTTTGTTTGAGTGAAGGGTACATTTTTACTAAGGTCATGCCAAAAGAGTTAAAAAACTAACAACACCAACATTAAGGTACATGCAGGGGTTGATGTGCTTGATTAATTGCCAATCCCATACCCTCATACATGATAGAATACAATGGAAATGTTGCAATCATAAAACCTTGAACAATGTTAAGTCTATTGAATTCCAAATGGGATTTAAAATTCTAGTTTGTGTCTATGAAGTTAGATGAGGTTGGAACCACTCTCAAGAATCCTGAAACATATTTTGGTAATATTAAAAATTTAATTAAAATGATAGAAAATGAAATATAAGGAATTCCACTTTAAATTTAAGAATTTAATATTTCAATTTAATGTTATTGGTGATTACTATGGTTTACCTTCATTTAGTTTCAAAAATTGGATGTCATACTTTCAAAAATATAACACGCATGCATTTTTATTTTAGTAGTGTGAGCATGTTAATAATGTGAGCGCATTAATAATAATGTGCGCGCATTAATAATAATGCGCATGCATTGATAACAACCTGCATGCGCTAATAAATGTGCACACATTAATAATAATGCACATGCATTATTTTTTAAATAATAACATGCATTCGATATTTTTGAAGTAATAACCCAAGCATTGGCATGATTTACTTTTTCCATCTACATTGTGGATGAGTTGTTAGCTTTGGTTTTAGGTTTGGACTGTCAAACCTATAGGTTCGACCTACAAATTACAAAACATGTATCCATTTTTTCATTTCCTTGTTTTTCAACCTCGAATCTACATGTGCTCTATGTGTTTACTATTAATGAAATTGCACAACCTTATAAAGCTCTATTTGTAGATTCCATTTTTTTTTGAGGAAGACAATATTGTTTTATATTATTTATTTATTTTTATTTCATCATATGTCAAATTTAAAAAAAAAACATAGGTTTCTTATTTTCTTTCTAACCTTTGATTGGTTCACCTATTTTGAAAACAAAAAAGAACCCGTACAAGGACAAACAAAGACCTATATACTTAAAAAAGGTCATTAATTGTGTTATGACCCTCATATTGGATCCTATCACTCCACCTTCTCATTCTAGGGTTTCATTGAATTTCTTAATTTAAAAAAATATAAAATTAACATTAAAATTTATGGAAAAATAACACCACACAAGAACCGCTATTATCTATAACTTTATAATTTTTTTTGAAATTTTTTATTTTTCACATACCAAACCCGAGGCCTAATGTGAACACATGCATTAGGTTTTAGAATAAATTTATCATACCAATGTTACAAGCATACCATTTTCTTAAAGTTATACTAATTTTCCACAATTAAAAGTTATATATTCTGGAAGGTAACTCTATTTTCTACCTTTCATCTTTTTACAACGCGTTCTAAAAAGTTGTACAGGTACCTCTAATAATTATTTTTAGTGATCAATTTTCTATTTTCCAAGTTTCTGTTGCAACTAACGTGTCATAATTGGAGAGAATTACCTTGCACCAGCCCATGGAATCTTTATTCCAACCTTGCATGAGCCTTATGTGGTTTTAATTGGAATTTAAAGTAGTTAGGAAGTCTCCCATCTCTCAAGTTATTTAATTTTTGTTTGTACATTAGATACCTAGTAATAACTGTGCTCTTAATGGGGGAAATACCCACTTCATGTAGGAGAATATGATATGGTGTATTGCTTTTAATTTTACGATTGTAAGTTAAAATTATTTTGGATTTGCTCAATCATTCTCCAAGATTCTATAGAGAGGTTGTAGGCCCAAAATTCACATCCATATAGGAGAATTAGAGTGACAAGAGTTTCAAAAAGGAATTTATTTGTATCCCACATCATAAGGTTTTCCAACCCACAATTGTTTTCAAGACCAAAATAAGATTTCCACCCTCCATTGATCCTTTTCTTTCTGTAGTTCTAGTTAATCTTGTGATGGATATCAATCCTAAGATATTTGTAGGAATTCACTTCCTCCAAGTAGCTATTATCATACAAAAAATGAGCATGATAGATAGCTTAAAAACATTAATTGAATGTCAATTATAAGTTTGGTTTCGCATCAGAAAATTTGGGCAAGTTTTGATGAGGTTTCAAAAGCAAACAACAAAAATTGCCTCCCAAGACTGCACAACTAGTTCAACTTCGGGATTTCCCAAACAGGGGGAGAAGGATACGAATTCTTGGTTTTAGACATGGAATGAGCTGATTGAAATATTCAATTATATAAGTAGTTGAAAGAAATCAAATTGGAGTTGTAGAGTTTCATCTGTTGATCAAACACTGAAAACTAGCTATTTTCCATGGCAATCTAGACTAGGTGCAAGAAATTGATATGAAACTCAGACTTATCTTTATTCATTCTATAGAATGGACTTCAGAGGTTCAATATTAAATTAATGAAATCCATCATAAGCTGAAATACATCTCATAGAAGACTCAGGAAATAAATACATAAAAGAAAGAACTCTCCATCATAGAAAGACTAGAAATCATCAAGATTTCAAATGGGAGGCTTCTTAATATCTGCAAACAAATTCGAACTTCACTAGATCAGACTTTAGGACCTGAAATAAAATCAATTATGAATGCTGGATGTCATCATCCTCTCAGAAGAAGTAGGGGCACATCTCCCAGCTTGGACTAGGGGAACATCTCCCAAGTCAAAGAGGAAAAATATCTCTCAATCCAATTCTCCAATTGTCAAAAGATGGAAAAGTGGCGTGCAATCCTTCTTTTATAGAATTGAGGTGACTTGTTGAGCAATTCATATAGGCTAATGAAATTCTAGCTCATATTCTACTTCACCAATCTTCTTTAGGACTTTGTATGGATCGTAGAACCTTGGTTGTAGATTGTCAACTCCCTTAGACTTCAATGAGGATTTACTATAGGGCTACAACCTCAAATATACCAGATCTCCTACTTGGAAGGCTCGCTCCACTCTTTTCCTATTTGAATTCACCTTTTGTCTATTTTGTGATACATATAAGTTGTCCTTGAGAGTCCTAAGTATGTCTTGACTCTCTTGGAGCCAATCCTTTTCCTTCTATGTCTTGCAATCACCAAATACCATATCAGCAAAAGTGGGTGCATCATATCCATATAGGGCCTTGAATGGTGACATTCCAAGTTATAGATGGAAAGTGGTGTTATAGAAAAACTCTCCCAAGTGTAGCCAAGTAGTCCATATATTCTGCTGACCAGTAACATAGTTTCTGAGGTAGCCTTCGAGGCACTGGTTCACTCTCTCTATTTGACCATCAGTCTATGGATGGTATCTTGTAATCATGTTCAAACTTTTCCCCATCAACTTGAACAATTCTTGCTAGAAATTGCTAGTGAACTTACTATCTCTATCACTAATGATAGATGTTAACGGACAATCCACTCGAGCGGACGCGAGCCGGATCTCCCTAGTTCAAGTGAATCTAGAAAAAATAGTACAGAATACAAAACTCATTTCCTAGATCTAGTTATAGATTGAGTACTTAGATATCATACCTTTCAGATCGCAGATCCTTCTCCTTGTTGTTGCTCCAAGTCTCGCGGTCGTCAGATCTCCAGCTGTAAGACCTGTCAAGACAATATAGAAACAACACAAGCAGTACAAGATATATAAACAATAACTGATCTAAATTAATAGTTGAGGAAGAAAGTTCTAAACATCATCAACGAGACAACATTTATGGAAAGAGATTATATTAACTGTATAAAAGTGGGAATACATAGAAAGGATGAAGCTACAACCAAAAACTCAACGTCGCATCCTCCATCCAACATGTCCAAGCCAAGTCTCCAAGATGGTACAAGCTTCCCAATCACCAATATGGGTTCTACCAGCATAAGGGTACCATAGAACTTATCCCTTCTCATGGAGAGAGTGGGTGTTTATATAGGGCTAAAGAGATAGGATAGGTTGAGGATTAGGGGGAGATGGTTAAGGGATCTTCCCATTAGGCTAGGAACCGAAATGCCACCTCACCTAGAGCCTAGGGATAGGCCTCCACATCACTCATCTTCGAGAATGGGCTCGAAGATACTCTTTTATCCAAATAACTGACATCATCGCAGGTTGCATTAGGACAACCTGCGATGTCGCATGTTGCACAAGGGAAGACTGCAACGACCTTGAAAAGTAGGCCAGTTAATCCCTCCAGTCATGGGAAACTTCAGGGATATGTTTTTACTCTAAAACGAGTTCAGGTATCATAGCAAAGAGCTTACATAATGGTCAAGATGACGACATTATCACAACGGTCATGATGATGACACTTGGTCATAATGACGATACTTGCAACGGTCATGGTGATGACACTAAGTCAGGATGACGACACTTGCAACACTTGTGACACTTGTGACACTTGCACAAGGGTGACAAAATTTTGGTGTAACAGAATTCCCCCCAAAGTATGAAGCTGACGGAATGAGACAGGTGAAATGCTTTGTAATAAGAAAAAATGGGAAGGACTTGCTAGTTGGAAGGAGCTGCTGCAGAAATGACCTGAGATCCACAAGTCTCATACAACACAAAACATGGCTGCCGACCAATACATTGCAGATCCATGATAGTAAAGATCGATTGAACACAATCATGGCTACTAGACATAATCATAGATCCATGATGAGATGATAACATAGCCACGACCAATACAAAAGTGGATCCGTGTAACTCTAAATTGACAACACAACCACGACCAATACAAAGTGGATTTGTGCATCTCAAACAATCTCCATCGCAACCTGGGTAGAAAATAACTTCCTCAGGGTCTTCAAGCTGAACCTGCAATGATACGAATCTATCCATGTGATTACAATGTTTTGGAGTCGAACATGGTAGAAACCACTTGATTACTGGTCATTAATGTACACCGTTAACAAGTGCGAGGGAGATCACCATTGATGTCAATGATTCCCAAGGTATCATAGTACATATCATCAAGCATGAATAAATGAGTTGAAGTCGAACACAAGATGAAATCTTTCAATCAAGAGTCAATGATGTAAAATCATGTTGAAAGCGAGGTAACCTGCCATTGAGGCATGCAGGCCCAAGGTACTTGGTTGGTTTCTAAGTTCAATCCTCGGATGATGATTTGAAGTCGAAGAGGATGAACTCGTCGAAGGAGGGCCATGATGAATCCCCCATCATCGACACGAGACTCGATAACAGATGTTTGGAGTAGATCGGATGGCAGAGTAATGTGCAAGACTGACTCAAGGTAGATCAACATGATCGAAGGTATACTAACTGCAGATGATGAGTAATGAGACATCTCTTGAACATGGGCATGGCATGACTTGGCAGTATTGACATGACGAGAATGATACCAACCCCTAATGCAACTGATGGTGGAAGCATTCTTTGCCTGATCCAAAGGAGCAACGCGACTCATGGAATTGACAAGACTCGAGGACAAACAGATTATCCAAGTACCGAAGGAAAATGCAAACGAGTGCCATGTTCAAGAGTGACTATGTACTGCCGTAATTAAGATGTAACATAAAATTTTTCATTTTTCCCCATCATGATTGATGAGTGCCTCATGTGTTTTTGACAAGCTTGATGAGGGTAACCAGATGCTCGGTATAGATCATCTCATAGATGAGTCCAATCCCAAACATTTTACGAACCTAGGAAAGGAGGGGTTCGTCCCATAATGGGCCCTTCAATGTTTAAAATTTAACGAGTCCAGAGAAGGAAAACTCGGTGTCATTTCATGTTTAGAGAGTCTGAAAAGAACTAAAGGAGACTCCGATGGTCCTTTTTCGTAAAGTTAGCCTCATCGCCCAAAAAAGGGTAAAACAACACGGGAGAGGACTCTTCCAGTCATGATTGGCTGGAGTATACCTTTTTCGTAATTAGTGCCTCCTGGTACGAAAAAGGGGTCAACTATCACTAGAAAGACGATCATTCAAATGCTTTTACAAGCGTGAAAGCATCAAGTTCGCTTGATAATCTTTTCCTATTTAGGGAGTCAGAAAAGAGTTTAAAAAGGACTCCATGGACAACTTTGTCATGGTTGATGATCGAGTACAACAAAGGAAAAAGTAAACTCGGCACAGTTCCTTTTCCGTAAATAGTCTAGCGAGACCGGATAAAGTGATAAACCTATACTCGTTAGACACACCTTTTTACTCAAATTTTTAACAAGCACGAGAATGGTATCAAAAGCACTCGGAATCTTTTTCATATTTGAACCAGAGAACGAAAAAGTAAAAAGTAAGCTCAAATACTATCTTACTGTTTTTAACGAGCTCGAAACCTAAAAAGGAAAGTATGCTCGAAAATGTTCCCAATGGTGGATTTCTTCCTGTCATGAAATCCAAAGGTTGGTGCATGCCCCCAGCATGATTGCTAGAAGTAAGTGACTTAGCTCCAACGTGGTGTAGAGAGGCGATCGAGTTGACTTCAATGTAACTTATAGAGGTTGAAGACATGCCCCCAAGCTTCATTTCATCTGCCTAAGGCATAGGCGGGTGAAAAGAAGGTTCAGGTACTAAGTCTACAAGGAGACTCGACTCAAAGGGAAAGGATATGTTTCATTTTTTAATGATCTTGACACACGATTAGAATTCTGCTCGCGGGAATCTATTTCATTTTTTAACGAGCTTAACATAGAACTGGAACTATGCTCATGGTTAAGGTCTATTGACAGGTTCCTTCCCAACACGATGCCTAGAGGTTGGTAAATGCCCCCAGCATGATTTCTAGCGGCTTAAAATGGTAGTGTTCCCTCAACATGATTGCTGACGGTACGACATGTGGCATGCCCCCCAAGCTTCGTTTCATCTGAAAATGATGCTTGCTAACCAAACTACCAACCTGGCTACTAATATGAAAATTTTCACTAAGGGGGGGAAAACGAGAATCAAAGGAAATGAAGGTTCAAATTCTAACTCTAGCGAGAGACTTGAACCGATGGGAGGGAGACCTATTTCATTTTTACACAAGCTTGAAATAGACAATAACTATGCTTAAGGGGGCCCATCTTATTTTTTTAACGAGCTTGAAATGGAATAAAACTATGCTTGAGGGGGCCCATCTTATTTTTTAACGAGCTTGAAATGGAATAAAACTATGCTCGAGGGGGCCCATATTATTTTTAATGAGCTTGAAATGGAATAAAACTATGCTCAAGTGGATGGTTTCATTTTTGTGCAAGCTTGAAACCAAAGGTAAACTATGCTTAGAGGGGTCTATCTCATTTTTTAGCAAGCTTGAAATAGAATAAAACTATGCTCCAACGGATTGGTTTCATTTTTATGCAAGCTTGAAACCAAAGGGAAACTATGATAGGGTGGTTGGTTTCATTTTTTAACGAGCTTGAAACATAACATAAACCGTGCTCGTACCCCCCATCCTTAGGGGGAAGAAACCACTAAAACATGTGGAACATTCAGGGAAGCTTGTTGACTAGGAGTCATATGATGAGTGGGTGTCACGAAAGAAAGCTGATCAATGGTCACAACATTCCCACGATGGGGAAAAAACATCACTCGAAAGAGTGTGGACATGATGACTTTCATAGCATAGACATAATCACGTCCAAGGAGTAGATTGAAATCTAAAGGACCTTGGACAACCATGACATCAATATAAATAGTTTTACCTCTCAACATGACAGGTATCTGCGAGAGAATCCCTAAAGGTCCGGTAGGCCTTCTATTAAAAGCCAAAATCTGGTCAGTTGTTGGCACAAGCTGAGGAGAACCTATAGCTTGCCAAGCAGTTGAGGATAAAATATTAATAGAAGCTCCCTCATCAACTATTGTACGAAAGATTTCTTTATCGGAAACTCCTATAGATATTTGAAAAGGAATACTTGAAGGAAGATGAGATTCTATTAGACCATTCCAATCAAAGGAAATGACCTCAGTACTTGGGGGGGTCCTGTAGGAATGGACAGGGTCTCCCCTTGCCTAGGACATTCTGAACTAACTAGGAAAACATCAGCGGTTTCCAATTCACTCTCACTTGGAAGATAAGAATGAGATGAAGATTGTGTCATGGTGACCACTTCAGTATGGACTTTCTCCAATGAAAGAGCGGGATCGAGTGGAGATTAGATCGACTCGATCACTTCACTCTTCGAAGGAAGAGTGGGATCAATTACAGATGAAATTGAATTGACCACTTGGTCAACCAACGGGGGGTCGAGGGACAACTTACTATCGCTTGTTGGAAGCACTTGTTGAGAGCTAGTAATATCTTCCAACCACCGTGAAGCTTCATCCATGCTTGGAAAAAGGTAAGCATGATGCATGCCCTTGCATATCCAACAAGGGTCTGCAGCTCTACCCTTTCGACTCTTCACCAATGGGTCATTGGTCGAGGAAGTATCATCAACATGATGGTCAGAGGTTGACGATACAAATGGTTTGGGGTTTTTAGACCACACTTCTGACACATAGGAGAGACCGGGACAATTCTTGAGAAGGTGATCACCCTTGCAAAGTTTGCAAGGGAACTTTGGCTTACGAGGTGCTCTCATAGAATGAGTGCCATCAGATGCAGATGGTTGACATTTGGTCTCTTTCTTATCCTTCTTCTTCTTAATCTTCTTTTTCTTCTTCTTCTCATCCACATGATTACTAACACTAGAGTCTTCAGTAGGAGAAGAGGAAGAGACAGAAGCCGATTCAACTTTTGACGGAGAAGGAGAAGGGTCACCATGAGATTGATGCTCATGTGGTGAAGGACCTAGGTTCGACACATTTTGTGCACTTGGTGTAATTGGATTGGAGAATAACCATACCGGTAATCCTATCGTCAATCTAGGAAGACTCAACGTAGCCATAAAGGGAGGACCAACAGTTCCACAAGGGGGAATAAAAAATGGCATACCCTAGAATGGGGTGCCTCGGTTGGTAGTCCCAGAAGAATCTTCCATATCTAAACCTCCTAAGATTCTCTAAAGTACCACACAAATCGAACACTACTCAATTCTAAAAGCAACAAGCAAACTGTGTGAATAGGAGTGGATTCAAAGTCTGGAACCTCACGGGATTATCAAGGCATTGCAAACCGCGATATACTGCAGGGTCCAATAATATGACACGACAAGGAGGATTGGGATCGTACCCTTTCCTGCATACCCGATTACCTGGACAGTACGTGCATGCTAATCTCCCCAAGTGATGTTCTCGGTGTATTGCTTTGCCAAGACAGCCAAATGGTTAACTCGATTGGTTTCAGGAATCCTAATGGTGTCTCCTGATACACGCAAGGTACTTGGGAGCTCAAATCTGTAGTGGTGCTGTCTAATGCACAACCATTGGCACGAGACCTTCCGATATATGTGTCGAGTACGTGATACACCCTTTGATATATGCCAAGTACAGATTATGGTACTTGGTGGGTACGTGAAGGAGCTCGATATACCGATGTACGTGGAAGACTACAATACCCCCAGACTACAGTGCTGGAAAATAACGACAGCTGCCATGCTTAACGACGCCGGAACACGTCTCTAACTTACACACAAGTTGCTAAATGATTTGAACCTAAGCTAGCGTTAATTTTATCTTGTACAGTTAGGTGAATGCATGAGGTGAGTACATAAATGTAAACATAATGCAATCCTCAGCTACATGATAATGCACATTTTCTTTCCTTTTCAATGAAAACTACTTAAGGTAAGGAGATATTTTTCTTTCTTTCAAACCAAAAGTACTTAAGTAGTAGCGAAAAGAAGAATTCCTTCCTAGAGTGCAATAACTCTAACTTTCTGCAATAATTAGCTAAAGAGCGCAAAGAAAATGAAAGATGCAACTAATCTTAACAATGTGTAAAACAAAATGATGAAACACTTTCCAATTTTCAAATGCATATACCAAAAATGAAATTTGATAACTCAACGCTTTTCATATCTATATACAAGAAGTGAGAAGATATCTACAGCACTCTAATCTTTAAAAAATTCCCAAAGAAAAATTGCAAGCACCCAAACAACTCAAAGGCACTCAAGAATGGCTCAAAATATACCAAATGCAATAATCATAACTCATTTCCTATCTTTTTACACTTGAAAAAGACACATCTAAGCTATGGAAAGAAAGATTCCACAAACGTTTCCAATCAAATGCAAGACAAAGATAAGCACTTAACAATCTTATCTAACTCAAATGCACACAAATCTGAAACAAGCCTTTCTTCTTCTTATGATGATAAGACCAAGAATATCAAATGATCAAAATAAAGTAAGAAGAATATTTACATTTTCCAAATTCATGAATATAGCAAAAGAGTGACAAAATCAAGCTTTTCTTTGAACTAAAGTGGAGACAAAGAATCAATCTTCCCCAAAAATGATTGAATAGCTCAACATGTAAGGGAAACAAGATGCATAACCCAAGAAAGAGAGGCTCAAAAAGACATGGACATCCCACACTCTTCAAGTCTTTAAAACAAGCCAATCATGCCAAACCAAAAATGATCTCAAAACCTTGAGATGGGTCAAAACGACTGAAGAATGCATGATTAAAAAATAGAACCCATTTCACTTAAAAATGCAAGAAAAACAGTAGTTTTTACTCAAGTGGCCAAACATGAATCCAAAACTCAAAAGACCCAAAAACCAATACAAACAAGCCAAACAAAACATTGCTGGACAAAAGGGGCTCTGCCTGGAAGGTACGGTGCAGAGGAGTCTGTACACAAACCAAAACTCAAATCAGAAATGGAGAAAAGGTGTCTGTACGGCAAAAAATGGCAGATCGACGTACTCTGCGCTTATGCATAGTGCGACATCGCAGTTCACTAGTGCAGGAAGTGTGACGACGTCGCAATATACCAATGGAAGGGTTGCGACGACATACTAACAGGAAAAGAACATAGATTAAAAACAACACAGTATCTCTCTGGGTACACTGACTAGGTGCGATAGGCGAGATCTAAGTCCAAAAATGAACCAATTCTCTAGATAACGAGCATAAAAAGGTCTGCCAATGAGAAGTACAAACTCAAAGGAGGGAAATCAGACTCTTCAAAGCAAAGATCTGATGGTGAAAGGGCTTAAGAAGCAAATGGCCAAAGAGATTGCTTGGAAAAGCAATCAACTGAAACTAACATTCAGATTGAAAACAACAATGTTCTTCCCTAGTATGGTCGCCATATTTGTTAACGGACAATCCACTCGAGCGGACGCGAGCCGGATCTCCCTAGTTCAAGTGAATCTAGAACAAATAGTACAGAATACAAAACTAATTTCCTATATCTAGTTATAGATCGAGTACTTAGATGTCATACCTTTCAGATCGCGAATCTTCTCCTTGTTGTTGCTCCAAGTCTCGTGGTCGTCAGATATCTAGCTACAAGACCTGTCAAGACAATATGGAAACAACACAAGCAGTACAAGATATCTAAACAATACTGATCTAAACTAATAGTTGAGGAAGAAAGTTCTAAACATCATCAACGAGACAACATTTATGGAAAGAGATTATATTAACTGCATAAAAGTGGGAATACATAGAAAGGATGAAGCTACAACCAAAACCTCAACGTCGCATCCTCCATCCAACATGTCCAAGCCAAGTCTCCAAGATGGTACAAGCTTCCCAATCACCAATATGGGTTCTACCATCATAAGGGTAACATAGACCTTCCCCCTTCTCATGGAGAGAGTGGGTGTTTATATAGGGCTAAAGAGATAGGATAGGATGAGGATTAGGGGGAGATGGTTAAGGGATCTTCCCATTAGGTTAGGAACCGAAATGCCACCTTACCTAGAGCCTAGGGATAGGCCTCCACATCACTCATCTTAGAGAATGGGCTCGAAGATACTCTTTTATACAAATAACTGACATCATCGCAGGTTGCATTAGGACAACCTGCGACGTCGCATGTTGCACAAGGACAGATTGCGACGACCTTGAAAAGTAGGCCAGTTAATCCCTCCAATCATGGGAAACTTCAGGGATATGTTTTTACTCTAAAATGAGTTTAGGTATCATAGCAAAGAGCTTACACAATGGTCAAGATGACGACATTATCACAACGATCATGATGACGACACTTGCTCATAATGACAATACTTGCAACGGTCATGGTGACGACACTAAGTCAGGATGATGACACTTGCAACACTTGCGACACTTGCGACACTTGCACAAGGGTGACAGCATTTTGGTGTAACAATAGACTTGGGCATGCCATGAAGTCTGGAGACATCTTTGATAAAAAGTTCAACCATTTGGTTGGCTGCAATAATGGTTGTGATAGCAAATAAATTTGCAAACTTTGTTAGTCTATCAACCACAACAAAAATACTATCTTTACCTTGGATTTTGGGAAGTTCGGTGATGAAATACATTGACATAGTTTCCCATTTCTGCTCAGGTATATGAAGGGCTTGTAGGATTCGAGATGGATGTGTATGTTCTACATTGTTTTGCTAACATGACACACATTATCTAACATACTCCATCACCTTTTTCTTTAGGCCCTTCCTGTTGAAATATTGTAACTTCTAAGAATATTTTATTTGTACTTTATCATATATCCAAAGATGTTTATTCCTCCGTCGAGATGTTGTAACTAGGGTTATTAGAACTCCCTAGCGGGGTTGGCCCTAGGTTAGTTGTTTAGGGGTTATTAGACTCTCCTAGGAGAAGTCGGGCCAGTTAGGGTGAAAAGTCAAGCAGGAGTAGAGTATAAATAGAGGAGGTGTGTTCCTCATTTATACTCGCTCATTCACTCACTTGTGAATTGCACATAGGAAAGAGAGAGAGATATGCAAAGGAGGAGAAGGAGCTTTTGTTTGGGGATTACATCTTTGTATTTGTTGTTCAACTATATTGAGGAAAGCATTGTTGGGTTTTCTACCCCATGAGGGTTTCCCAGGATAAATCTGTGTCTATCTTGTGATTGTGTTTCTTTCAGTGATCCTTATTCTCTTGTTGTGAATTTTATGCTAAACTTAACATGGTATCAGAGCTATCCTGAATAGGACATCTTTCACAAGGTGAAAATACCTCTCTCTCCTCCTCTGGTGAAAATTAGGGTTTCTACAAAAGTTGAAATTTTTGGAATCTGATTGCATGGCTGGATGCTCGTCCTCAAAAGAAAAATTTTGAGCCCTAGATCGAACTTTTTGAGTGGATAGATCTCCAAGAAAGTCAAACCCTAGTTTGAATTTTTGACCAGAAATTGCAGAAAACCAGAAAACTGCGAACCAGAATTCTACAGCAGGTCTGAATTTCACAAGTCAAGTTTGAAGGGTGAAAAGTTGAAGTTTTCAAAAACCAAGTGTACCAGTCAGCTCGCCTCAGTTAATCACATCTCCTCATAAGGTCAATTTTTCATTTTAAGAATTTTCAATTTTTGGTGATCTCCTGGATAAGATGGCCCCAAGCACTAAGCTTGAGGAGAAGCTAGAAGGCATAGAGAATTTTCAGGCATGGAAATATATAGAATTGGTCTCATTCTTGAAGAGAATGATCTTGCCCAATACATCAAATATGAAGTTGCAGAACCTGCGGAAGATTAAGCTAAAGAGAAGCACAAGAAGGACTTGATTAGGGCAAAGAGAATCATTGTTGATTCTATCAAAGACCACTTGATTCCCCAAGTGTCATCCAGGAAGACCCCGAAGGAAATGTATGATTCCCTAGCCAAAATGTATGAAGGGAGGAACATCAACAGGAATATGAACTTGAGAAATCAATTGAAGAGTAACAAGATGATTCAAGGAGAATCTATTCAATATTACTTCACAAGGGTCTCACAGTTCAAGGAACAACTAGAAGCCATTGGAGACACCCTTGATGAAGAGTGACTGCTCTCAATGGTCTCACTAGACCTTGGTATTCAAACATCCAAACCATGTGTTCTAGAAAAGAAAGTATGAAGTTTGATATTGTATGGGAGTATTGCATTCAAGAAGAGGCTAGTGTAGCCAATAGACAAGCATTACTCAAAGAAGATAATCAAGCATTATCCACCCATACCAAGAGAAGAAGGAGTCAGCCTCACTTCAATAATGGAATCAACAAGGAGTCTCAACCTCCACAAAGGTTTCAAAAGAAAAGAGGAGCTAATCCAGGAAGAGATCACTCTTCATATCAATGTTTCATTTGTCACAAAATAGGACACATTGCTAGAGATTGTCCTTCAAAGAAGAAAAAGAATATCCACCATAGAAGACATCAAGCACATCTAGCAGAAGATGACAGTGAAGAAGAAGAGGAGGAAATAACTCAAAAGAAAAGAGCTAAAGAAGAAGAAGAATATGTAGAAGAGTATGTTCTATTCTCTACACTCTCTGGGTTTGTAACACCTGGAGAAGATACATGGCTTATTGATAGTGGTGCTTCAAAGCACATGATAGGACAAAAGAAGACTCTTTCAAGACTTGAAGAGAAGACCTCTCCACAGAAGGCATCTTTAGGAGATGACTATCAATATCCCATAAAGGGAATTGGTGAAGCAAGCTACAAGCTTGATTCTGGAACCCCCATGAAGATGAAGGAAGTTTTATATGTACCAGGGTTGAAGAAGAACTTACTTTCTATCTCAACATTAGATAAGAAAGGTTATAGGGTTGCATTCATAGATGGACAAGTACTCATGTGGCCCAAAGGAAAATCAATTGAGGATGCAGTTATTATTGGTGAAGAGGAAGGAGGGATATATAAACTCAAACTGACATTTAGAAGCAACCCTTGTTCATGAAGCCACTAGCCCAAGTGAGATATGGCATAGGAGGCTTGATCAACTTAACTACAAAGCACTACCTCATGTGAGCAAAGTAGTTATAGGACTACCAGATTTGAAGATTGATCATGAAGACACTTGCAAAGGATGTGCAAAAGAGAAGAATATCAAGAACCCATTTCCAAAGAGTGAAACAAAGACTAAAAGTACTTTGGAATTGATCCATTCAGATGTATGTGGTCCCATTCCCTCCACATCTTTGAGTGGATTTGAATACTACCTTACATTTATTGATGACTATTCAAGAAAGACTTGGATATATTTCCTGAAAGGAAAAAGATGAAGTCTTTGGAAAATTCAAGGAATTCAAAGCCTTGATAGAAAATCATTCAGAAAAGAGAATCAAGACCCTCAGAATAGATAATGGTGGAGAATATACTTCAAAGGATTTTGAAGTCTTTTGTAAAGAAGCTGGAATCAAGAGGGAACTAACCACTCTCTATAATCCTCAACAAAATGGTGTTGTGAAAAGAAAAAATAGAACCATTATGGAAGCAGCGAAGACAATGATACATGATCAAGATCTTCCTATGCATCTATGGGTTGAAGAAGCAAGGATGGCAGTTTATGTCCAAAGCAGATTGTCTCATAGTGCCCTTGGATTCAAGACTCCAGAAGAAGTGTTCACAGGGAAGAAGATTGAGGTAAGCCACCTCAAGATATTTGGGTGTCCTGTATATATTCACATACCAAAAGAGAAGAGAACTAAGCTGGACCCTTCTGGAAAGAAGGGAATATTTGTTGGGTATTGTGAAGCATCCAAGGCATTCAGAATTTACATCCCAGGATTCCATCACATGGAAATTAGTAGAGATGTAACATTTGATGAAGAAACTGCTCTCAAAAGATCCAGAAAGTGCTAGTATGAAGAAGTATATGAAGAAGATATACCTCCTAGAAATACAAATGTTGTTTCCTTCCTTGAAGAGGAAATACCAGAAGACCATGATATGATAGAACCTCAAGAACCACCACCAATGAACATATCACGGAAGAGAAAGCCAGCATGGGAAAGAGACATTATACAAGGAGCAGAAAAGTATGGAGCTCCAGAAGGCTCCACAAGAGTAAGCAAGAAACCAAAGCCATTCTCCAGCTATGTGGCTTTGATGCGTGATCTTCTTGATATGAACCGTTACACCAATACCCTGAGGTGTTAGTGAAGGCCTCCCACTAGGATCTTAACATCCCACCACGCTCCGCAGTCCAGACTCTGGGATGGATGTGCACTCGTACGGTGGTGTCCCCTTTGAGCCGTATGAGCCCCGAACAAACACTGCAATCCCGACGTTTCCACCCGCTCTGTGACTCGGACCTGGGTGGAGGCTCTGATACCAAATGATACGAACCATTACACCAAAACCCTGAGGTGTTAGTGAAGGCCTCCCACTAGGATATTAACACTTGTAGACCAAGAACCTACCAGTTATGAAGAAGCATTTCATAAGAAAGAATGGGTAGAAGCAATGACAGAGGAATACCAGTCAATAATGAAGAATGATGTTTGGGATGTAGTTCCCAAACCAAAAGACAAAATTTTAGTATCCTCGAAGTGGATGTAAAAGATAAAGCATGTTGTGGATGGTAGCTTTGAAAAGTATAAGGTGAGGTTTGTAGCCAGAGGATTCTCTTAGAAAGATGGAATTGACTATGAAGAAACATTTTCACCTGTTGCAAGGTACACTTCCATTAGAACCATCGTGGCACTTGCATCCATGATGAAGTGGATATTACACCAGATGGATGTGAAGACAACCTTACTGAATGGTGTGATTGAGGAAGAAGTGTACATAGAAAAACCACAAGGATTTGAGGTTGAAGATAGAAGAACCCACGTATGCAAACTAAAGAAGGCTTTGTATGGGTTGAAGCAAGCTCCTAGAGCTTGGTATGGAATAATTGACAGCTTCTTGAAGAGATTGGGCTTTACCAAGAGTAAAGCTGATCCTAACCTTTACCTCAAGGTCATGGATGGTGAACCTATCATATTGTTGCTATATGTGGATGATCTATTTTTGACTAGAAATGAGAAACAGATTGTCGAGTGCAAGAAGAATCTCTCTGCAGAATTTGAGATGAAAGATATCGGATTGATGCATTACTTCCTAGGTTTGGAAGTATGGCAAGCCTCAAAAGGAATCTTCCTCAACCAGGGAAAGTATGCTATGGAAATATTGAAAATATTTGATATGTTGGAATGCAAAGCCATGGCCACTCCCATGGATTCCAACTTGAAGCTGTTAGCTGATGACTCATCAGAGTTAGTGGATGTAACTCTGTACAGACATATTATTGGGTCATTGATGTATCTGATGAATACTAGGCCAGATATATGCTTTGTTATGAACACCTTGAGTCAGTATCTGGTTGAGCCTAGACATGTTCACCTGGTAGCTGCAAATCATGTAATGAGGTACCTAAAGGGTACGATAGACTTTGGTCTATATTATCTTGGAGTTCATGATTTCAGATTATATGGCTACATAGATGTTGATTGGGCTGGAAGTGTATCAGACAGGAAGAGCACATCAGGTGGATGTTATTTTATGGGATCTGCCATGATCTCGTGGTTTAGAAGGAAGCAGTATAGTGTGGCTCTCAACACAACTGAAGCGAAATATATAGCTACTTGCTCTGCTAGTTGTGAATCGATATGGCTTCGGAAGTTGTTATCAGGATTGTTTGACTTAGAGATGGACCCCATGTGATCCTGTGCGATAACCAGTGTTGTATCAAGATGACAGAGAATCCAGTGTTTCATTATAAGTCAAAGCACATAGAGATCTGATATTTTTATATACGGTACATGGTGCAGAAAGGAGCGATAAGGATCGAATATGTGAGCACTGACGAACAAGTTGCTGATGTATTGACCAAACCTCTATCTCGAGTCAAGTCTGAGTATTTTCGAGACAATCTTGGTGTAGTTCAGAAGGACCCTCCTCGAAAGGGGGAGTGATGTGGTCGATGATGATATTTGGATATTGGTATCGATGTGGATACCTGTATCGATGATGATATTGCCTATACCGATGATAAGGTTGATGATGAGGATATCTGTATTGTTGATAAGGATACTTGTATTGATGATGAGGATACCTGTTCTGACGATTAGGTCGATGATGAGGATACCTGTTTCGATGATGAGGTCGATGAGTGGCAAGGATAATTTTAGGGGCGAAATTTAGCCAATGGGCTATGTTTCAATGTTTCTTTCCAGAAAAAGATTCGCCAATTTTCATTTTTTGAAGCCTTGTTTCGTCCAATTTTGATGGGGTAAACGTTTTTCACTCTAAAAATTGCCAAATTATTATATAAACTATATTAAATCCTTATAAATTGATATAATTTTAGAAAAATATCGCCAAATATTTTATAGTTAACATTTTAAGAATTGGTAAGATTCGCCAATGTTTATACATTTTTAAATAAGTATGGGTCCTTAAAATTATCCCTGAATTGAGTGGTCCTTAGACTTGGTCTAATTTGATGAGTGGATTGTATCATCCCTGCACACATGTCCTAAAGGAATCCGTAGACTCTTCTCTCTGAGAAAGATGTTGAGCCTGGAATGATGTAATGTGCGCTTATGGACTGCTCAATATAGCAGTGGGTGATCATTTGCAGGTCCTGTAATGATGTAATGTATGCTCCTGGACTGCTCAGTGTGACACCAGGTGATCATTCACAGATTGTAAATCCTAGATTTTATCTAGGTCACACCCCAGTTGAAAAAGTATTGGCTCTGTGGTTGTAAATCCTAGATTTGATCTAGGTCACACCCCAGATGAAAAAGTACTGGATCTGTGGTTGTAAATCCTAGATTTGATCTAGGTCACACCCCAATTGAAAAAGTACTGGCCTTGTGGTTGTAAATCCTAGATTTGATCTACGTCACACCCTAGTTGAAAAAGTACTGGCTCTGTGGTTGTAAATCCTAGATTTGATCTAGGTCACACCCGAGTTGAAAAAGTACTGGCTCTGTGGTTGTAAATCCCAGATTTTATCTAGGTCACATCCAATATGAAAAAGGACTAGCACTGTGGTTGGGATTGCATCGTCCCTAGACATGATATGGTGTCTTAAAGTGATAGGGATTTATCATCTCGTAAGTGGATCATGATTTTATCATCTTTGGACTTATGTCCTAAAGTGAGAGGGATTGATCATCCTGTAATTGGATCATTTGTATTGCAGATTATGATGCTGTTGATCAAGATATCCAGATGCTGCTGTTGATCGGAAGATCCAGATGATAATGTTGTTTATCAAGAGATCCAGATGCTGCTGTTGATTGGAAGATCCAGATGATAATGCTGTTGATCTCTCTTTGATCGAGAGATCGAGATGATGTTGCTTATTGGGAGATCCAGATGATGATGTTGTAGCTGATCAAGTGTTGTAGACTCGATGAAGACTCAGTACTGAAGATGTTGATGTTCCAGTATTGAATATATTGAAGATGTTCTAGTAAATGTTTGAGTTACTGATGATAATTGAAGAAATCTTCCAATGATTTATAGATGTATCATGTATCATGTTGTTGATGACTCCTTGCTCCTGCAGATGTTGTTATAATATCCTTCTCGTTAAGGGGGAGTGTTGAAATATTGTAACTTCTAAGAATATTCTATTTGTACTTTATCATATATCCAAATATGTTTATTCCTCCGTCGGGATGTTGTAACTATGGTTATTAGACCTCCCTAGTGGGGTATTCCCTGAGTTAGTTATTTAGGGGTTATTAGAATCTCCTAGGAGAAGTGGGCCCAGTTAGGGTGAAAATTCAAGTAGGAGTAGGGTATAAATAGAGGAGGTGTGTTCCTCATTTATAATCACTCATTCACTCACTTGTGAATTACACATATGAGAGAGAGAGATATGCAAAGGAGGAGAAGGAGCTCTTGTTTGGGGATTACATCTTTGTATTTGTTGGTAATCTATATTGAGGAAAGCTTTGTTGGGTTTTCTACCCCATGAGGGTTTCCCAGGATAAATCTGCGTCTATCATGTGATTGTGTTTCTTTCAGTGATCCTTATGCTCTTGTTGTGAATTTTATGTTAAACTTAACACTTCCAAGAGAACCTTTCCCTCACTTTCCTGTATGTCTTCACAAACTCCGGATGTCCTTCCAGGGGCGCACCATGGGTAGCCTCTAGGATATTCTTCTTTAATGAGTATTATGGAACCGAGAAAATCCTATCCTTATGATAGATGATATCATTAAGGATCTTGTGAGGATCATCATGAATTATTCCATCAAATAAATCACAAGCAAAATGATCCTTTGCATACTCTACTCCTAGTTGTTCCTTCCAGTCATCATGAAACTTCATCAATGGAAGTACTTGTTTCCTAGAGAGTGCATTAGCTAAAATATTCATCTTATCCTTCTTGTATTCAATGTCAAAGTCTAAATCTTGGACCTTAATTACCCACTTCTATTTCCTATCATTCAACTCCTTTTGTGATAGGAAGTGTCTCAAGCTGTTATGATCAGTTTCGATGATGAACTTACCCCCCACAAGATATTGTTTGAACTTGAATTGCGCATGGATGATGGATAGCATCTCCTTGTCATAAATTGAGTATAGTGTCTCATGGGGCTACAAATTTCTACTTTCAAAGGCTATTGGATGCTTGTTTTGCATCAAGACAACTCCAATCCCATTTCCTCAATCATCACATTCAAGAACAAAAGGTTGAGAAAAATATGGAAGCACAAGAACATGACAAATACTCATTACCTCATTCATTATATTGAATGCTTATTTAGCTTCCTCTGACCAACTAAAGGCTCCTTTCTTAGTGAGATATTTCAATGGAGATGACAACTTTGAAAATCCTTTGACAAACTTTCGGTAATATGTACACAAACCAATGAACCCCCTCTATTCATTAATATTTCTTGGTATTGGCCAATCAAAAATTGCATGGATCTTCTCCATGTGAACCTTAACCCCTTCTTTCCTAATCACATGATGAAGATATAAAATCTCAGTCATACCAAATTCATATTGGACAGTTTAGCATAAAAATATTGATGGAGATGCTTGTTAAACATTCTGTTTATGCAATATTGAAAGGTTGTTGGTGCATTAGTTAGGCTAGAAGGCATAACTAAAAACTCAAAGTATCCATAATGACATTGGAAGAATGTCTCCTGAATGTCCTCCTCCAACATTCTAATTTGATGGTAACCGAAGTGAAGGTCAATCTTTGAAAAGTATTTGAATCCATGTAGTTCATCCATTAGTTCATCAATCCTTGGAATACGATATCTGTTCTTAATGGTATTTTTGTTGAGGGATATGTAGTCTATACACATGCACATGGTCCCATATTTCTTCTTGAAAAGGACTAAAGAAGATGCAAAAGGGCTTGAGATCGGTTTGATGAATCCCAAGTCAAGCAGTTCTTTTATGGTTTTCTCTATGTCATGCTTGAATATTTTTGGATGTTTGTAAGGATGGAATTTGATAGGTGATGTGCCTATATCCAATTATATTCTATGCTCCACTCCTCTATTAGGTGGCCTACCATGAGGAAGGTCCCCAAACACCTTCTCATGCTTTTGGAGCAACTTCTGAATGTCTTTCGGATACTGTGATACCTCCAAACAGGTTCCTTTAGTAGTTATTAGGCACTTTTACACCCATTCAATGTCTCCATGCCTCAATATGGATCTCATACTATGTGCATACACTACTTGCTTTGGGTAGGTGCTAACCCACCTCAACACTACCTCCTTTCCAGCTTCATCTTGGAATCTCATCTTAGGGAATTTTTAGTCTATGGTGTGCTTCCCAATAGAATACAACCATTGTACTCCCAAAACAATATTAGTATCAGACACATTCATAACATAAAATATATATGTCACAGTGTAATCTCCTATAGTGACTTGCAATTTAGGAATCCATCTAGAACATTACATAGAATGATTACATGGAATTATGATAGTGAATCCTTCGAACTTCTCAGTAGGAAGATTTTTTCTTTCCACCAAAGATGAATCAATGAAGTTATGTGTTTCTCCTCCATCCACCAATACAATAATTGATTTCCCTTGCACCACTCCTTTGAATCTAAGAGTGTGGAAGCGAGGCACTCTTGGCAATACTGTAATTTTGCTAACCTCTAAAGGAGACTCTTCTTTAGCAGTCTCAGAGGCCATTTCTGCATCTACTAGGGCCTCTTCTTCTTCCTCCTTAGATTCACTCTCTGAATAGAATTCAATATAGTGCACTTTCCCCTTAGCACACTTGTGTCCTGGAACCCATGGTCCTTGACAGGTGAAACACAACTTCCTTCTTCTCAATTCATCCCGATCTTTGGAGAAATTATCCCTCTTGAAATTTATAGAAGGAATCTTCATGGGTAACCTTTGATTCTTGACTTGAGCAGGAACAATAGTTTTAGAAGGAAATCTTGTCTTTGGAATAACATCTTGCAAATATCTTGTTCTATTCAGTGCATCTTGCAGGGTAGAGGGTTTGTAGGATTTCACCAAGCCTCTAAAAGGCTATGCTAATCCTTCAATGAAAAAAAGGACCGAGCAAGATCCATATATATTAGTTACCATCACAGCCAACTCCTAGAACTCAGAGATGTAGGATGTAGGAGTTCCAGTTTGCTTCACATGCACTAACTCTCTGAAAGTGATTTCAGGGTCTCTTCTTTCAAATATTTCAGCCAATCTTCTTGTGAATTCTTCACAAGTGGTCACTTGATCATGTCCAAGTGTCTTCATTCCATGATACCACCAATCATTGGATTCACCATCCAAGTGTAGAGTAGCCATCTTGATGGAATCTCTCTCAAACATTGGATTCAACTGAAAATAAATGTCTAGCTTATGGATCCAATAACTAGCAGTTCACTTTAATGAGCCATCAAAGTATGGAAGAGAAATCTTACCAATAGCATTCTTTAAATCATAATTTTGATTAGGAATCCGAAATATTCCTCTTGGATTGGTCCTATACTGAGCATCACATAAATATTTGAATGGAAGATCTCTTCTACATTCTTCATTCAGTGTAAGGTACTCAACATACTTATCCTCCCATGAAGCAAGGCCTTCATTTCAAACTTCAGGTTCCCCCATTTTCTCTTCAATGAATTTGGGCATAGTAGGCCTTGGTTTATACTAAGTCTCCATCTTGAATTCATCAGGGTGATTTTGAGGCCCAATCTTTGAGAAAATAGAACCACCAGGCATCCTCCTTTCTCCATGTTGCGAATCATGGCTACTCCCTTCACCATCCTTGTTTCCCAGTTGCTTAGCAAGGAATTATCTTGTCTCTTTCCTGGAATGGATGATGTTGTGTGAGATATCTTGGAGACCTTTCATCAATATTTGAACAAAGAGCTAGAACTCATCCTTTTCATCATTGTGAGACATATCTGATTCTCCTTGAATCTTCCCTTCAGTGGAATTAACTTCTTCTTCTCCTTCTTCCTTTGTCAAAGGATATTTATTCTTTGGATCTCAATTTATTTTAGGAATAATATAAGAATACCAATATGAGTTTCATATGACCATGCTCTGATACCACTGTAATGTACCAATCATCTTTGATTGTACATTAACTCACTCTCGTACAAGACTTAAGGAAGAACAGTGAAAACTAGTGACTTGACTAGCTGTAGGAAGGAAATTTAAAACAAATGTGGAAGGAATTAGGATCATGATAGATAATATATCCTTTGAAAAATGTATCGGGACCATTAATTTTTCGAACACAATCCAGGCTGAAGTCTACTCCAAGGCTCCTGGGAACCCCAACATATGAAAACTAGATCTTCAACTTGGCACTACCTAGGAACCAATGGTGAAGGATTAAACACATTAATTGAATGTAAAGTATCAGTTTGGGTTCACATCAGCAAATTTGAGGAATTTTTTAAGAGGTTTCAAAGCCAAAAAAGCAAAATTGTCTCACGGGACTGCATAACTAGTTCAACTTCAAGATTTCCCAAACAGGGGGAGAAGGCTACGAATTATTGGTTTCAGACATGGAATGAGTTTATTTACATGTTAAATTATAGCATCAATTGAAAGAAATCAAATTGTATTTGTAGAGGTTCATATGTTGATAAAACACTAAAAACTAGATATTTTCCATGACAATCTAGACTAGGTGCAATAAATTGATATGAAACTCAGAATTCTCTTTATTCAATATGCAGAATGGACTTCCAACATTAAAAATTACATTAATGACAGACATAAGAATATGAAATAAATCTCATAGAAGTCTCAGGAAATAAATACATAAGAGAAATAACTCTCCATCATAGAAAGACTAGAAATCATTAGGATTTCAAATGGGAGGCTTCCCAATCTATGCAAACAAAATTGAAATTCACTGGATCATACTTCAGGACCTGCAATAAAATCAATGATGAAGACTGGATGTCATCATCCTTTCAGAAGAATCAGGGGCACATCTCCCAATTTGGACTAGGGGCACATCTCCCAAGTCAAAGAGGCAAAATAGCTCTTAATTCAATTCTCCAACTGTCAAAAGATGAGCAAGTGGTGTGCAATACTTCTTTTATAGAATTTATGTGACTTGTTAAGCAATTCATATAGGATAATGCGCCCTCATGGAGTGGATAAGGATAGCTTGCTTTCAAGCTTTTCTTTTTTCTTTGCTTTCTGCTTTTGCTTTATCCTACTTTTTTGTTTTATCCTGTTTTTTCCTGCTTTTCTGCCTTATCCCGCTATTCTGCCTTATCCTTCTTTTTCATAATTTTTTTCCTTATATTGATTTCTACTTTTATCTACTTTTCCACTTTATTCTTCTTTTCCTGAGCTTTACTTCTTTTCTGCCTTGTGTCAACTTTTCCTTTCTTTTTCCTGCATTCCTAGCTTCAACTACTTTCATCTTTTCTTCTTGTGCAAGCTATCTCTTGGTCAAAGATTACCCTCTAGTGTGCCCTTGTGAATCATTATCCAGTTTATTTCATTAAAATAAATATTTATTATTGAAAAATAACTTCCATTAAGTGCATCTCAAACTTAAGAAAATAAAATCAACACCTCCTAATTAATTAATTCCTTAACTTTCAAAATTAACCCCAAGTGTATGAAATTCTCTCCTCAACCCAAGGGATTGATTGGGTTAGGAACTCAATCTAATGAACATCAATGAGGGGACATGACACAAGGTAGGCCCTAACAAAATTAAATCCATTATGGATTGGTCGATTCCCAAAAAAATGAAGAATCTTAGAGGATTCTTAAGTTTGACAGGGTACTATTGCAAGTTTGTTCAGAACCATGGAATAATAGCAGCACCTCTAACAAAATTATTGAAGAGGGATTCATTCTCTTGGAATCTATAGGAAAATCAATCTTTCGAATAAATTAAAGAGGCAATGTGCAAAGCCCTTGTCTTGACCACACATAACTTCACAAAAAAAATTAATGTAGAATTTGATGCCTCAGGAAATGGAATTGATGCTATTCTAATGCAAGAAGGAAGTCCCCTGGATTTTGAGAGTAGGCCAATCAGAAGAAAGAACTTACAAAAACCCATTTATGAGAAGGAAATGATGGAAATCCTACATGCACTTAAGCAATGGTGTCCTTACCTAATAGGCATGCACTTCAAGGTCAAAACAAATCATGATAGTCTTAAATACTTCTTGGAATAGAGACTATATTAAGAAGAGCAACAAAAATGGGTAACCAAGATTTTGGGATATGAATTTGAAATCATCTATAAAAAGGGCAACAAAATATTGTGGTAGATGCAGTCTCAAGAAAAGATGAGGATGTTGAGGAATTACTTTGTGATATTTCTATTATACCACCCAGTTGCATAGTAGAATCAAGGGAAGAATGGAAGAATGACCAATTCATGTAGATGCTCATTCAAAAGCTACAAAAGGATCCCATTGTATCAAATAATTTAGTGTGAAGAAATGATTCACTATGGTATAAGGATCGCTTATATATATGTAATAAATACCAAATATGAACAAAAGGTCCTACAAGAGGGCATTAAGGATTCCTAAAAACCTACCATAGGGTAAGAAGGAATTTTTTTGGGAAGGTCTTAAATCTGATGTTCAAAGATTCTTGGAAGAATGTTTGGTTTTCCAACAAATAAGGTTGAAATAGTTAAGACCCCAGTTCTTTTACAACCATAAGACATACCTTGTCATCGTTTGGAGGAAGTATCAATGGATTTATCATAGGTCTACCCAAGTCAGAAGAGAAGAATTTTATTATGGTGGTTGTTGATAGACTCAGCGAGTATGCACACTTTTGTGCACTCTCTCACCCTTTTAGCACAAGTTTAGTAGATACAACATTCATGGAAATGGTTCAAAATCTACATGGAAACGTAAAGATTATTGTAAGTGATAGAGATCCAATTTTCATTGGAAAATTTTGGACTAAATTATTTTCTTGTTTGGGTAGCCAGTTGGCTCACAATTCATCTTATCATCCTCAATTTGTTGGGAAAACTGAGATAGTGAACTAATGTTTGGAAGGCTATCTTTGTTTCTTTGCATTTGATAAAGAAACACAGTGGGTGAAATGGTTATCTTTGGCAGAATGGTGGTACAATATTTCCTTATATATGTCATAAAAAATGGCCCCATTTATTGCACTTTATGGGTACCAGCCTATATCTATCACATCACCCTTGAAAGGAAAATATAAAGTTCAAGATGTGGAATATGACCTCAAGCACCAACAAGAAGTTCTCCAAATATTCAAGGACAACTTGGTTATACACTACAAGAAAAAAAGTCATTGGCGAGGGTCCTACATGTGACGAACCTTTAAGGGTTGTCACGAATGTCACATATGATGACGGTCCTTAAAACATCGTCGTTATAGGTGCCTTCTGAGATTGTCCTTTAAGGTTCATCACAAAATCCCTTTCCAGTGACACTTTTAGTGAGGGTTGTTAAAGGCCCATTATTGATTCTCTCTTTGGTGACACTTCTGGTGACAATATTTTATTAGCCCTCACTAATACTTGTTTATTTTACTTTTGGTGAGTGTAGAAAATGTTTGTCACCAATTATCATTATAATTGGTTTTTGATGACACTATGTGAGCGTTGCTATATTTTTCAACAAAAGATAATGGTTTAAGACTAATATTGTTATGGATTCTTTGTAATTAATATGTTTCCAAGGTAATACTAGTCACAATACCCACTCATAAGGTTTACAAGCAATCTCTAGTGGTTTTCCATAAGAAACCACTAGCAATTTATAAGTACCATTCCAAAATGGATCCATAATCAATCTGATCTTTTGGGTATTCGACATCAACAAAATTTATTCATACCCTATTAGATTGTACTTTGATGCTTTGATAGCCATTGGCATTAATGGAGGGATGTCTACTCGTCCATGTTCTACTCCAACACCTTAATTCACATGGTTTGTATTGTATCACGAATGGTTTGGTTGAAGAATTTGTAGTTCAACATGTTTTAGTAGACAATTACAGGCTTGGCTCAAGTGTTAATATCCTAGTGGGCGGCCTTCACTAACACCTCGGGGTTTTGGTGTAACGATTCGTAACATTTGGTATCAGAGCCTCCACCTAGGTTTGAGTCACAGAGCGGGTGGAAACGTCGGCATTGCAGTGTTCATCTAGGGTTCGTATGTATCAAAGGGGACACCACTGTACGGGCGCACATCCAACCCAGAGTCTGGACTGCGAAAGTGTGGTGGGATGTTAAGATCCTAGTGGAAGGCCTTCACTAACACCTTGGGGTTTTGGTGTAATGGTTTGTAACATCAAGCTTGTAGAATCTCTTGTTTCTATGTGTTTTAAATATTTTAGTAAAATCCTGAAGATGAACAGATTGTTGGTAAAATGGAATGTCTCATGTATGGGGAAGGGAATCCTGAAAATGAACAGAGCCTTGATACTATCTTGAATTCATCCCTCCTAGTACAAGCAAACTTTCAGTTTTATTTGGAAATTTTCTTTTCAAGTTGCAGATATAATGATTTCTTCCAACAAAGGTATATCTTTAAAATCCATGGAGGATATGTATTTGGATGATTGGAAGGATTGGATCTCGATTTGATCCCCTTCCTGTGTGGTATGCTATTTAAAGTCTTCTCCGAATCTACATAAGTATTGTTCCGGTAGGGTAAAATTCAATTTATTTTTCCTAATAATGTGTAATTATAGCATATAAGAATGATTTGTATACATTTCATTTACCTTTTCAAGGTCATTTCATGGCTTGTTATACAACGTGACTTGTTAGACCAAGTCTTTTTGTTCAAATAATTTCCATAAATGGAATGACCATTAACTCATTGATTTTTAGACGAATGCGTGTATCCATCCATGTTCTACTCCAAGATCTTAATTCACATGGTTTGGATTGCATCACGGATGGGTTGGTTGAAGAATTTGTTGTTCAACAAGTTTTAGCAGACAATTACAGGCTTGGATCAAGCCTGTGGAATCTCCAGTTTTTGTGTTTTTTAAATATTTCAATAAAATCCTGGAGATGAACAAAATGTTGGTAAAATGGAATGTCTCATGTATGGGGAAGGGAATCCTGAAAATAAACAGAACCTTGATACTATCTTGGATTCATCCCTCCTGGTACAAGCAAACTTTCAGTTCTATTTGGAATTTTTCTTTTCAAGTTGCAGATATAATGATTTCTTCCAACAAAGTTATATCTTTAAAATCCATGGAGGATCTGTATTTGCATGATTGGAAGGATTGGATCTCGGTTTTATCCCCTGCCTATGTGGTATGCTATTCAAAGTCTTCTCTGAATCTGCACAAGTATTGTTCCGGTAGGGTTAAATTCAATATATTTTTCCTAATAATGTGTATAAATTCTAGCATATAAGAATTATTTGTATACATTTCAATTAGATTTTCAAGGTCATTTCACGGCTTATTATATAACGTGACCTGTCAGACAAGTCTTTTCATTCAAATAATTTCCATAAATGGAATGACTGTTAACTCATTGCTTTTTAGACTAATGTGTATATGCTGATTTGACCCCATAAATTATCGTTAGCTCTAGCCTTTTGTCCCATATTTGAACAATTATATTTATACCCGATTTGAAAGTTGCCTTTCTTTGTTATGCATAAGTCTGCACAAAAATACCATTTTGGGTTAAAGGATACCGGTTTGATCACTTAACTTCTTTTCAGTAGAGAAAGTTTCAGTTGGCATGGCTATTACACGTAGGGAGGAGCCATATTCCATTGAACCGTTGGATGAAGATCCCTCTAGTAAGAGGAGTTTTCAACAAATTGGATTGTATGAGTTTTTTAGTAAATTCTGAGGGCACAATGAAGATGTGATCAAGGAATTTTCTCTCAATTTCAATGGAGCTTGTTCTAACATTCAGGGGTTTCTGCTTCCAGTTTCATAAACGTCCATTGCTCTCGCTGCAGGATTACCACAAACAGTGAAAATATGGTTTAAAGCTGGCCGTTTGAAAAACCCTGACCCTTGGAAACAGTTTGTGAAAGTGGCTAATTCTAGTATTCATTGGAAGAAGGGAGTTAGACGCAACTATTTCACTGCTGAATGGGGTAATGTTTTTTTTTTTATAGAAATATTTGACTTGTGAAGGATGATATAGCCTTGTCTTTCTTTATCATATTCGGCTTCTCCTTCACATTAAAGGAGAAGAATTGATGAGCATTCCATACTTTTTGTGGAAGAGCCTGTCTAAAATGGCTTCATTTGCCCAAAAGCGGCCTGATCAGCGACTCAGTAATAGATTGTATCATCATGGATTAATTAATTTGTTGATCATGGAGGAATTACCAAAGAGAAACCTAACGTGGGAACAATTTTTAACGGAAAAAGGGTTTTAGGAGCAGGTTAATGATGATCCTCAAGATTCTATATCGCCCCCTCTAGTAGTTCGGAAAGAATTTGATCCAACACCAACATTTTCTGAACCAATTCAAACCCAACCATCTCCAAAGAGGCATAGCGATGATGAAGAGGTTAATAAAATTTCAGGTATAGTGAGAAGAAGATTTGCAAGGTTAGAAGGAATTTCTGAACAAGGTATTGAAAAAGTTAGAATATCTGAAGATATGTTATCCACAATACCCAAACGTCGAAGAACTCATTATACACAGAGATATAATTTAGAGTCAACACCCCAGCTAGAATTGGAAGCTACTTAGTTTCAAGACCAAGCTCAGAGGGAAGAAGAAGAATCTAATCAAGTGGTAAGGCTTGATTCTCCTAGTTTAATTTCAAGTAAGTTGCAGAAGAGGATTAAGAAACTTAAGAAGCAAGTTCATGAATTTCAAGTTTTGGATAGATATGTTAAAAATGAAAATGAATAGTTAAAATAGAGGAGTAGACAATTACAAAGAAAGAATGATGTTCTTAAGAAAAGACTGAAAATTTTGAGAAGTCAGGCTCACCGATGGAGTTTGCAAAAAAAAAGGTTGAGGAAACAAAATAAATTGCTTAGAGATAAATCAGTACTAAAGGAATCAGTACCACTGTAATAGGTCAAACTTGCACCTCTCCATCCGTGATCACCTTGAGCTGTTGATCACACAAAAGGACAACTTGGATGGAGGAGCATGCTGACCCTAGATGAGACTTTGACTTACTCCACCTCCTGACAAGACTGGAAAAACCCTAAAAATGTCATTCTGAGATATGAGCACTACTCTACTTCAATAGACTAGCGCCTGTACCCTACTCCAGTGTGTAATAGTAGCGCTCAAGCCTCATGAGCGCTACTCCTCTTCAGCAGAGTAGCGCTCAACATTCAACAAGTGATGAGCGCTAGTTTACAAGCACTATAGTAGCGCCCTGAACGCTACTTCACTGAACAATAGTAGCGTACATCTCAAAAGATGATTAAAAAATAATTAATTTCACGAAGAGGATTAGTTGCAGTTGGTTTCCCAACTTCCCCAACTTCCTCCATAACCATCTCTCGACCTGAACTGCTTCTCTTGTCCTATAAATATAGGGAAGAATAAAGAGAGGGGTTAGAGACATGAATGTTATTAAGAGACTTTTAAAGAGAAGCTTGCATTGGAGGAGTTTATGCTAGAAGATATCCAAGCCGGAGAAGAGCAGGACCCCAAGATCAAGTTGCAGGAGCATGTCACGAAGTCAGGTATATTTTGTAACATCAATTTGCATTTGACAATAAAAGGTTGAAGTGTCTTTCTTGTCCCAAATTAAGTGTTCATTGAAGTGATATACTTGTTTGGATCTATTTTGGTTAATATTGGATGTTTAAATTGCTTTGTCTTTTTCCATCATTATATATTATCCAAGATATGCTGAGAAAGGTACTTGTATTGCAGGTTTAGTCAACGGGAGGTGGACTTGAGGATCGAGCGCAAGATCGAATAAGAGCTAGGATCGAACGTCATTCGGAAGGTATGTTCTCAAGGCCTATAACCTATTTCCTTTCATGAACATCTCTGTAACGCAGTTAATATGCTTACCTGTCATCCCCTTTCAGTTGATAGTATCTGTTTCCTTACTATAGGGTAGTTTTTCCCGCCAACAGAATAGCGACCCCGTTAGGGAAAGCCTAACTGCTTAGGGGTATCCAGGGTCATTTCTTTAGTTTTGTTTGAAGGTATTTGTTCAATTTCTTGATTAGGATCAGTTAGTAGGTTCTGTTTGACCCTGCTAGGCTTTTACAGACCCTTCCCGGCCCTTACAAACCCTTGTGGACCCAGGTGTGGGGGGTTTTAACCCCATTTTTTCAATTTCTTCAACCTGTACGATACTGTTGTGTAGTACAGTAGTGCCCTGGGCGCTAGTCTCCTTCATACACAGTAGTGCTCAAAATATGGGTTTAAATTTTTGAGTTTTTTGGGTTGTGGACCCAAATCTAGGGGTTCTGGTTGCATTTTTGTGGTCCCTGATGACCCTAGGTCTATGTTAAACCCCTGTCAGTGGTCTCCCATCCTTGTACTGATCCTACATTCATGATTTGAACCTCTTTTAATCAGTTTGGGCTTGTTTGGAAAGTTTTGGGGTTTGTTGACCCAAGTTGGGGGGTTGTGGACCTGTTTGGTGTTTTGTACCCTAATTTGAGTCTGACTGAACTTGCTTGCCCCATTTCCACTGGATTTGAAACCTCTTGAGTCTTCTTGACCCTGTTTGTATCTATTTGAGTGAAATTTCTCTTTTAGGTTGGTTTCTTATCCTCCCTTATGATTTTAGTTTTTCTTTTGTAGTGAAAGCTCAAGTGTTTTGGCTGTTGTTCAAGACCTTGTTTGCATTGTTTATGTGCAGACCTGACTTTACCAAACCATACTTCTTCGTAGGTCATTTGCTTCGTTTGGGTTTAAAAGTAGTTTTTGTACTCTTTTCCCAATGGTTGGCATGCTTACATCAATAAGAATTTGAAAGTCATATTTGGTAGCTTTTACTGTTTCAATAAAGAGAACCTGAAAGTTCTTTGCTTTTGCTTTGATAATAGGTTAGTTTCAGTTTTGTTTCTTACCTTTGAAAGCATAAAGAATTTTGATTCATTTTCTGAATAGAGTACCTTGCAAGTGGCTTAAAAGATTTTAGAGTGCTTTGCATAAAAAAGAACAAGTTTTCTTTTGCATACTTATTGGTTTGAATAGCTGCATTCTTAGGTTTTGAGTTTAATTTTGTACATTTAGACTTTATTTTTACCTTTTTTGCATTCGAAAGATTAAAAATTGCATTTGCACATGCATTTTAGATCAGAATTTTAAGACTTGCATTGAAAAGAAAAAGATTTGTTTGGTGGTAAATATTTCATTTTTAGTACTCTATCTCTATTATAACCACTCTCACACACCCACTACCTTTTTGAGTAAGCAAGTAACCTTTAAAATGAACTCTAATAAAATGTACTAGCAACATTTTCTTTTCTAGGTTACACTACACCAACTAGTCTTGGTTAGGATCTTGGGTTTAAAGCACCTTAAACCACCCAAGATCACACATTACGCAAAAATCGTAGTTCGACTATCACAGGTAAACCCACTTCATTCAAAGATTGCCTAGGATCTATGCAGTAGGTCTTGTGAGATCAGATTGTTGGGAATACTGCTCCTACTTTCTGTTTCGAGCATTTACCAAGATTGGATTATGTTTGGGGACTCTTTTGAGTTTCGGGCTCAGTTACCCTGCCCATGCCTTTTGATTCGACCAACGCCTGTTCCCCCAAGAGTTTTCAGTGTTGTGGTATCGTTAGTATCTGACCATAGGTTCATACACAGGTGACAGCAGAGGGTATATCTGCTGTACCTAGGACAGACATGGGAGGAAATCCCTTGCAGGTCTTTGGGAGGGCGGTTGGGTGATTCCAACGCTTGCACCCTTAGTCATTGTATTGTGGACCTCGGGTAACTGTTTTTCATCCTTCGTTGATCTATTCTGGGCCCTCATCATCCCAGACTCTTCTCCGGAAGGCATCTATTTGCCTGGTTTGATTTACTTAGGACCTTTTTTAGTGGCATGCTCTTTGTGCTACTTGTCTTAGTTTTCCTTAGAGAACTTCTTGCTCATTTGAGCAGGAAACTATGTCTAACATTCCAGCGAGTGCCAATCAAGGTACCCTTGTTTCGGGGGATCCTTATGCTGTTCCATTCATTGGAAACATTGGTACTCCCTTAATGGCTACTCTGAATCTTCCTGGATTCACTATAGGGCTTCCGGTTTGGTTGTTTTCCACTCCGAATGCCTTGCATGATCCTAACGCTTCTTTTGTGAGCACCTCGAATCAAGAGCATCAGAACCCTGTGCCTCCTTTGGCAGTAACATCTTCTCCTCCTCCTTCTATCTCATGTGGCGAAAGTAGCAATACTAGTAACCAACAGTCTAAAAGGAATAGACGGGGGAAGAATAGGAAGAAGATGTCAAAACAAGGGGGCAGCAACCCAGCCTCTGCAAGTCATGCTGGGGGCAAGCACCCTGCCTTTGCAAGTCATGTAGGGGGCACCTACCCAGCCTCTGGAGGTCATGCTGGGAGAAAAATTTTAGTAATTGAAAATCATATTGAAAGTTTGTCTTCAACCATTGTCAGTCATGTTGAGGACACGTCATTGATCATTGCTAGTCATATTAATGACAAGTCACCAGTTCCTGTGAGTCATAGTGGAGATTCTAGATCAGCCACTACAAGTCATGCTGAGGGAGTTGACATTGTCGACAAACCCAACAAACAAAAGCTTAAGTTCCCTTGTAAGTTTTGCGAGGGAGACCACCTTACTTACTTGTGCCCTGTACTTCCAGAAGTGCAAAAGTGTGGTCCTTAGTTCAAAAGTCTTCTGCTTCTGAGAAACCAGCCACTGCAAGTCATGCTGGGGGAAAGCTGTCAGCCAATGCTAGTCATGCTGAGAGTACTGACGTTGTAAAGGAGTCTCGACCTATAGGACAGAAACCAAAGTTCCCTTGTAAACTTTTTAAGGGAGATCACCTTACTCATCGATGCCCTGCCATTCCAGAGGCATGAAGAGTGTGGTCCATGTTTGAAGGAACCTTTGTTCCTGAGTTGTCTATAGATTCCCTACAGTCAGATCAACCTTTGGTTGATAAAGTGGTTGAACCATTGCAATCTTTGGTCGACCCCACTCTTCCTTCGGAGAGTGAAGTGATCGAATCGATGCAATCTTCGACCGATCCCATCAGTCCTGCAAAGATTGATGCACCTACTGTGGAAGTCTTCTGCATTACCAGTTTGGATGTTCCTGAAAAAGGGGGTACTTCATCTATGCCATGTGAACCCCTACCAAGCCCTAGGATTGTTTCCTTTGATTGGAATAGTCTAGATGAGCCTCGTCTTCCTTCTTCGACACCTTTCCAGATAAAGGTTGATATCGAGAACCATATGGTTGATCGATGTATTGTTGATGAAGGTGCTTCTATTAGTATCTTATCCGCTTATGCCTGGAGAGATTTGGGTTTTCCCAATGTTATTCCAGCTGCTAATTGGCTGTTGACCTTTGATAGAAGACCTAGTGAACCGATCGGATTCCTCCGTCAGGCACCTGTTACTTTGGGTGGAAAAACTGTCTTAGTTGATTTTATGGTTTTAAAGGACCCTGTGGATTTTGATATGATCCTTGGGCGTGATTACGTTTATTCTATGCATGCTGTGGTGTCTACGCTCTTTCGTGTGATGCATTTCCCTCATAATGAAAGCATCGTCATTATCGACCAGCTTGCATTCGTTGATCCTCTTTATTACACAACTGTAGACCAGTCAGATCCCTCGTCATTAGGCACTACTATGTCACATGGGACTTATGTGGCATATTGTTCCTTGAGTTCAACTGCTATTGAGAAGAATTCTCTGAGTTCATGCTTACCTTCTCGGGACTTGGTCCCAGCTTTTGACCAAGTGACACCTCCATATGAATGGTTAGATATGTATTTTATCCGGGATGATATGCTTCCTTCCGATGAAGCTTTCCTAGAGTCTATAGTACAGTCTACCATTCATTTGGATGTTGATCCAGTCACAGTCATGTCCAGCCTTGGTTTGACCTTAAATTCTGATCTTCCTACTATTGAGTCTTTGGACTCTCCTATAGATCCGCAAATCGGTGTTCCTGCTGAGTTTGATTATGCTTCTAGAATTTTCAACTCTCGTGATGATGAATTTGTTTCTGCAGATTCCATCATGTCCTTCAACTTTGATCTTCATCCTGAAGTTGATCTTGTTGATTGTAAGTCCTCGGGCTTGGGTACCATAGAGTCTTCAATTGAAAACTTTTCCTTGTTTATGCCCGTTGTTGATGATAGTGAAGTTGAAAGTATTTCTACCACAGTGACTTGTATCGGGTCTTTCTTTACATATGTTTTAGATATGATCTTGGTACTGATGTTTCTTGGAGACAGGATTCTTAGCTGGATGTATACTTGCTTACTGGTCCTTTTCGACACCTTGTGCGACCATGTCAGGTATATTCGGAACCTTGCATATAGGTTTAGGCTTCCCCGTTGTTATGTTGCATTTGAACCTTTTGCCATCCGAATTCGCAATAGGGTCGAACCTGTTGGATATTGGTGTGTTAGCCATCTCTTTATGCATCGTTTACCAGTTCGACAACAGAGCCTACCTAACATGGGTCACCCTAGTCAGCACCCTTATGCCATTCTGGTGCCCATGCTGAGTTTTTCTCATAGGCTCAGGAGCCTTTTTAGATTTACCATGACTTTGAGAAGAAGCCTCATATCTTTTTTCCTCATATATTTCTGGCCATCCTCGATAAGGCTCCCATCTTTGTGTTCAAATTGCATATGCATCTGTTATGATCCTGCTTGCGCTAATGATCCTGAAGCTGGCTTCCACGCTTTTAGCCCGTTGTATAAGCCTCCATCTCTGATCTCATTTCCGCTAAGCCCTGTATCATTTTGCCCTCACAATTTGACACCTTTTACCTGGAGGAGACACACCCTGAGTGTACTTATCTTGCTCATGTTCCTTGCATTAGGCATAGCTTTGTTCCATGCGCTTGGAGCTAGTTTTGCATGTCCCTGACACTCGTCTCCACCCATTTCGAGCATTCTTCTTTTACTTCGAGCTCGTTAAAAACAGTAAGTAGGTTACAAGCATTCTTTTTCCTTCACTTTGAGCTCGTTAAAAACAGTAAGTAGGTTATGAGCAGTCTTACACCTTTCCTTTGAGCTCGTTAAAAACAGTAAGGAGGCTATGAGCATTTCTTTCATCTTCACTTCGAGCTTATTAAAAACAGTAAGGAAGTTATGAGCATTTTTCTGTATCTCCTTTGAGCTCATTAAAAACAGTAAGGAGGTCATGAGTTTACTTTTCTGGACTCATTAAACCTTTACGGAAAAAGATCCCTATGGAGTTCTTTTAAGCCCTTTTCAGACTCTTTAAATAGGAAAAGTTTGCCGAGCATAGTTGTATTTTCGGGCTCGTTAAAATAACTGAACCGACATCCACTTAGGTATAGAATTACCCCTTTTCCGGGCCTTGGTGGATAATTTACGGAAAAAGTATACTCTAGGTATACTCTTGTATGCGCTAGAAGAGTTCTTCTTCCATCATTTTACACTTTTTCGGGGAAGGAGACTAACTTTACGAAAAAGGACCTTTGGAGTCGTCTTTAGGGTTTTCAGACTCTCGAAATGTGAAAACACCAAGCGAGCACAGACCAATCCGGGCTCGATATAAAATCCACGGATAGGTGTATAGAGGACTGTTTAAGTTTTTCAACTCTATAAACAAGAAAACACTGTCAAGCACATACCAATCCGGGCTCGATATAAAATCCACAGATAGGTGTATAGAGGACTGTTTAAGTTTTTCAACTCTATAAGCAAGAAAACACCACTAAGCACAAACCAATCCAGGCTCGATATAAAATACACGGATAGGTGTATGGAGTTTTCTTCTACGTTTTTCAGACTCCTTAAATATGAAAATACCGTCGAGCATGCTTTAGTTCTTTGTCAAGCTCGTTAAAAAATGAAAAAGGAAAGGGAAGGGAAGAATGTTAAAATATCTTTCAATATGATGGCAGCAAGTCAACTATCTCCTTGAACAAAGCACCTATTTTGAGTCTATCAAACAAGTTGGGTTCTAGCATTGGCCTTAGGGTAAACCTGATCTTAGAGTTCCTACTCCTTCGTTTGGTTAGTCTTTCAATCATTTGGAGAATTTGTTAATGTCTCCTACAATGCAGATTTGTATCGTGGTCTCTTTGTGTTAAAAGCTGCCTCAATCACTCTTGTGTCGTGCTCACTGTTCAAGGATACAACCTGTGTCGGCCATTCTGCAGTTTCCTTGACCTCATGTGTCGGCCATTCCTTGGTGTCAGTATGTTTCATCATGTGTTCAGTCCTACTCCAAATCAGCTCATACCTGTTGAGTGTCCCTCATGTTGGATGATGGAGGATGCATTAAGGCCTCCCTTACAACGGGCTTCTTCCCATCGACTTCAACTCATTGTACTCTGGGAATGAATTTTAGAGTTTCGGTTAGTACCTTGGGGATTGCAGTCATTAGTGGCAGTTTCCCTCGCTATTGGATAGATGGGAATACATCAATGTCTCCTATCCAATGGATTGTTCAAGTGTTTGATGTCAAGACCATCTATTTGCACTTGCTTAAATGTACTAGGTACCTTGGGTTCCATTTTCATTATTGGTGGCCACCCTCACATTTGTTAGCGGTATTCATCAATGACCAGTAATCAAACGATACCTCCCATGTTCGACAACAACTCATTTATTCGCATGGATAGGTTTGTACCTTGGGTTGTTTTTGGATGAAGACCTTGGGATCCTCGATAGCATCACCTCATTTATGTTATCGCCCAAGTTGCACAAGACTGAGCCACACTCTTTTTGGGATCTTGATGAGACATAGATCCAGCTTGTTCTCTATGGCTATGTTCTCCAGTTTTGACATAGATCCACCTTGTATTTATGTGGCTATGTTTACACTTATGTTCCTCATGGATCCACGCTTGTATTTTAGTGGCCATGATAGATGCATCAGTATTTTGGATCATTATTGTATCCTCTTGGAGGTCATGTTACACCATTTGAACATGGACAGTTACCCCAAGGATAAGTTTGTCTAACATTGCCTTTGCTTTCAGGTACTTCATTTGAGCCTATGATTCTTGGTTTCTCCATTCCTCCATGATTCAACTCTTTGTTATTTATAATGTATTTCAGCCATCGTTTCCCACACTCCCTCTGACCTCATACATTAGGGGGCATCTGTTATATCTTGAAATGACACCTCTCCGTCCGTGACGACACTTGTTTCCCTTGGTCGCATGACGACACTTCTTGAGATCAAGTTCAGTCACACAACAAGACATTTGTGGATGGAATAGTCATTTGGGACACTAAAAATGGTTGAAATTACCTCATTTTTGACCCATTTGATGTATATGACCCTTAGGAACATTTTTCCAGACCAAACCATCTCCTGAAAATGAGCAAAAAAGCCTTTTTTTGTCCATTTTTTAACATGAGCGCTGGTACACAGGCATGATAGTAGCGTGTGTACCCTACTCTAGTGTACAATAGTAGTGCTCAAACCTCTTGAGCGCTACTCCACTGTGAAATAGTAGCACTCAACTCCATATGTACGCTACTTTGTCTATTGTACAGTAGAGTACACCCCTGTTTTGGTCAAAATCTCGAAATTCGAGTAAGTTAAGTTGGTTGGGAAACCTTTTGAACGGTTATAACTTCTTTTCCTCTTCCTCATTGACTATATAAGGAGGGTAGAAGGGCCATGTGAAGGGACTAAGCCCAATTACAAAGTTATGCTGGAGGAATGGAGACCCTCATCCCCCTCTCTTGTGCTTCAGTTTTGGTAAATCCTAGCACAGTTGATTAGAGGCTGGAATCCTTGGAGAACAGAAGCAGGAGACCTTGAATCTAGGTTTTGTGAAGTGCCAAGCTTGAAGGAAGGTATAACTTTATGTACTTTCTTTCATTCATCAATAAAGATCAGACGTTCTTCTTTTTCCAAATATGACCTATTATGTGTCTTAGATTTGATTACAGTTTGCTTATAGTTTGATGTCTTCTTCTATTATGAATATCAGTCTTATATATGTAGTCAAATGTATTTGAGAAAGGTATCGAGTTGTTTTGCAGGTCTGGGCATTGCGATACTTGATAAATATTGAAGAGCGAGGGAGGCAAAGCTCATGAATAGTTAAAATAGAGGAGTAGACAATTACAAAGAAAGAATGATGTTCTTAATAAAAGACTGAAAATTTTGAGAAGTCAGGCTCACCGATGGAGTTTGCAAAAAAAAGGTTGAGGAAACAAAATAAATTGCTTAGAGATAAATCAGTACTAAAGGAATAAGTACCACTGGCTGAGGATAATACAAGTTTGGAATTATTGGCTACAATAGCTGCAGAAAACATTCTTCCTTCTTCCTTTAAAAGTTCCGAAGATAAAGAAAAAGTCACAGAAGTTCTCTATGATTTTTTTAATAAAATTCTTGATGATGTCTGGACTAATATCCCGGCTTTAGCATCAGTTGAAGTAAATACTGTTAAATGGACTAGAAGAAATGATGAATTATATGATTTGGGCCTTATTTATCAACAACGATATAAATTTGAAGTACAACATATGCAGGAAACTTGGTTTTATGCTTACTTGGTTCAAGAATAAAAGTGGAAGTCCAAAATATAGTCTTTACAATAGCAATTAATGATTAAAGAAGAAGAAAAGAGGAAAATGTTTCAATTTGTTGAGAAAGCCATTTCTTATAGAAGTCCTGCTAGAATTTATTCAACGTACCTGCATGAACAATGGGTAGGCCTTCAGATGATGAGATTGAATAATAACAAAAAGTTCATGATAGGAAATGTTGATGACTTTTTGGATATTTATAATGACTCATCTACAAGGGAAAATGATTTGTTGGTGAACTTTATCAGTTTAAATTATTTCTAGAACATGAATTGGAATGGAATCCCAATCCTATAGTAGGAGATATTCAGCTACAAGCCTTTTCATCTTTTATTCAGAATCAAATTAAGTGGGAAATAGGGATGAAATTCTTTTATAAGTTGGCATTCCAGTATCAACTTCACGTCAGAGGAGAGCATCCAGACCCTGAAGTAGCCTTTTCTAGTCACAGTGAATTCCTCAGGGATCCTATGAGGGTGAAACAATTTAGAATGAATCAGAGATTAGCGTTACATATTTTTGAAGAACTTAGATCTTGTTGGAATTTTCCCTCTTTGCAGGCCTCATAGACTCGTTGGAATTTGCTTCCTCCAATACTCAAACAACGGGACCCCATGGGATACCCCTTTTTCCAGGTTTCCTTTTCAAGAACAAGTTTTTATGTGAATTCTCTATGAAGAAATGGTACTCAATGGCTTTGGTTAAGGTTCCATTTTCTTTTGCTCTGGTGCAGCAAAAATGAGTACAGTGTTACTCTGTAGTGGTATGATTTTGCAGAGAACTCTTCATGGATGGAAGTGTATCGTCATTTAGGATTTCAGGAAAGAAATGAAGTAAGTCACCAATCTTACAGTTGGACCAATCTACATCAGAATTTACTACGGGGGGAATAAGTTGCATAGGGACATGCAACAACTTCCTTCTAGGGAAGATGTTTGGTGCTTGAATTGTCTATGTTTTAACCCCTATTTGACCCTTTTGTGTCCTCTGAAATGTATTTTAACCTCCTGTATCGTTATTTACCTTTCTTTTGACATCAAAGATCAAGGCTCATTGTAAATTTTTTAATCACTTTAGAATCTATTATGCTTATTATGCTATAGAAATGTTCACACACAGATATGCTTACTATGCTATAGAAATGTTCATTGTAACTTTGTAATCACTTTTAGAAATCTATTATTTTTATTATGCTTATTTTGTTTATTAACATATTTGCACTAATCCAACATGATTCTTGATTGTTCACACACATATATGTGTTTTATATTCTCCTTCTAAGAAAGTAGAACCCATAAAGATTCCAACCTCCTAAACATCTTTTTTCCAGCCTCTCTCTCTCTCTCTAACCTCTAATGCTTGCAAGAATGCAAGATATACTTGGAAACACAACTTGTAGATAAATAACAAACTTCCTACATTTATGGAACTAACTCCTAAAGTTCTTGTAATTGTAATTGTCATTATTATGTAAAAATTTATTTTCATACTTAAGACAGTTTAATAACGTATATCTACAGGCTTGGCCTAAGCCTGTAAGTTGAGTTGTTGTTTATAATTACATATGCACAAATGGAAATCAGACACATGGGTCTTATTTGGAATCGTGTCACCTAGCCCATCCTCCTGTTGGTTGCTCCGAGTTCATTATGATGTAGATTGTCCTTGAGCAAGCTTGAAATCAAGCAACCTATTGTCAATACTTTTGTATATCCACATGCTAATTCTTCACTGTTGGCATTACTAGAACATTCCCAAATAGCTTCAAAGCCTTCAAATCTGCCTTTGAATAGTTCTCAAATGAATTCACAAATTATTGTGCCAAAAAAAATGCTTTCGACAATTCTTCAATTCTTCTCTTAGGTTTGTAGAGTTCCTACAGAGATCATCCTCCTGTTCTCATAACTCTTTAGACTGCTTACTTTCATCAGCTGTAGGTTACTTTCCTTTTACTTAGTTCCGAGCTAGATGTTCTCCTCAGAACATTTAAAAGGTGTCTTCTTGATGATTGATACAAAAAACCAAGTCATACAATCAGATACCAACGACAGGTGAAGATATTTCTGTCAATCATATCCAAGGCTGGAGGATGTCATTTACAACAAACATCTAGTAAATTCATAAAAGGTAAGCCTGTACCAAATTTCCAAACATCAACTTGTTGATTAACTTAATTTGGTATCCATATTCTCCCTATCAATCATATCATCATCCTCAAACTCCTTTTCAAATCAGGTTGAGTAATATTCTCTTCAAAGTATACTTCTGCAACTGTTTTAAGCATTTCAAGCTCCCCTTATCAACATGCATCTTCCTTGAGTCACATAGGGCCAAATTGTATTACTTCATACTTTACAAACTTCATCCTTGCCTGTTTTCCTTCTGTTAATGTTAGCAATCCAATCCTAGGACATGTTTCTTAGTGACCACCATATACCTTTGAGTCCATCCTCCAACAATGAACTCAAGGTGTACCTAAGGTCTTTGAGAGACCTTAAGCTTAGCTTTCCATATGGAAACCATATTCTTTTCACAAATCAACTAAATTCTTGTGATGCCGACAAGGGCTTATCTTCATGTCCTCATATGCCCGCAGTTGGTCCTTTTCCAGATGCATGCAAGGGATCCTCATAGCTCCCATAAAATGCGTGCAAGGGGCTCCAAAAAATGCCCGCAGAGGCCTTATACAATTCCTGCAAGGGGCTTCAAATGCCCGCAAGGGGCTTTATACAATGCCTGCAAGGGTCTTCAAATTCCTGCAGAGGCTTTATACAATGCCCGCAAGGGGCTTCAAATGCCCACAGAGGCCTTATACAATTCTTGCCAAGGCACCATTAGAAATGCTCGTAGCCTGCTTTCATAAATGCCCGTAGCTCTAGGATATGCCCACACAACCCTTAAAATATGCCCGCATGGTCACTTTGAAATTCTCGCAAGGGGGCTTCAAGAATGCCCGTAAGGGCTCTTGAATGCCCTTAAATTATGCCCACAGGATGCTCTTAAATATGCCCACAGGGGAACTTTGAAATGCCCACATGGCCCTTAGAAAATGCTCACTGTGATGCCTACAAAGTGTCCTTAGTCATGATTTCTTGTCATCATCAACTTCATGCTAGCCAAGTTCTCAATCTTTGTCATTTTCCAAGTCATCAACTTCATGCTTGTTTGACCTTTTCCATGTCATGTTCTTTGATGTCTTTGTCTTGTCCTTGATTGTCTAGTCAAGTCTTTGTCATCAATACTCCATGTCACCTTTTCCATGTATTTGTCCTCCAGCTTGCTTGCCATGCTTGTCCATGCTTGTCATACTTTGTCCATTACCATGCTACGTCCTTGTTCTTTGGACTTTGCCATGTCTTGTCCTTTTCCATTGCCATTCACCTTTTTCATTAATGTGGTGTCATCAATGACAACCTTGCTTATCACGGATTTGTTGCATATTGGTTGGAAAACAAAGGAATCACTTTTTCTTCCTACATTAGAGGATCTCTCAATTCTTTGAATCTTGATAGATCCTCCCTGATTTGTTATGATGTAATTGATCTTTTAATTAATTTGCTTAAGATCGAAGAATCTCGATTATATTCCCATCTTCGGTTGGATGAGGACCATTTTACTCTATTTTCTCCATTTCAATGTATTGACCGTCAAGCATTTCTTCATTCACGGGTCTACTGATGAATTTATAAAAATGATAGTAAACTTACATCAAAATTACTCTTGACAACCGCTCAATAAGACCAATCACATGTAAGGTGAGAAACTACCTTACTAACAATGAAAACTAATCTCAAAAGCACCACGGAATGAAAACAACATAACTGGCAAGTAATTAGTAGGGAATTTGTCTACGAAAGAAGGGGTTATGCCCACAAGGGGCTTAAGGGATAAAAGATTACAAAGGGCTTTGTTATGCCCACAAGGGGCTTAAGGGATAAAATCTCACAAAGAGCTTTGTTATGCCCACAAGGGGCTTAGGAAGATGCCCACATGGGGCTTAGAATTTATGCCCGCAGGCAAATTGTAAATGCCCGCAAAAAGGGATTAATATGCCCGTAAGAGGGCTAAGGAGAATGCATGCAAGGACTAAGGATTCCCACAAAGGCTAAGGATGCCTGCAAGGGCTAAGGAGTATTCATGTAGGCTCATATGCCCACAGGAAAGTGTAAATTCCCGCAAAGGGGGCTAAGGATGCCCGTAAGGGCTAAAGATGCCCACAAGGGCTTGTGAAAAGCCCGTAGAGGCTTAAATGCCCGCAAAGGTTTAAGCTATGCTCGCAAGGAGCTCAAGGCTATCTTGCAAGTGAATATTCCCACAAGGGCTTAGGGTTAAGCCTGCAAAGGCATAAGTCTATGCCCACAGGTAAAGGAGATCAACCCGCAAAGGCTTAAGCCATGCTCGCAAGGTGCTTAAGGCATAATCCCACAATACCTAGGCTATCCCCGCAAGGAAAAGAATCATAAGCCCGCAGAGGGTTATGATATGCCCGTAGGGGCTTAAAAAAGAAGCTCGCAAGAGCCTGGAATATGCCCGCATAAGGCATAAAGATTATGCCATTGCCCGCAGGAGGATGAAAGTAGCCCGCATGCCTAAAGATGAGCAAACAAAGTTTAAATAATTAATTAATTAATTAAAAACAACAACAAACAGATTATAAATTTAAATCAGTAATAAACAGAGATTTGAAGAGGCACGAAGAAGAAGTGCATAACAAGAGTCAGAGAATTAAATGGGAAGAATTGAAGCTGTATGAAGACCAAATCTATGTAGCAGCAAGAGAAGAAAAATATTGAAGCTGTCTGCAGTAGATATCTATTTAGGTGTTGTTGGAGGCGTGTTATGTGTCATGGGGATGACCAAATAGATGAAAATATACAACAACTAATTGTCTATGGGCCTACCTTTACTTGGAGTACATTGACGAGTTCCTTGCAAACAATACCACATGTCCACTTTGTCTCATTATCTCTATTCCATTGAACGCAAAAAATTATATCATTACAACTGTTACTCACAAAAACTACAATTGCAGTATAGTAAGACATTAGACAACAGAGTATGAACTTGTTCTAGTAGGAATAAAAATGTTCATTGACATTCTTCTCAATCTTTGATCAATTCAATGTCATTGCTTTTACAAGGTATAAAACTGTTAATTGCATCCGCTAAATACTTGCATTGATTACTTCTATGCTTAAGCTTGATTTCATAATCAGGATCAACCAGAATTGATTGTGGGCACACAAGATAATATCCTTTGCCTAATTCTTCCCCATTAGGAATGAAAATTTTTGGTTCAATTCTTTTTATGTAACCCTTTGCAACCTTCAATTGACCATTAAAATATGTCAGTAAACATTTTTTTTCCATTCCATCCCGCATTTGAAGATGGTAATTGGGGTTGAACCTACCAATAAACAAATTCCTGTGAGATTCCTCAAAATAAGAAGGGAATATTAAACATAAAAATAAACAGGCTTAGAACTTACCTGTTTGTTGTTGCTACAACATCCCCCCCAAAATTTTGTAAATATTGGGGCCCCTCCTTCTTGTTTTTAGAAAATTTTGCTTAGAGAAGTCAAGTCCCTCCTTAGAAAGTCTTTTATACTTAGTTTTCTAGAGAAAGCAAGTCCTTAAGCCTGTTTTCTGCCTTTTTTCTTCTAAGTAAAACTCATCTTTCATAGCCGAAACGATGGAAAAACTCGCCGAGTTGGGCCACAATGTTCGAACCTTTTTGTTAATTTTTTTGAGCTTTCCCCGTTTCGGAGAAACTCACCGAGTTCCTCCGCAATGAGCGGGCATTTTGGTTAAGTTTTTAAAGCCATCTTGTTTCGGGTGAACTCACCCAATTCCGCCGCAACTGTCTGACTCACCCAAATCATCCGAAACGTGGCCTTTGCCTTGTCCTTTTCCAAGTTTTTACGTTGTTGCAAAACACGCCAAGTTACGCCGACATAACTCGTAGTTGTGATCCGAATCGGCTAGGCGCTTCGGCAAACTTAAGCATTTTCAAAGCTTCTTTGGCGAAACTAAACTTGTCTCACCGAAACTGTCTCCTCTGAACCCTGAGTCCTGCCAATAAGAAGCAATGTAAAGTCAAGCGGCAAAACTCAGCGAGAGTCGCCAAAACGAGATAGAAGGCGCTCGGTTTTGAGCTGACGCCCAACTCACCAAAGTTTTTCGGCTCGTTCAGAAGACCTCAGCCAATGCCATCGAAACTGTCGCTCCAAATCGCTGAAAGCTTCCATTCGACGGCTCACAATTAATGCCAAAACAGTGTATAAAGGATCATAGTCACATCGCTGTAACGACGTTTTTAATGCCCTACCAACCCAGTTAATTTCCCACACGTGCCAGATTTCTAGATATAGAAAGTGGAGTTTTGAGGGGTTTTATTGTTTTTCTATTATCGTTAAGCTTTTCGGAAACCACATTGGAGGTCGTGCTAGCCATTCGAGGATAGCCAAGTCTACATTAAACCAGCTTCATCCGGCCCAATCGTCCGCTGCTAGGTAAGAAGATCCTCCAAGCTTTTCGGTTTTGTTTGCAGTATCCAAAGCTTTTTGTTTTCCATTAACACAGTTTTGGTTGTCCCTTGCTGCAGCCACCCTCATCCATGTTGAAGTTTTTATGTACCCATGTGGTCGTTCCCCGACCGGACCCTGTTCACTACCCGGTCCGTTTGTCCAGTCTAAAATTGTAGCATCCCAAGCCAACGTAGTTATCAACATCCGAACACAACCTCCCAGTTTCTCTCGCCTGCACCCTGTCATTAGCGTCCTAGAACTTTGGTTGGAAGGCTGAGCCTTATCATCATAAGTTTGATTTTAACGTTGTTATAGAAAGCTTGTTTTCACTAGTTATTTCTACAGGAAAGTAGCATTGCTCATCGCGTTTTCGTTTAATTTGTTGCTTGGACTTGTTTGAAGCGTAGTGTCACTTTCAGAGTTGTTTATTAGTATTTTATCACCCAAGCTATGCTTGTTGTTTGAATGATTTTTTTTGCTCGGCCTTGCGTTCTAGTTTATCATGTACCTACTCATATATGGTTTTGGCCAGGTTTAACCAAAATGCGGAAAGGTGACAAGAGAAAGGCAAAGATGTCCGAACTAGAGGCAAGCGGCATTGAAGTAAGAATCGAGACATTGTATGAAGATACCAACCAGTTATGGGCATCGCACCTGAATTCAAGTGGGGAGATTTGCATCACATGATTAGAGACCAAGAAATTCCCGGGTCAGTCCTGGAAGAGATGTACTTGTACCAGAACATTAGAAGCTCTGGCATCACTAAAGCAGTAATGCGACAAGAAATATTTCCCTGCACAGAAGTTATCGGGTGGATTTGAGCACATGCAGATGCTGAATCAAGAGTTTTATCTGACAACAATGGAGAGGCATTCACCTCATTTCACCCAGCCCATATTTCAACAACTTACAAGTTACCCCGCACTCAGCAGCTATTGAACGATGCATGGCTCGATGGTCTCAACATGGATTACATGGAAATGGCTAGGAAATTATTAATTCAAGGCAGGAAGCTGAGGGTGAAGGAGAGCGATGATTATGATGTTCATGTGCTAAGGATTCCTTTTAGAATTATTGCCCTCATGCTAAGCAAAATTTTTGGCAGAGCTGATGGAAATACTTATCAGTTGCATTGGATCCCCTTGATCCACTATGTAGCATTCAAAGGCACGGTGTTCAATTGGGTGGACATCCTCTCAAACAATATATCGGCAGCCATAGCTGCTGCTAAGGAAGGGCTGTCCTGGGGAAAATCAAAGTTCTACTTGTCATCATACCTTATGGATTGTATTTTGGCAAGGCATCTGTTCCCAAGGTTAGGATGCATTTGGAACAAGACCGACACCCCAGTTTATATTGGTTACAAGATCTTATGGGCCCAGAATTACAAAAGGCATTACAAGATCATATGTGAAGAATTAATCATGCCACTGTATGAACTAATGTTCAATGAAAAACCCAGCTGCCTATCTAAGAATGCCATGAAAGTCATGGAAAATTATGGGGATTTTTATCTATCAGAAGAAGGTACCTACAAAAAAATGTATGTAGGTTCCAAGCCACCCCTTCTGTTACCAGGATATGTTACTGATTTTGTGGTCCACAAAGAGGTAGTGAGATAGGTGTTTATCGATGGAGTTGGTCATGTCTTAAAGAAAGTGAAGAAATCCTCCTTCCTAGCACTACCCTTCTATGTCAGAGCATACAAGTTTTCTAAATTCAGCTCGACTGAAGAGTTTGTTCAGGAGCTAAGGGAGTTTCACTTTGGAGAAAGGATCTTTGCAAAGAATGACAAGCTTAATAAGGCCGCAGATCACTACAGAATTGTTAATGCACACTTTGAATATGCGCAGTATTTTGATGAGGACGAAGAAGTTTTTAGAGGGGTCAGCAACATGACTGAACTCCAAAGACATCTTCGCCTCAAAATTGGAGTTGGCACTAGTTCCACTGCAGCCCAAGCTGTTAAGGAAGCAAAATTGCGAAGAGAAAAAGAAGAAGCCGAGGGTTTGACAAAGGAAGAGCAAAGGCTCAAGGCTGAGGTTGAAAAGTTCCAAAGGGAAGCAGCAACAAAGAAGTAGAAGGAGCAGGAAGATAGGCTTCGTGAGGAAGAATCTCAAAGGCTTCAAGATGAGGAGTCAGAGAGGATCAGAAAGGAAGAATCCACCAAGGAGCAAGAGGAAAGAGAAGCAATTGAAAAGTAGCTGAAGGCCGAAGAAGAAGAGAGCCAGCTGAAGGCTGAAGAGAAAAATAAATCCAGGGAGGATGCACAAGCTGAGGGCTCGAACACGCAAGACATGGACATAGAATCCTCCCAAATGGTTTAGACCCCGCCCACAGAAGATAAAATCCCTATAGAAAATCTTCCACTCATCCCTTTCACTCCATCAAAGAATCATACGATGACCCATTGGGACAATTTTTTTTTGACAAGAAGATGAAGTCCATTGTACGAAGGATAGAGACAAGAATGAAGAAGCCTTTTCACCCAGACATCATTACCAAGCAAGAAACCACTGTCATGCAGGGAACACAGAATGCTCCTGAGGCTATGGCATCCGCTACTGTAGCTGCCGCCAAGGAAAGCGAAGACAATGTACACAAGATAGTAAATGAGTTGGATGCAATCAAGAAAAGGGCTCACATGTTATAGCTCACTGTGGTAAATGAGTAGGCTTATAGGGACTTAGTGGTGAAGAAATATAATCGCCTACTGTCAGATCAAAAAGAATTGTTGGATAAGTATCAGCACCTGGAAGAAGAAAAGGAAAACTTGGTGGTCCAGATGATGATAGTAGAAGGAGAAAAGAATGATTTTAAAGCTAGAATAATTCAATTGGAAGGAGAGAAAGAAATGATGGCCGAGCAGCTAGAACAAGCAAGCATCAAGGTAGTTGATTTAAGCCCCTTTCATGAGCAATCTTGTGACATACTGAAGCAGATGCATGAGTCATAGGAACTTCTTACTAAAGAAATTTGCAAGTTGAAAACTATGATTGACAGGATGAAGAAAATTAACTCCGAAGCCATTAGGCTCAAGAAGAAATATGCGCGAGTAAAAGAAGATATTGGAAAGCATATGGAATGGAGAGAGGGGAAGTTAGGGTTTCCCAAGCACCTCCCTCTCAAATCTGTGGCCGAGTTTAAAGAAGATATAGGCTTCATGGAGTTCTGTAAGAACTGCGGTGTGAAATTAAGCTCTGTGATCTAAGAAACTATCGGAAGATGCAGCAATTTTTATCAGAAGATCCAAGAGGTTCATGAAAGGTGCAAAATGGCGATACCCTAGACTCTTGAAGATTTTCCAAGCAAAGAGCAGCGCTTGTCTAAATTGAAGGGTGAACTAAACACATAAATGGAGTATGTAAGGAGGATAGATGTGTTGACAGTGGATGATCTTCACCAGTGCATTGTGCAACCCTCCATACATGCTCACCTGTTTCAAGAGATCCTCCAGACATCAATGGCAGAAGTGCAGGAAATTGAAGCAGAGCTAGCCAAACATGTGATTTCCCAAAAGTTCATGCTTCCTTCACCTACCAATATCGTTATATGAGAAACAAGCATTTGGGTGAGTTATATAGTAGAAGAAGATAAGCCAGCTATTGAAAAAGCGCCAGCTGAGGCAGGAGCGCCATCTGGAACAAAAGCACCAGTAGAGGCAGGAGCGCCATTTGGGAGCTGACTTGGCAGTCATAGATGTCTAGTGATATGCTAGGAATTTTGCTTTTCTATTATTCAGTCATAAAGATAGAGGACAGCTGGAGTTTGTCTATTTTGTAAAAAACATTTAGGGATTATTCCAATTTTGTAAAGGGCATTAAAAGACAAATTAAGAGATTCTTTGGGATGGGGACATGTGGCATCTCTTGGAGCATTTTGTAAATTTATATATAGAAGAATAAAGAATGCTAAGAGGACTTTTGGCAGGTGAAAGGAGATTTTCTGTCTTGTATGTGAACTGATTTGCTGCATATATAAGAAATTCGATTTTTGCCTAAAGAAAGCCTGGGGGACTGTGTTTTTGCCTAAAGGATGTGTTGAATGTCTGTTGGATTATTCCTGTGTCATTTATACATTACTGTGAGATCATTCCTTGCTGTTATGAATTGTTTCTTTGTGATGAATGTTCTCATAATTTTCTGTGCAAAGATGTATATCTCAAATGAGTAATGAAATGTGTTAATTAAATCAAAGCTATCTTTGATATCGTTTATCCTCTGCTGAAAATGCATCTTTATGATTAAATAGCTATGTGAAATATTTGGATGTTTCTTTCAGTTTATTACTCATATTTACAGTTTGATCCTTGCAAGGATAGATTATATTTGCTTAAACAGTTTTAGATCAGATTTGCTTAATTACTTGCATTTAGTTTAGAGAACTTGCATATCATCTTTAAAATTAAAATACATAATCGGTGGATTGGGCCACAACCAGTGCAAAGAACACAAATCTTTAAATCTTACACGGTATCCGGACCGTTAACCAGACGGATTCCCCACACCAAATGGTGAGCGATCTAATTGGACTTGCTTACCAGGGAGAATCCCTTGCTGATTGATGCTACGATATTCGGGGCATCAATAGTTTTTGGCGCTAGAAGGAGGGCCACTAGTGCATGGCTGGTAGAGGAGATCCTTCCATTAGAAGAGATCCCACCGAAGACCCTCTTGAAATAGCTATCCTAGACAATTTAGATCTAGACTTAATAAATCAAGAAGATCCTATTTCTCAGATTGAACAGCAAGAAACGCTGTATGCTGTCCCTTTTGCTGAAGTAACGAATTTAAGAATACATACCCATGCTTATGTTAGGCAGATTGGTGGTTTGAATGCAATTCCCTTACTTCCTAGAAGAATATCCCCTAGAAGGGAAATGCAGTATACAAGAGATTTTGTTCTTGTTCAAAAGTTTGAAGAGTTAGTAGATCTATCCTTGGAAGAAATCACAGAGCCTCTTGGAGAAATTGGACTTGAAAATCCTCCAGATCTTGAAGAACCTCACAGCTCACGCAATTCTCCACATAATACTCAACCACATTCTCCACGTAGGGCCATGGCTATACTTGCATGGAGGGCAAGGGGAGCGCTCAATTTGTTTGGGCCATTTCATGATCTCCCTAAGAATCTAGAAAAGGTTTTACCCAAGTATGATCCTGGGAAAGGTATCTCTGCTGAAGGTCATGTAATACCCCCAATTCGACCCTTAGGATATATGAGCCTTTAATGTAAATCAGTGTACATGTGATGTATGTTTTCCTAGCGTGGAGCTCAAGGCCAAGGCCCCACTAGTGAAAGCCGAATTTTATTTAAAGGGCAAGTATTTGATATTTTGATACCATGTGCTCTTAAGCCATGGAAATTGTAATAGGATGTAAATAAACATCAGGAAATATAAAATGTCCAAAGCTGGCTACGGAGGCAACGAATGAGAAGGGGCCACGTGTATCCACTAGGGAGAGGTGAGGGGGCTATGGGAGTGACCCATAGGTTTCCATTTGTCATTATGTGGACCCATTGACTTCCTTAGGTGACATTAATGCCAATTGTAAGGAAGTGGTTGAGATTTCAGCCCATGACTTTGATGGAGTATGGGCAGCCCTGAAATTCGTATGGGAAGGTATGGGCTCTTTTGACTTGTCCCACAAGTCACTCTACATCTTGGGGGTTGCTCCATCCTTATCCCCATTCCATTGTGGAAGTATGGGACATCTTTGCCCAACCAAAAATGAGCTCCCAGCAATGAGAAAACCAGAAATCGCGACTTGAAGGAAACCCACGTTTTTGGAAGCCAAAAACGTCCCGATTTGGTATTGGACAGAGAAATCCAATGGGGGATCCATTGGTAGAAATCTTGGGGCGAATTTGGGAGCAATAGCTACCCCAAAAGCCATGGGAAAACCCAGTTTTAATGGCCCAGAAAATCAGTGACGGATTTGGGTTGTTTGTGACAGAGTTGTGAGAAATCCAGTTGTGGATGTATGAGCAGAGGATGGGATTGCTGAGTCTAGCTTGAAGAGTATGTGGCTCTGGGATTGAGCTTAGTGGACAAGCATCCTCCTCCATCTCCTATTACATGCTTGAGAAACCCAACCGTGTGTTGGCTTAGCATGGCTGTTTGAGTGAAACCCTGACTGTGAGTGAGCCATCTAGTTCCTCCTTAGTGGATACACAGCCCAGCTTGGGGGTGATCTCTCAGCTGAAAGAATACAGGCTGGACAGAGATCTATGGTTGGGTGGAACGTTGCTCTCACATAGCCATTCGTTGGACATCATCTTCTCAAGATAAGTGTTCTGTGGATTATAAATTATTCATTTTTGCATTCTGCAATATATTAAGTTGCCCATGTTTAATGAAATGAATTAATATAGAATCCATGCATGGCATACGAATGAGATTGGGTCTCTGTATGTTGAATCATTCCTTGCTGTGATTGATATGATTGCAATTACTGTCTGTTTGAGTGCTTGTTAGCATGTTCATTCCGTTGTGTTTATATTGAAACGAATCTGCATATAGAAGTTTTAAAATATTAAGTTATTTATGTGCAAAAATTATTGGGGCTAAATTTACAAAAGCCCGGTATGTTGTTAATGTCTCCTTCCCTGTTGTTCTAAGGAGAAGGGGACGTTACAGAGTGGTATCAGAGCTCTAGGTTCAACCCTACGGCTGTTGGACCCTTCACAGAAATGCAAATCATTGAGTGTACATGCATTTTGTAATTGGAGCTAAAACGCATTAAAAGGAACTAAAATGCATTTTGTGTGTACATGCATTTTGAATTTTGAATTTTGTGTGTGTGTACAGAGATTAAATTGTAAATCCATTGGTTGGATTGTCGAATGAATGAAAGATTTCAAATTTTTCCTAAGTTTGTTTGAAAAAAAAATTCGTTTAAAGTCTGTTTCGGAAAGAATTCCCGAATGTCTTCCGCAGTTGCGGAAGCATTCGGCGAATTGCTCCGAAACTGCGGAAGCATTCCGCGAGTTTTTCCGCAGGGCGGAAGAATTCGGGAAGTCGCCCCGAAATTTGCGGAAGGAATTCCCTTCCGAAATTTTCGGAAGGAATTCTCTTCCGAAATTTGCGGAAGGATTCCGCGAGTTGTCCCGCAACGCGAAAAAAAAAAAAAAAAAAAAAAAAAAAAATCGGCAAACTGCTCTGAAAAAGAAGAAAATTTTTCTAAGTGTTTTCGAAAATTTTGTTTAAAGTTGTTTCGGAAGGAGTTCGGGAAAGTCTTCCGAAACTGCGGAAGGATTCCGCGAACGGTTCCGAAATTGAGGAAGAGTTCGGGAAAGTCTTCCGAAACTGCGGAAGGATTCCGCGAACGGTTCCGAAATTGCGGAAGAGTTCGGGAAAGTCTTCCGAAACTGCGGAAGGATTCCGCGAACGGTTCCGAAATTGCGGAAGAGTTCGGGAAAGTCTTCCGAAACTGCGGAAGGATTCCGCGAACGGTTCCGAAATTGCGGAAGAGTTCGGGAAAGTCTTCCGAAACGGCGGAAGGATTCCGCGAAGGGCTCTGAAATCGCGGGAGGATTCGGGAAAGTCTTCCGAAACGGCGGAAGCCTTCGCCGAATGGCTCCGCAATTGCGGGAGCATTCGCCGAATGGCTCCGTGACGGAAGCCTTCGCCGAATGGCTCCGCAGTTGCGGGAGCATTCGCCGAATGGCTCCGCAGTTGCGGGAGCATTCGCCGAATGGCTCCGCGACGGAAGCCTTCGCCGAATGGCTCCGCAGTTGCGGGAGCATTCGCCGAATGGCTCCGCAGTTGCGGGAGAGTTCAGCGAATCGCTCCGCCATTGCGGAAGCATTCGCCGAACTGCTCCGCATTGCGGAAGCGTTCGGAGAACCGGCCCGCGCTCCCGGACAAAAAAAAAAAAAAAGAAAAAAAAAAGAGTAAAGTGGCTAAAACTTGATTTTTTGATAGCAGGAGCATCCGGACTCAGAATGCGATGATTCCTGTGGGGCTCGGAGGCCATTGACGAGGGCCATGAAAGGACCAGTGAAGACCCGTAGCCCATTACACTCCGATTTGACAGAAAATGGATAATAATGACTTTTGAAGGACAGAGTCCCGAGGCTTGATAGAAGGCCGGTTTAAGCTGAAATTGATACGAGGCAGTCATGAAGCAGGCACAATGTTAAGTTCCGAATCTTGGAACCCAACTCCAAGGGATGTGGAGTCGGGGTGAGCAAGAAGGCCAAAAAGCACTGTTCTGGGCCACTTTTTCGGGATTTTGAAAAGCTTGTGGGCAGTAAAAGTGACCCTAGATGTGGGAATCAGAAATTTTACTGAACTAGACATTTCATATTCTCATTAAGACGGACAGCTTCCGTTAGACGAAGATTTTCCAGAAATGCACAGTTTGGGAGATAGCCGTTTTTGGCCCAAAATTTGGAATTTTGGAAAAATGTGAAAAATGAGAAGTAGCAAAACCTAGAAATTCATAGAAGATGAATGGTGCATCGGAATTGGGATCTGTAAATTTCTGAGTATTCCTTGTTATATGGACTAAATCCGCCCGATAGAAAAGTTTTTGTGATTCCTCGTAGATTTTCTTCCACAGGTGGCTGAAGTTGGCATTCGGGACCAAAATGCAACTGTGTAAAATGTGCAAAACTGAAGTGAAAGTTGTCATTTTTGAAGAAATGCAGTTTCCGCACCTGATGTCGGAATGGAGCATGAAGACAGGCATTGGAAAGCTTGTCCAGCAGGGAACAATGATGCATGACCAGAGTTTGAATGAGGTCTACAGATATCATAGTTATTTAATGCAGAAGAGTGCCAGCGGTTGTTTTGACAAACAAATTTTGTTGTCAATATGGGCAATTTCTACAATTGCATGATATGGGAGAGAAATTCCATGATACGAGGAGGGATCGAAAAGGGAATAATTCCTTAAACCCCTGTTTGTTATCATACTCATAATTATGAAATGGTCATATGGCATAAAAATGTTAAAAATATAAGGGATTACATAGATGTATATGCACTAGATGACATCTTAACAAACATTGCATAGTGCATATGGAAATGCTTGTGCATGAATGAGATATTGCATATTGGTAAAAGAATGAAGTCTGCATATGCAATGAACCGCTAATAGAGAATATTGTGGTTGATAATCACTATTGATGTTGGTATTGGTTGTAGGACCAAAGATAACAAAGAGCACGGCTAAACGTGTTGGGGATGTTGTTGCATGAAGCCAGCAACCTTATGTAGAAAGGATGGTGCAACAAATCTATGATCATAAAGTTGGCAAAAGGACCGAGCAGCCTTGGTAAGAGGCCAATTGATCAGGTAACATCAGGCGATGTTAATGGTAGCCATGCAGGTAATGATTATTGGTGCCAAATTGCATGAATGTTGAAAGAGGATTTGGTAAGATCCCTTCAACTATGTTTGAGCTATGCTGAGTTAGTTTGCTTGTGATATTGAATACCGATTGGGACTGTTAACCTGCCAAGCTTAGTGAGGTGTGGGTAAGTGAAGGAAATGATCCTTACACCCTATGACTGTTTAGAAATATCAATGCATTCATATGAATTTATATCATGCCATGTGTATATTGGTTATGTGCTTAATAACCAAAGCAAGTGAGGACTGGTGGTCCTGATTATGATAATGCAAGTTATATGAGATAGTCATGTCTCGATCATAATATGCTTGAATGCATAGTACTCATGAAACAATGCAAGGTAGCATTGAGTAGATGTGCATTAAGAGATTTTATAAATCTTGTGATGCGTTGTATGAATGCATGGGGATGATGCATATGTTATTGCAAAATAAATAATGAATGAAATGACGAATTAATGATAATTCTAGGATCCTTTCATGAGTTGTTGTGAATGCAAAATAGTAAGTGCATGAAGAGCCCAATCATGATTGATGGGATGCTAGAATACCTTGTGGAAGGACAGAGTTGTATGAATGATATGGCTGTGAAATAATGAGTATTTACGATTTAGTTAAGCTGCATGGATAGTGTGACTATGTCTTGAAAATTCTATTATGATAATGACGCATATATAGAAGTGTATATATATATTTCATTGCATTTCAAATGTAACAGCTGAAGGTGTTTGAATTATTGAGTGTTATAATTCTGAGATCACTTCAGTGACTATTATGGCAATGAATGATTATGTGCGTGGATACTCACAACGTGTTTGGCTGATTGGAGTTTCAGTTTCCGGTAGGAAGGTCTTACATAGGGCAATGAGGATAAGTCCATAGTAGAGACTGGGATCTACCACACGTAGAAGCCAAAGGTTATGAGAAGGTTCTCATGGTTGAGAGCTCTAAGTTCTGTTAGTAAGAACAGTTGTAAATATCAGATTTGTAAATGTTTCGAATTTGAAATTTTACTAATAATTGCTAATGACTGTTTGGCTTATATGAAAATGTGTCAGGAGGACATGTTGTAAGTGGTTGCTCATGTATGGCAGCAGGCATAAGACCATAATGGGTAGAGTGGTGTCACTTACAGGAGCCAAACAATATGAGGATAGTCTCATGGATAAGAAAACCAATTTCTGTAGTAGACAGAGTTGCAAATGCATACTGAATTTAATTATTAGTGCCATGGATTGGTTATGGAGCAATCGGATTTGAAATTGTATTGCTAAATGTTGCTAACTGTTTGGCTGTTTAATAAGTGTGCCAGGAAGACACATTGCAGTAAGACCATGAAAGAGGTCCTACAGAAGCCAAACTTCATGGGAAGGGATTCCATGATGTGAAAATGGGTTCCAGGTGGAATGCCATAAGACATTATTAATGTTTCATCTGCACTGCATGATTGGTAAACAATATGAGTGGGATGGTGAAGAGTATGTCAGTAAGACATATGAAGGATATGTAACATCAAAAGGAATTGGGATGGCAAACCGAGGGACTGTCAACTCAGAGAAGGAGCCCCCATTCCTCATTAAAGAAGAGAAATAACATCGGCAAAATGGATAAGTTTTCCATAAACCCTGAATGATATATATATATGTCTAATTGCTAGAGTTAATATGCAGAGCATGTTTTGATTTTATTTCCATCATGAAAGACTGCTTGAAGTATGATTAGGACCTTCATAGCTCACATCAGTAAGGAGTGCACGCCTTTCTGGTGCTGAGTTATGTTAGGGATGCCAATATTGACTACGCCTTAAGGGAATGGACGCATTCCTGGTGTTTCAAGGTTGGATAGTGGATGTTATGAAATATGTTTACAATTCTAGGGCAGCGATACTAATGAGCTCGCTATCCATTTTGTGTTGACAGATTATACATATGAAACTCAGTGCTGCACATTAAACGAAAAAGTGAAGAAAATAGTACTCAAGAAGACTGTATGAGCAGTGGTAACCCTTGCGCAGGGTGAGTGGGTATCATGAGGCCATGATAGCCTGCAGTTAAGAAAGTCACCTAAAGAATTCCTTAATGGCACCGTCGGCTTACATAAGAGAAGAAGTGCCACCCTTGTGTGGGTGAAGAATTGTTATGCGCATTGAGGGATTGTGATACCGTGAAAGGCTGATGCAAGCCTAAGGCAGAGTAGTGGAGCCTTGACCTATAATGGTCGGTGGCGCAGTTACCTTCCATTGGTCGATGACCCAGACGTATGTGCTGGCTCGGCAATGGAGAGGGCCAACCAGGTATGGGACTGGTTGGGCACCACCAAATGCTTGGTAAACCCAGTCGGCGTGAAGGTGTACTGGTAGGGCATTAATTATTTGATGATTTGGAACAGCCTGCGTGCTGGCCAAACATCTTAGTCCGCAGGAGGATCCCAAGGCTTATAAAGTAAAAGCAGGACCCTGTGGACCAGAGAAGAAATGCAAAGTACAGATAAGTATTCATTTTCATTCATTTCTTATTTGAAATAATGAAGGTTTCAAGCATAAAGCTTGTAACAGTGAGCTGATGCATTGTTGTTTCTTTGTTGGAAACCTTGGTCAATACAGGAAGCAAGGACCCTGAAAGAACTAAAAGTTGCTTGGTAAATCCGGAAAGTGGCTGGTTGAGCAAGATTATTGATGATTTGGATCAGCCTGCGTGCTGGCCAAACATGCGAGATTATTGATGATTTGGAGCAGCCTGCGTGCTGGCCAAACATGCGATATGGTTGATGATTTGGAGCAGCCTGCGTGCTGGCCAAACATACAAGACTATTAGATGTTGAGGGGCAGCCTGCGCGCTGGCCAAACACCCAAATCCATAGGCGATTCCAAGGCTTGTAAAGCAAAGAAGGACCCTATGGAATAAAGTGAAGACATCTAGTGCAGATAAGTATTTGGTTATTGTGTAATTTCTTGCTTATGAATATACATGTGTATATGATTTGGTTATGGTTTCCTATGAAAATAAACTAAACATGTGAATTAATTCATTGTTTGAGTGTAGGTATTGTTGGAAGTAATGAATATGGAAGCATCCTAAGGATGCGAGTGGACATGCAACCACCCTAAAGAACTCAGCATGAGAAGTAATGAAAGACGGAGCTAGTAGAACGGTGTGAGTTCTAGCAGCCAAGAGTTTGACCAACCAAGTGGAGGAACTCCATGGTTGAAAGATCTGGAATAGACCATAGACACTATGTGTCATAGCCGAGAAGGGCAGGTCAAGCATTCACATGAAGTGAAAGAGGACAGGAGCATGAAAACCACAGTGGTGGTGTGGGTTCCAGAATGGAACAAGACTAAGAGGAGAAACTCTTACCGCTCCCTCTCTTTCCTTTTTATTGATGCATTTATAAAATTAGAAAATTGCTGAATGCATGCATGACTGAAATTAAAAGTGTGTTTATTTGATTAAAGTGAATTGTGAATGCTAATTAATGAATTTCCTGTGAATGGATGAACATGAAGGAATTCATGTGTATGTTGGGCAAGCATGAAAAGTGTGGAAGTCTCATGAGTAAAACATGGACTATCTATGTCAACTGGGGAAAAACCATTGACTGATTTTAAATGTTTGGGTTATGCTTGGCCTAACGAGAATTGTAATGATGAATTTCACAGGTAGAAATTGAATCAATTGGTTGCAGCCGGTGCAGGCAAGTGTTGCTAGTGAGAAAAACGTGGTCAGTTGTTTCCATTGACCATGGCGGCAGACCAAGGGCTATCAGAATTGGCTAGAGGTCTTCTTCAAACAATTGCCAAGACCCAAGAAAATCTTGGAGAGATGCTCAAGATGCAAAAGCAGCAGAACGAGATGAACCACAAGGTCTTGCAGGACACTCTTCGTCTGCAGAAAGAGGTAAAAAGAATTATGAAATCAATCAGCAAGGGAGAGACAAGTGGATCAATGAAGAAGCATTCATCCAATCGTCCGATTAAGAGACGCTCTAGGTGGGAGGACTCAAAGGAAATTGAGCATGCAAATATGAAGAAAACAGTGAAGTGTTGGAAGTGTGGAGGGGATCATTGCCTCCGTAACTGCCCAACAAGAAAACCTCAAGAAGGTAGCAGCCATAAAGTTTTCAGACTTGTGGACGAGCTGGAAGATCCGAATCAGTAGGAGCAGCTCGTGAAAATCAAAGGACTTGGTCCTGAAAGTTCAAAGTAAATGATAGAATGCAGAGCAGATCTGCAAAGTTTTGAAGTTTTGGACATGTGTAAATTGTATATGTATGCCTAAGTCTTGGAACACCGAAGACGGTGTTGTTCTAAGGGGGAGGGGAATGTAATACCCCCAATTCGACCCTTAGGATATATGAGCCTTTAATGTAAATCAGTGTACATGTGATGTATGTTTTCCTAGCGTGGAGCTCAAGGCCAAGGCCCCACTAGTGAAAGCCGAATTTTATTTAAAGGGAAAGTATTTGATATTTTGATACCATGTGCTCTTAAGCCATGGAAATTGTAATAGGATGTAAATAAACATCAGGAAATATAAAATGTCCAAAGCTAGCTACGGAGGCAACGAATGAGAAGGGGCCACGTGTATCCACTAGGGAGAGGTGAGGGGGCTATGGGAGTGACCCATAGGTTTCCATTTGTCATTATGTGGACCCATTGACTTCCTTAGGTGACATTAATGCCAATTGTAAGGAAGTGGTTGAGATTTCAGCCCATGACTTTGATGGAGTATGGGCAGCCCTGAAATTCGTATGGGAAGGTATGGGCTCTTTTGACTTGTCCCACAAGTCACTCTACATCTTGGGGGTTTCTCCATCCTTATCCCCATTCCATTGTGGAAGTATGGGACATCTTTGCCCAACCAAAAATGAGCTCCCAGCAATGAGAAAACCAGAAATCGCGACTTGAAGGAAACCCACGTTTTTGGAAGCCAAAAACGTCCCGATTTGGTATTGGACAGAGAAATCCAATGGGGGATCCATTGGTAGAAATCTTGGGGCGAATTTGGGAGCAATAGCTACCCCAAAAGCCATGGGAAAACCCAGTTTTAATGGCCCAGAAAATCAGTGACGGATTTGGGTTGTTTGTGACAGAGTTGTGAGAAATCCAGTTGTGGATGTATGAGCAGAGGATGGGATTGCTGAGTCTAGCTTGAAGAGTATGTGGCTCTGGGATTGAGCTTAGTGGACTAGCATCCTCCTCCATCTCCTATTACATGCTTGAGAAACCCAACCGTGTGTTGGCTTAGCATGGCTGTTTGAGTGAAACCCTGACTGTGAGTGAGCCATCTAGTTCCTCCTTAGTGGATACACAGCCCAGCTCGGGGGTGATCTCTCAGCTGAAAGAATACAGGCTGGACAGAGATCTATGGTTGGGTGGAACGTTGCTCTCACGTAGCCATTCGTTGGACATCATCTTCTCAAGATAAGTGTTCTGTGGATTATAAATTATTCATTTTTGCATTCTGCAATATATTAAGTTGCCCATGTTTAATGAAATGAATTAATATAGAATCCATGCATGGCATACGAATGAGATTGGGTCTCTGTATGTTGAATCATTCCTTGCTGTGATTGATATGATTGCAATTACTGTCTGTTTGAGTGCTTGTTAGCATGTTCATTCCGCTGTGTTTATATTGAAACGAATCTGCATATAGAAGTTTTAAAATATTAAGTTATTTATGTGCAAAAATTATTGGGGCTAAATTTACAAAAGCCCGGTATGTTGTTAATGTCTCCTTCCCTGTTGTTCTAAGGAGAAGGGGACGTTACAGGTCACCTTAAGAGCTTCTATTTGGCTCTAAGCCTTCTGAATGTGCAATGCAAAGATGTAGTTTGTAGACCTTTTTCCCTATACATTCGAACCCAAGGTATCTTCCAAGTACTTTAGCTTACAATCCAGTTCCATATCGAATTGGGAAGAATTCGAGAAGTGTTTCTTAGGTAAATATGGAAACCAGAAGATGTTTGCTACACTTATGAAAGAATTACTATCCATGAGAATGGAAAAGGAAGAGAAAGTTCAAGAATTCAACCAAACATTCACCACATTATTAAATAATTTTAGTGCTGCAGCTAGACCAGCTGAAGAATCTTTAGTCGAGTATTATACAACAGCTCTTGATCCTCCAATAGCAATGTTTGTCAAAAGAACTAAGAAAACTACCTTAATAGAAAACTTCGAAGAAGCTAAGAAGGTAGAGGAAGAAGCAAACAACATTGCTAAACATTCCGTGGATGTGGAAGCAAAACCAACAACTACTAAAAAAACCCTGTTGCTAACCAGGAATAAAGAAGAGCCATTAGAAGATATGGAAAACGTGGTTAAAATAATGGAAAAGTTGTCCAATAAAATTGTAGATATAGAGAAAGATAAGGCATCTAGCACATATAGAAAGCCATTTAAACCGTTCTACAAGAAAAAAGAGGAAAATGGTTAGCCGCTTCCACCTATAAACAACTCTGCGGTTGAATCTAAATGAAGTAGGAATGGATCATTTCTGCACTTTTCATCAGGAACCACACTCTGAGAAAAGCTGTCCGCAATGGATAAATTCAATGAGTTTAGTAATGAACCAAATGCTGGATGCACAAATAAAAGAGCAGGAAGATCCTCAAGAAGAGCAGACCTTGGAATAGGAAGAACCCACTCCAGAAACCACTATGGTGTTATGGGATTGGGTTCCTTTAATAGAGTTAATTGAAGATGACCCTGAAGAAAGTCAAGTTTCAGCAGTGAATGTTACTACTCATAGCAAAGGTCCAATCGCTGATCCAAACCCGACTGCTCCCAAGCCTAAAGTCTCCAGGGAAATACCCAAAAGGCACATCACTGTCATTCCACCGCAACCTAAGGCAAATCCAACACCTACCAAAGAACCAAATGCGGAAACAACTAAGCAACCAAAATTTATTTCAAACAAAGCAGAAAATCAACCAAAAGTTGCAAAGGAATGTGAACTGAGATATGATATAATCGAAGACATAAAGAAAGCAAAAGCAAACATTTCCATATTTGATATGTGTAGTTTTCCTCAACAACGAAAGAAGCTGTTACAAGATCTTGATCCCCAATCTAGCAGTTCGTTAGAAAGCACTCAGAAAGAGCCTGAGATAAATGAAGTTAGTATTGGCGGGAAATCTAAATCCCAGACTTTTCCTTTTCTCTTAACTTTCGAAATTTTCAGTCATAATGTGCATAATTGTTTGGTAGATTCTGGGGATTCCTCGAATGTCATGCCACTGTCAATTTGCAAAAGGATTAATGGGCAGCCAATTCCATCCCCATCTCAGATCATATAGTTAGATAGAACTTTTGTTAGAGTTATCGGAGAAATGAAAGATGTGCTTATCAGGTTGTCAGCGGATCCTAGAGTTTTTCAATTTATTGATATAATAGTAGTTGATATTACTGAGGCTTATGGTTTGATTTTGAGCAGGGACTGGTCTACAAAACTAAATGGTTATTTCGCAACGGACTGGTCTCACTTATGGTTACCATATCAGAATAGGCAGAATCAGATTAAAATACTGAGAGAACCTCACATGAAGCAAAATGTAACTCAGTTAGAAGAAAAAAATGAAGCTGTAGCTTTCTCATCTTTAGTTTTGGGAAATTATTTCTTAGAAATTGAACCAGGTAATTATCAATCAGAAAATGTTAGCCATGAATCAGATGAACAGTCCGATCTCCTTTAATTCTCTTGGACTGATGATATTGATTGTAACATAGTTAGATTAGTTACTAACTTAGATGATAGTGATACTAACTTAGTTAAATCGGAGAATATTTTTTGGGTTCTATACTTTGACGGTTCCAAAACTCAGGAAGGATCTAGAGCTGGTTGTGTTTTGATTGATCCTGAAACCAACAAACATTTCTTATCTTGTAGATTAGAGTTCGAATGTACTAATGATACTGCTGAATATGAAGCATTGGTCCGTGGATTAAAGAAAGCTATTGGTTTGAATGTCAAATACTTGAAGGTCTTTGGTGACTCAAAAGTAGTTGTCAGATAGATGAGAGATACAATTCATTGTCTTTCTCCACATTTAAAGGGTTATCAGTCTGAGGTATGGGATTTAATTTCGTACTTTGAATATTTTAATATAAATTATATTCCTCGATTACAGAACACTGCAGCTGATTTGTTAGCTACTTCTGCTTCTAGGTTAGTGCCCACTAATAACAAGTCTCTATCGAACTGGTTTTCAGGCCGTCTATTCCAGATAATATTACAAATCTCAGAGTGTTCGATGATGACGATCAGATCATTAGTTTCCTCACAAATGAAGACGATTTCCAGGAAGCTATTATAGATGAAGAAAAGCATGATTCTAATCTGCAAAGCAAGGACGCAGCTAAAGGAAAATTCATGCCCAAACGAGTGAGATCTCTCGAAAGTTTGTTCGATTTGTAGAACAAGTTCAAGAGGCTAGCAAATGTTAAAACTCATAGCTCCTCCATGCAGCATGAATTGGTAAATCTAGGCACAGAAGTTGAACCAAAGTATGTCAATCTTGGTAAATGTTGCTCACCAGGCGAAAGAGATAAGTTCATTAAATGTTTTCAACAATATAAAGATGTTTTTGCATGGACTTATGAGGATCTGAAAACATATGACACTCGCATCATTCAACATATAATACCAATGAAGGAAGGCATTAAGCTGTTTCAGCAACAATTAAGAAGAATGCATCCGACTCTTGAGCCTTTAATACAAAAGGAGGTTAAGAAATTGTTACATGCCAAGATCATTTTTAAAGTCTGACACTCGAAATGGGTTGCTAATTTGGTTCTCGTGCGAAAGAAATCAGGGGAAATAAGGCTATGTGTGGATTTCTGAAACTTGAACAAAGCGTCTGATAAAGATAATTATCCTATACCTTCAATGGAAAAAATCCTACAAATGGTATCAGGATCAAAGCTTTTTTCTCTACTAGATGGTTTTTCTGGTTATAATCAAGTACTAGTAGCAGAAGAAGATCACCTTAAGACTACTTTCCGCACTAAGTGGGGAACATTTTCATACCGAAGGATGTCATTCGGCTTGATAAACGCAGGAGCTACTTGCCAGCGAGCAATGGACATTGCCTTTCGAGGATTGGGCTGTCATTGTGTTGTAGACTATCTAGATGATGTGACAGTTTTCTCAAAGAAGAGGGAAGATCATGTTTTTCATTTAAAGCAAATTTTTTTATCACTGCAGGAAATATGGTATTTCTTTAAACCCTAAGAAAAGTGTTTTCGTCGTTCTTGAGGGAAAGCTTTTGGGTCACATCATTTCAAAAAAGGGAATTTCGATAGATCAAGAGAGAGTGCAAGCTATCAACAAAATTCCCATGCCCCACAACAAAAAATCTATGCAATCATTTATGGGCACCATTAATTTTGTTCGAAGGTTCGTTCCTGATTTTGCTCAGACCGTTAAACCTTTGCAGCAAATGGTGAAGCAGAGTGTACAGTTTAAATGGATAGACTTGGAGAAAGTTGCATTTAAAGAAATCAAAGCAGCCATAGCTAATGCTCCTTCTTTAAGAAGTTCAGACTTCGAAAAAGATTTCATCATGTACACCTTTGCTTCAGATGATTCTCTCGTAGCTGTGCTCACGCAAAAGCACCAGCAGAGGCAGGAGCGCCATCTGGGAGCTAACTTGGAAGTCATAGATGTCTAGTGATATGCTAGGAATTTTTCTTTTATGTTATTCAGTCGTAAAGATAGAGGACAACTAGAGTTTGTCTATTTTGTAAAAAACATTTAGGAATTTTTCCAATTTTGTAAAGGGCATTAAAAGACAAATTAAGAGATTCTTTGGGATGGGGTCATGTGGTAGCTCTTGGAGCATTTTGTAAAGTTATATATAGAAGAATAGAGAATGTTAAGAGGACTTTTGGCAGGTGAAAGGACATTTTCTATCTTGTACGTGAAGTGATTTGTTGCATATATAAGAAATTCAATTTTTGCCTAAAGAAAGCCTGGGAGACTACATTTTTGCCTGAAGGATGTGTTGAATGTCTATTAGATTATTCCTGTGTCATTTATACATTACTGTGAGATCATTCCTTGCTGTTATGAATTGTTTCTTTGTGATGAATGTTCTCATAATTTTCTGTGCAAAGATGTATATCTCAAATGAGTAATGAAATGTGTTAATTAAATCAAAGCTATCTTTGATACCTTTTATCCTCTGCTGAAAATGCATCTTTATGATTAAATAGCTATTTGTGAAATCTTTGGATGTTTCTTTCAGTTTATTACTCATATTTACAGTTTTCTCTTTGCAAGGATAGATTAGATTTGCTTAAACAGTTTTAGATCATATTTGCTTAATTTCTTGCATTTAGTTTAGAGCACTTGCATATCATCTTTAAAATTAAAATACATAAATGGTGGATCGGGCCGCAACCGGTACAAAGAACACAAATATTTAAATCTTGCACGGTAGCCGGACTATTAACCAGACGGATTCCCCACACCAAACGGTGAGTGATCTAATTGGGCTTGCTTACCGGGGATAATCCCTTGCTAATTAATGCTACGATATTCGGGGCATCAACACTATTGTATTGATTTTCCAATTGGGTCACGATTATGTTCTCCCGAAGTCAATGGAGTTTGTTTTGGAAAAGCATGATTAGGACTCAAAGAAGCCTGTTAGTAAATAAATTCTTGTAAGATATAGTGAAATAACGATTATAACATTGCAATAAATATTAAATAGTTTCAAAACTCACCGTCGACTTTGGAGTATGAAATGTATTAGAATTTGGAGTATGAAATGTATTATATGGTCTAGGAGCCATTGCAATTTATTCCAATGAACCTTGAATAGGATGATTCTGGAGACTCTCCTAAAAAATAAATACTTGTGAGCGATTTTCAAAGAATGGAAAATAAAAATGGAAAAAATAAGAGTTGGTTTAAAAAACTACATGGATTGGGGTGACTGGATTAAGAAGTGACAGTTGCGGAGTGCCTCGATTTGATGCAACATCTGACATGGAAATATTACTCTGCCAATATAATAGTTTGCATGAGATATCATGAAATCATAAGATAAAGGGTTAGGATGCAAAAACAATAATTCATATATTACACACCCTACAACAATACGATCATGTTCATGTTAGCATTATGATTTTGAAATCCCAAACTTCAAAGATGGCCTACATAAAGTCTACACATACAATCCTTACATTGTTGGATTTTGGAACAACTCTGCCACTTTCTTTTCCCACCTCCTTGGCAGATTTCCATTCCATTAATTCTTCAACAACTTCTTTCAATCTTTTGAGTTCCTTGTCTTTTTCTCTTAATTTCTCTTCAGTATTATGCAATTCCTTCTTGTAGGAACGCTCTTTTCCAAATAATACAGTTGGAGTGACTCCGAATACAACCCCACGTACACGACCCCTCCTCTCAGGCCCCAAAACTATAGCTAGGGAATCTTGATTTGTAGCATATGCAGGAGACACTAACTCATTTTGTGCCGATTCAATTTGATTCTAGCAATGTCAACATTTCAACAAACTCATATAAGAAACATCATTAACTCTAAATAAAAGCATAAATGATACAAGAATAGGTTTAGAACTTACTATTTTCTCTGCAATGAATGATGACATTAGCGTGCCATCCTTATTTTTATGGCATTTCATCCACACATCATCCCTAGTTATAGGCTTATCATTTGGACCATGAGATTGATTCTAGTATCAACAAATACAACAATCTAGTTAACTATATTTAAAGTTGTTAATTGTGAACAAATAATAGAATTGGTTACAACTTACGAGGTCATATTCAACCCTAAAGTAACCTCTACGGCCATAAGTGTGGGTCTCTTGTTCTAATTCCCTATTTTCCTTATTTGATTTTGACTTCACCTACAACTCAATAAAAAAATAGATGCTAATATTATAGTTGATTGTATGAGAGGATTCAAAATCAATGATGATAACATTCAAATTTGTCTTTCATTTTTACCTTGAATTTAGGGTCAGTTCGTAATCTAACAAATTCAATCCAATCAGTTTCATTTACTCCAATAGGAAGGTTTGCAATCCTCTCCTCATATGTTTCATATTTCAAATAATATTTCTTATACAAATTATATCTATAGGTTCTCAAGCACTGAGATATTTCTTTATGACACCATTGCTCTATTGACGGATCTATTCGATAGGTACACTACAATAGATAAACAATCCATTATTAGATACAAGCATTATTTGAAACTAAACCTATCACACACATGCTCAATATGCATCAATAAAGTTTAGAATAAATTGATGCTCACATTGATTGCACTCCACATGTCTTTCTTTTTCACTTCAGACACTTTTTTCCATTCGATGTGCTTGATGCCTAGAATTTCCCTTGCAAGAACACCTAAAAATGAGGATAATTTCACTAAATGTGGATCAATAGGCTGGACCCTCTCATTAAATTGAATTTCGGGCAATGCAATGCCCTCTACAGTGGTTCCAAATAGACATTTTGTTGGTCCTCTACCCCTTCTTTTCACATTTATTGCAATACTATCTTGGGTAATTGCATTTGCATCTTCTAAGCCATGCTCTTGTTGTGGTGGATCCTACTCCAAAGCATGCTCTTGTTGTGGTGGATCCTGCTCCAAAACATGATCTTGTTGTGATGGTTCCTGTTGAAAATTTTCTAGAAAAACAAACCAGTACCCCTCTTAAGACAATGACAATGTGAAATTGTTAATAGGAAATCTTGAAATACTTGTATAGGAAAAAAAATGTTCAGAAATGATCATACCTTCCAGTGGTTATTTCACATCTTTCTCAAGAATATGTGCATTAGAATTGTTGTCGACACTATAGCAAGTAGATTCACTTTGTAATGGGACAGTGGATTTCGATGCTATATTTTGTGGGAATTTGTTTCCCATATTAGAGCCTATGGTCAAGTATATTATGAATTTTTTTAATTCAATTGTTTATTGATTAAAAAATAAATAATAAGTTACCATCATGTTTAAAATATTTACCTGAAGTTGTGCCACATATAACATTGTCATTTATTTTGGTAATGCGACCTGACTTTGTTAAAAGTGATGTATTGAAACGTCATAATTTAATCCTATTAGCTCCCTACAAATATGGATTGCAACTCTTGCTCAAAGAAAGTTAGACAATTTTTCAAGTATAAAAGAAAGGACAACAATTGTTAAAAAAATATTGAAGTCCCAAAGAAAAAAACTAATGTCTTACATTGATATGGACATCTGCAAATAAACTGCATAACAAAAAAAATCATTTTTATTAACACATCGTTGAAACAAGCCAAGTAACACAATCCTGAAAATTAAATAGTATTTATGAGCATTATACAAATATATTTAACTCATTCCTAATAAAATGTCTAACATTGTATACTAAAATATAGAATACATAATACAAAAAAGTGTTGTTTAGTAGTATACATAAAGTGTTGTTATGTCCTCAGAGAGTTAGTGAGAGACATACCAGAAAGCAGTGGCTGTTGGGTATTAAAGATCTGAACACCTTCGGTATAGCACTGAGGCTAAAAAGTTTCTGGATGGGGATTTTTGGGAATACTCTATGGTCAAAAGTTTTACAGGCAAAATATATGAAATCTAATGTTCTTAATTGGTTCAAGAATCCAAGAAAAACTTCATAAATGTCTCTTCGATCTGGAGGGGTTTTCTTAAGGTTTATAACTGGTTGGCTAAGGATATTTTCTGGCAAGTTGGATTGGGAAAGGAAATCCTAATTGGTGTTGATCCAATTTTAGGATTAGAGGAGACTTACCGGCTGTCAGATGGGTTGATTGAAATTTTAAAAGGGTGTGATTATACTACCCTGAACATGATTGAGAAAATAGGAGTATTGATCATAGGAAATACAATTGGATGAACTCCAAGGACTTAGGGCTTTCTGGTAGTACTGCACAGGAATGGGATTTGTATATCCGGTCTCTGAATTCTGTTGGATGTAGAATTTCTTGAGAATGAGACAAGATTATTTGGATTGGAAATTCGAGCACTCGTATTGTGACTATACAAAAGGATTATTTAGGATAAATGCATCTACCCGAATCATTGGTGGTATAAGAGACCGTGGAATTGGTAGATTCCCTTAAAATTAAAATGTTTTGTTTGGTTTGTACTATAGGGGCATCTCAATACATGGGAAAATATTAAAAAAAAGAATGGATTGGTCCTAACAGATGTTGTCTGTGTACGTAGAATGCTGAAACCACAAAACATCTTCTTGTGGACTGCGAATTCATGAAAGGTGTTTGGAAATTATGCTGCACAACTCTAAATACTGAGCAGATGTGGGGTTCTGAGAATTTTGATATAAATTTGTTTAACTGGTTTAGAATCTGTAAATCTCACCATTTACTCCCGGTTTAGATTCCAATAATTTTCCTTGAATAAATTTTGCGATTTTTGCTAACTAGATGTTGGAGAGACTGACTCAGGTGTTTAGAAGACGTCTGCAACTTTTGGAAAGAGCGAATCTGCATTTTTTGTTTGTATTTGTGAGTAAGTAGATTTCTAGTAACTATATTTCTGGAAAATTTTGGTAACCCTATTCTAAGCTAACCCGTGGACAAAACTATTGGAAGTTCTTTAACTACCAAATTCTTGTAGCACGTATCTTTCCAGGTCTGTGAAATTTTACACATGAAATATTGCAAGACAGTTTTATGGTGAGATTTTATTTTCTTCCATTTTGAATGAATATTAAGAGGCATTGATGGAAAGCATGTACCCAAGACTGGTTTTGAACATTGTCTAATATTACGATATTAGGCGGAGCAGGTCTTCCCATCTCATGCATCAACAAGGGTGGAAATGGGTGGAAACAAGGGCGGCACCACATGTGTTTTCAAAATTGACTTGGGAGGAAAATGCATGTTGGCCTACTTATTTCAAATCCCCAATTTGATGATGTAATGTATTTGAATATCTAGTTCATGAATTGACAAAAACAAGTGACAAGATTATAAAAAAAATGTCTTTGCAAAAGGCCAATTATCCGCGGTAAATGTCATTTGCAAATATGGATTTTAAAATACTATTAAATTTTGAAATACTCATAATAATACTCATCATAATTCATCTAGGGGAAAGGGACTGTAAGGACAAAACAATAGTATTATCAATATAGTACAAGCATTAGTACAAGGAAATGGGACCTCTTTTTGTTTCCACGGGTTAAGATTGCTTGTTGTAAGAGAGATTTCTTCTCATTTCCTCTAGTCTTCATATCTTTCTAACTCCAACGCCAAGCAATAATTGTTTTCAATTAAAATATTGTTGAATAGAGATGAGCTTTGTTCCTATTTATATTACAAAATGAATACAAATTTGGAGGGAAATCTAAACACTAAAAACAATGGAGGGAAATATAAATCCAAACATTCTGTTTTTGACAATAGATGTTCCTATTTCCATTTACAGATGTTGCTATTTTTGCCAAATTATTATATAAAGTACATAAAATACTTAGAAATTAGAAAAAAAATAGAAAAGTATCACCAAATACTTTATATTTAGAATTTAAGAATTGGTTGGATTTGCCAAGACTTATACATTTTTTAAGTATGGATCCTTAAAATTTTACCATGTAGTCATGATTATAGAAGATACACAAGCCACTAAAAAAATGCACAACTAGAAGGAAAGCATATGGATTTGAAAAAACATAAAGTTAGCATCTTCACATGTACAAGAGTAAAATCATTAGTCAAACAATATAATTTCTCAATCAAACTAATGGTGTGAAAAAAAAGTCTGTAATGGTGAGTGTAATGCATTGGTTTTCTATTAATGTTAACCCTTCTCCTACAAAAGCTAATGCAACAATCAAATAAAGTTGAAATGGATCTATTTAAACTTCATTGCCTACAACACATTCTCACACCATAAAAGAGGTGCCAAGACCTAGTACACCATCTAAGCAAAGACATTTAAAAACATATATATGAACCTCAATGGTGAGGTATGCCTTCAAATATGCAAAAGTTCCTCTAAATAGGTGGAAATTCTCGGTTAGTAATGCAAAAGGTCTCTTGAGTAAATTATCACCCTCATCCATGCTAGTGATTTGCTTCCTTGATCAAACATGAGTGATGCCTAAGATAAGATCAAACCAAAATGTGTGATCCAAGGTTCTTCTCATGGATTGCAACTATCACTATTCTAAAAATACCTTATCCATTAATATGATTATACGTTGAGGAATTAACACCTTTACAAATGCAAAACAAACCATGCATTTTAACCTTGGCGTTTTCACCTACTATTATACTATCATAACCACATAGATGGCTTGAATCAAATGAACCATAAGATGGATGCATTCCTCAAACTCTTTATTTTTTATGTTTGTAGGATCGGTGATACGTTCTCCATGGACTAGTAGAATGGTGTGTCTCTTTCTGCACTGGAAGAGTGGGTGGACATTATAACAGTTGTGTTGTTATGTGATTATTAGTCCCACTCACTGTCGATGTCAACATAGTGCTTAGAGCCCCTAACGAGTCCCACTCCTTGTCGATGAGGACACATTAATGGGTAGTAGCCATGCGTTGTCTTATGACACACCCATGATGAGTCCCACTCTCTGTCGGTGAGGAAATAGTGGGTAAAGGCCTTGAGATGTCCAGGGACACCTTCACAATGTTGAGGGTTGGCCCTCACCTATTTTATCCCTTGATGGTGGTATCACTTAATGATGGTGGATTGAGTTGGTTTCCTTGATGGGTGTTCCATGTGTCATAATTATAAAGAAGTTTTTATGTGGTTGCGATCCCATCACATAACGTTGGAATATTGGTCATGATGTGTGACCCCTAACTTAACTTGTTGGTTAAGTCGGTCTTGTGTGTGATCATATACTTATTGGAGGTTTACCCCTCTACCTCTATATATATGAGAGAGTGTTCTCATCATGTTATATCAACTTGGTCTTCCTCTTGTGCTTATGATTGGGGTTCATTATTCTCTAGCTTACTATCCTTATGTAGTAGAGTAGTTATACTCATGTATTATTTTACGTATAATGCATGGTCTCCCACCAGGTATGCCTTCGCCTAGGGTTTATGGCAAAAGACATTGTGAAGTCATGCATGACTCTTGATTTTGTTGATTCTATCATAGTGAAAGGTTGTAATTGGGTTTTCTCCCCCATGAGGGCTTCCCATGATACATGTTGTGTAGTTGTGCATTTTATATATACATGTGATCCTATTTGCTTACTGTTGCTATAGCTACCCTCATATCTAGGGATGAAGTTGGAACGGAAGCATGTTGTTTTGCATTATAGCTTTGAAAGAACCATCTATATAATGTTGTTTGGCATTATAGCCGAAGACACTTTCACAAGAGGGTGTGGCCCACCCATCGCAGGGTTGTCATGAAACGAAGAGTGCATCTCCATTTTAATGCTAGAACCAAAAGTGAGAGGACTAGTCAGAGAGACGGTAGCATTTTCCAACGCCACTGAGCCAGGGATGGATCCCTCAACAAATAGTTGGTCCTCACCTATTTTATCCCTTGATGGTGGTAGCACTTAATGATGGTGGATTGAGTTGGTTTCCTTGATGGGTGTTCCATGTGTCATAAGTATAGAGTATTCCTTATGTGGTTGCGAGACCCTCACCTAATGTTGGAATATTGGTCATGATGTGTGACCCCTAACTTAACTTGTTGGTTAAGTCGGTCTTGTGTGGGATCATATACTTATTGGAGGTTTACCCCTAGACCTATATATATATGAGAGAGTCATGTTCTCATAATGTTCTATCAACTTGGTCTTCCTCTTGTTCTTATGATTGGGATTCGTTATTCTCTAGCTCACTATCCTTCTGTAGTAGAGCAATTATACTCGTGTATTCTTTGATGTATAACACATGGTCTCCCACCAAGTATGCCTCCACCTAGGGTTTATGGAAAGAGACATTTTGAAGTCATGCATGACCCTTGATTTTGTGGATTCTATCACAGTGAAAGGTGGTTGGGTTTTCTCCCCCATGAGGGCTTCCCATGATACATGTTGTGTAGTTGTGCATTTTCTATATACATGTGATCCTATTTGCTTACTATTGCTACAGCTACCCTCATATCTAGGGATGAATTTGGAACATAAGCGTGTTGTTTTTCATTATAGCTTTGAAACAACCACCTATATAATGTTGTTTTGCATTATAGCCGAAGAAACTTTCATAGGAGGAGGGTGTGCCCCACCCATCACAAGTTTGTCATGAAACGGAGAGGGCACCTCCATTTTAATGCTAGAAACAAAAGTGAGAGGATTCAGAGAGATGCTAGCATTTTCCAACTCCACTGAGCCAGGGGATGGATCCCTTAGCAAAACGTTTCTCATAGGCCTCCACCTCCAGAGTAGTAGTTACGTTCAGGGTACTCGCAATGTCTTCCAAGAGCTTGCACAGGCTTTGAACCTGCACCTCCAACTCGCAAAGTCGAATGTTAGTATCCTCTCCCATGCTATGAACTGCAACATGCACATCGTAGATCCCAATATTAACCAAACTATTCACCGCGTTGAGGAACGCCCCATTTCTGTTCTCGAACCATATCGGTCACCACCTTCCATGCCATAAAACCTTTCCACACTGAGAATTCGCAAACACAGTTTCAACCAGTCCCAAATTGATTGATAGAAACATTAAAATGGTGATTTGATCCATAACCGACAGAACCCATTGAATCTAGTTCCTATCAACTCTATCCATCATAATGGATACCATTAAAATCGTGAATATTTCTAATTGCACATTGCGATTGCTCAACAACTGATGGTGTGTGCGGTGATGAATGATCATTTACTAGCATTTGTGTCAAGTTGCAGTTGGGAGATAATTATGGAATAACATCCCCATCTCATCAAACTAGAGGGGATATAATATTGCTTGGGATGGGGTTGGGGAGGTTGGTCTCTCGCGTGATTTCCATGGGAAACATTCTCGCGGGTGGCACTTGTCCCATCCTCCACGCGGCTAAGAGACACCCCATCTGTGGAATTTTTTTTAATTAATTGGTTAAATAAACCGTTTTAAATTAGTAGCTTATTAAATCCATGGGGAGATCAATAATAAAATAACTACAATAATAATCATTCAAAAATATTTAAATAATAAACTGCAATAATGGTAACACTTTGTCACTTTGTATATTGTAAATTAAATTACATCAAGAAATAATCCCTTCATTTTCAAAGATTCGAAAGATTCAATTTTATACAATTTTTAAAGATTGAAAAGATTCTATTTTATACAATCTTCAAAGATTCAAAAGATACAATTTTATACAATTTTTGAATATTGGTCTGGATGAAAGGGTGGGAATGATTTGCTTTGGTTTAAACCACGCGCATGGAGAGATAGACAAAAAATCATAATGAAATGTTGTTGGGTTGAACCACGCATGGAGAGATAGACATAGGTGCCGATCAGAAGGAAAGGGAATGAGACAAACTACGGAAATCAGGTTCCAATGCTATCCATGCAGCTCTTCTTTTTATTTTTGACGTAGGAACCACCTGCAATTTCAACAAAAAACACTTCCCCAAATTCTTGAACTCTTACCTTGAGTATAAATTCAATTTCTTTGTTTACAAATCGTGTTTTCCCTTTATTAATTTGATTACAATTGGGCCATGATCTACTGCTTCTTGTACACAAATGGAATCTAAAATGGAGTTTGATTCCCAAACAGAGTATACCTGGGTATTCAAATTTGTGCACAATGACAATTTGCCACAATTTTTCCTTCAGGTCAGCATTCATTTCTTCAGGGTTTGTTTCAACATTTGAGAAACTTAGTTTTTCATGAACAAGTGGAAAAAAATAACTACTACCCTTCAACACACTTCCAAATACTCAAACCCTAACCCTAAAATATGGAACCTGGATATCAATTCCATAACTCAATCTCTGTATAAGAATGTTAAACAAATGCTAAAATCTCCAATATTTTACCTTCAGTGTAGATTCTCACCCAACACATTTATTTATTTTGTTAAATTTTGGTTAGGGTTAGGGTTCAATGTAGAATGTACTTTAAACAATCTAATTAAAGTAACTTGATGTTCCAACTTCAATCGCTTCACTTCCTTCCAATTTGCATAACCTGATATCTCATAACATAAGGGTCTTCCAATTCCAAATCCTTTACTCAAATCGCATATTCCTGTAGTTACTTACTGTCAGGAAGTCAACCAATTAACAAAGCCTATGTACTCATATTTCCCTGCAGGAATTACATACAAATCCCAGAGTAAATGACTTTATGTTTTCAGCCAGACGCCATTCACATTCAATAGAGATAATGAACTTCATAAAAAATACATAGAAAGAGGTATTCACAAGTTCATATGCATATAAAATGATTTCATTAATCAAATTCAATTACTCGAAATTTCATGACCTGATTACACAATATGGGAGTATTCTACTCTGGTCCTCTCCTCTCTATTTTCCTATCCTCCCTACCTCTGCCTCACCTCTTCTCTACCTCTGCCGTGGCTCATAGGATTACAATCATATATATGAAGAATAAATTTAATGGTTTAACTGTAACGACCTTTCTATATTTCTGTAACTGCCTCCCTAAATAGGAGTTTGACTCTATCCTAAAGGACGACTCATCATTGACACCTCATCACACTTGGAAACTTCTAGATTAACCTTGTAAAATATTGAACATTCACAAGATTTTTACATTGAAACCCTCCTTGTTTTAAGGACAAGACCTCATGGTCTGTCAAAAATTTAAAACTTGGAATGTGATTTTGTTTGAGTCCTGATCTGCTGAGCCGTGGCCTGAGGAGGGACTGTTGAGGTCTGATCTGCCTTACCATCATCTGCTAGGGTTACTCTGTCTCTTGATTGATGAGGCCACAACTGGTGGTGGCTTGGTTTGATTGTATCGTGGACTTTTGTTGTATGCAACAGTGTATGTAAGGGTTTGTTATAGAGGCCACAAGAATTGTGAAATGATATTTTTCCATTTCTCTTGCAAGTTAAAAAAGTAAAAAAGAGTAACAAGAATGGAGCACTAATATATGGAAATGGAGGAGAGAACTAATATGATAAGTAGACCTCTTTCCTTTAGGCTCAACCAGGAGTTCCACCCTTTAAGGAAACAAAAATCAAGAAAAGGGAATATGTGAATATAATCGAGATTCTTCGATCTTATGCAACTTAATTAAAAGAGCAATTACATCATAACAAATCAGGGAGGATCTGTCAAGATTCAAAGAATTGATAGATCCTCTAATCTAGGCAGAAAAAGTGATTCATTTGTTTTGCAACAAATATGCAATAAATCTGCTTCTCGGGTAAAATCAGAATGAACTCGGAGGAACCAACAAGAGGATGGGCTAGGTGACACGATTCCAAATAAGACCCATGTGTCCGATTTCCATTTGTGCATATGTAAGTATAAACACCAACTCAAATTACAGGCTTAGGCCAAGCCTGTAGATATATGTTATTAAACTGTCTAAGGATGAAAATCAATTTATTTTAACATAATAATGATAATTACAATTACAGGAACTTAAGGAGTTAGATCCATAAATGTAGGAAGTTTGTTATTTAGCTACAAGTTATGTTTCCAAGTATATCTTGTATGCCTGCGAGCATTAGAGGTTAGAGAGAGAGGCTTGAAAAATGATGGTTAGGAGGGTTAGCTATACAATGTAAGAATCAAGGCAAGAATAACAGAGGATAGGTCAGATTTTGTTTATGAGCCTGCAAATTTCCAAGTAATAAATGGAAAAGGATTATTTGCCATGATGTTGTGTGCTGATTTCATATATGTCTGTGTGATTGATGAACTTCTGTGAATATACAAGCTAACTAGGAAATGAATTATTTAGCTTGTGCTCTAACTATAGTAGGAAGAACAGTCAATCTATGTGAATGACCATAGATGATGGTTCAATTGAATTTGTACATGATTCAGGTATGAACTATAGATTGAAATTGTCTACATTTGTGTGAAGGTGTTTAAGGATTGCAACGAATTCAAATACTGGAAATAATGTTTGGGCATAATGGTAGATTATGTACACTGCTTGTTTGATGTTAACAACCTTGCGCATATATATCCAATACTCCCGTGTATTAATCATGAGATTAAATATTATACGTGGACAAGAGTTCAAAGTCGAATGCCTTTTGTGATATGTAGCAACAAGAATACTATATTCTTATAAGGAGGATCATAATATTTTCTTGAAGGGAGGAGATTGAATTCGATGGCATGAATTGAATCCTCTATATGATAATTGTGTTACTCTCTGTTGGGATACATTTTAATTTTAAGGTTGAATTAAGATCTACGGTTGATTGTTGACTACATTGGATATACGCTCAGTATGAAGAGGAGTGATGTTAAATGCTCTGCAATGAAGGGATTCCTGGAATGAATTAATTTTGAGTTTGGGTACAATCTTTATAGGTTCTACTTTCTTAGAAGTTATATGCCATATTGTTTCAAATTTCAATGGTTCTACAAAATGACATGTAAAGAGACAATTACAATAATGCATTAAGCCATAGATATTATTTCCAGAAGATCTAAGTCAAATATTTGAACAGTTTAGGGAGTTTTTTTATATCAGAATACCTCTTAATAATAAATGTGGGTTTATGCAGTTATTTGACCGCAAGTTGTTAGTGCAAATTTGTGTGTTTTCAATATATATGAGGTTTAGTATCAACTAACTTTTTTAGTTCATTGTAGACATAATTTCAAAGGAGCTTGGAGCATATTATCAAATGGACAAAAGAAACTAGATGAACTTGAAAAATAGGTATAGTTTTTATATTTGATTATTCATCGTGATATACCAAAAAAATATATCAGTGCTAACTTGTTCTCAATTAAATTTATGTGACTTAATGGAAATTGGTTATGTGTACGACACTACAAGTATATAGAGATGGGGTTGAGGAATTCTTAAAGTTTTTCGAGGGGCATTCAAGGAATAAGATGTCTATAAAATGTCCATGAAATAAATGTGGCATAGTCAAAGTACAAACATTTGATAAAATACATGAGCACTTGATTTGTGATGGAATAATAGAACAATATAAAATTTGGGATTTTCATGGAGAGAGCATTCACAGTCAGGTATCTTGAAAAAAATGAATTGATCTTGTTTCAAACTTACTTGTATTACAATAAAGATATCAATTATACTGATATGTGCAAAATTATGTTTTCCTCTCACCTTTAGATTCCATCCATTATTGATGAGGCTAGGCAATGCTTTGAAAATGAGCCACATGAAGTTATAGAGAATATATCATCTCAACCGGTAAGCTAATTTGCATTGGTAAATGCCCCTATTTGACCAATTTCTATTCATTCTAATTTTCATAAAAACCATAAAATCACTGACATGAATTTTAATTTTCTTATTAATAGGGTTATGGACATGTAGAATTCCATTACGATAATCAGGTTGATGAGCCTGGAACATCGTTTCAGAATGATAATGATCCCCTCGAAAAGGATGATGATACAACCATTGTTGATGATCAAGTGCTTCATATGGTGAATGATGCTTATCCATGTCTTGATCAAAACCTAAATGAAGGTTGTGATAATGTGGGGTTGGAATCAACAAATGTACTAAATGAAGTTAATGAATATAGGAAGTTAATCGAAGATGCCAAGAGGCCATTGTACCCAGGTTGTGTTGATTTCAAAAAACTATCAACAACTGTGGAATATTACAATCTCAAAGTGAATAGTGGATGGTCTGATAGAAGTTTTATCCAAATTCTAAAATTGCATAAAAATACACTTCCTAGAGATAACACACTTCCATATTCTACATATGCTGCAAAAAAGTTGATAAAATCATTGGGATTAAACTATAATATGATACATGCATGTCCCAATGATTGCATTTTATATCAAGGAAGTAACGAAAGTAAAGATGAATTCCCAACATGTGGAAAATATCGATGGAAGGTGGATGCTCGATCTCAAAAGGTGCATCAAGGTGTTCTTGCAAAGGTGTTAAGATATTTCCCCATAGCACCCGAGGCTAAAGAGAATGTATAGGTATGATTTTCAACACCACAATTATATTCAAGTTTTCACCTTCTTGTATTATCTTTACCATTTTTCATAGTGTTATTATATGATAATATTATATATAAATGAAATATTTTATTTGTTGTTCTAGCTCTGCAGACATGTCACAAAAAATGAGGTGGAATCATGAGAATGCAAGCAATGATGGTCATATGCGCCACCCTGTTGATATCCCAGCATGGAAAACTATTGATGAAAAATGGTCTGGTTTTTCAGGTGAACCCCACAATGTACGACTTGCAATGGAAGAAGATGGATTTAATCGATTTGGAGACTTGAGCAGTACATACAGTGTTTGTCCTATAGTGTTGGTTACATACAACCTCCCACCATAGTTGTGCACAAAAAGGAATTTGTGTATGTTAACATTGTTAATACCTGGTCCCAAGCAACTAGGTAATGACATTGGTGTGCATTTGGAACCCTTGGTAGATGAACTAAAGGAATTATGGGACCAAGGAGTATGGACATATGATGCTTATAATAAGACATGCTTTAACATGAAGGTGATTCTTATGTGGTTATTCATGACTTTCCAGCTTATGGGAATATGGTTGGTTGCACAACAAAAGGCTATAATGCATGACCCATATGTGGAAAGAACACAGAATCAGAGTACCTCAATTGTAGCAAGAAATGTGTGTACATGGGACATAGGAGATTTCTTCCTCGAAATCATAAGTTTCACTCATAGAGGGGACCATTTAATCGGAAGGAGGAGCTTCGTTATACCCCTCCAGTTGTAAGAGTGTCGGATATTTTTAAGGAAACAAGGGGAAACAAAACAGTTTGGGGGAAGAGTGAATCAAACAAAAGGAAAAGAAATAAGGAAAAAGGTGAAAAAACCAATGTTGTGGTATGGAAGAAACAATCAATCCTATTCAATCTACCATATTGGGAGGTATGTAGAGACATCAACCATTCCTAATTATTATACATTGCATGCTTATATGACGTCATTGTGCTTAGATGTCTTCATTGAATTCATTGTTTATGATTTCCTCCATATTAAATGATTTTCCAATATTCTCAATGTGTTGGAATGCAAAAACACCTACAACGTCACAATTTAGATGTAATGCATGTGGAGAAGAATGTGTGTGAAAGAATTTTTGGAACTCTTTTGGATATAAAAGGGAAGTCCAAAGATGGAAAGAAATCACGAGATGACTTGCAAAAAATGGGTTTGAGAAAATCACCGTGGCTAGAAGTTAAAGGAAAAAAAATATTACTTCCACCTGCACTGCACACTCTTTCAAAGAAAGAGAAAGGAATCCTATGTCATGTTCTTTTCACATTAAAAATGTCAGATGGTTATAGATCCAATGCAAAAAATCATATATCTATGGAAGAGATTAAGTTCCATGGAATGAAACCACATGATTGCCATGTTCTAATGCAACAGCTTCTCCCACTAGCTCTACGCCACGTGCTACCAATTGCTGTTCAAAAGACGCTTTGTAAGCTTTGTTACTTTTATAGGAAAATTTGTGCAAAATTGGTTTCAGTAGAGAGCCTTGACAAGTTGGAAAATGATATCGTGGAGACAATGTGCTCGCTTGAAAAGTACTTCCCTCCTTTAATTTTCTATATAATGATGCATTTTAATGTACATTTGGTACGTGAAGTTCGATATTGTGGCCCAGTTTCATATAGATGGATGTATCCCTTTGAGAGGTACATGGAACTTTACTTGGTATCAAGAATCACAAGAAGAATAATTTATTCAAAGCTTTTGACATTACTTAAAAAAAATATGCTCTTTTTGTAGGTGTATGAAAGTATACAAGAGTTATGTCATCGCTGAAAGCTACAATGTGGAGGAATCAATAAAGTTTTGTGGAGGATACTTGAAAGGTATGGAAGCTATTGGAACCACAAATGGTCGAAATGAAGTGTGGGATGATGAAGTTGAAGAAGTAATTCTTGATTGAAAGCCATTATTTGCTTCAATTCCATCAAAATTGGATAACATTAGTTGGGAACAAGCCCATAGGTGGGTTCTATTTCACACAAATGAAGTTGATCCATGGATAGAGTAAGTAAAATGTTTGAGCTTCAAAATTTTGTTTGTTTGTGGTTTAACAAAACATAGATCCATGGATAGAATAATGTATTTGACATTTCAAATTATTTTTATTCATATTTTATCAAAACACATTGACAACCATTTTTACTGTCCATAATTGTCAATATAGGATGCACAAAATGAAGATTCTCAACTCATTTACCCAAACCAAAAAAGATGAAGCTCTATTGCAGAGATTCCACACCCAACATTTTTCTAGTTGGCTAAAAAACATGTGACTTTATACTATTTATATTATAAGTACTTAAAAATCATTACATGTTGAATATTGTCATGTACAAATTTAAATTTTTTATCATAGGTTGGATGTATGTGTTATAACTACATTCAAAAAACTGAAAATATGTAGGTGGAAGGAGATGGATAGGTGTCTGATACACTTAAATGGCTAGCACGGGGCCCAAGGAAATTTGTGAATAAGTACAAGGGATACCTAACCAATGGTTATAGATACCATAAAAAAATAATGGATAATGAGAGAACCACCCAAAATAGTGGTGTGTGTTTGGAAGCCAAAACAATGATGAGGTCAAGTTCCAAAGATCCAAACCCTGTACTTCAGAAAACAACATTTTATGGAGTAATAGAAGAAATAATTACATTGGACTATTTTCGTATGGAGTACACATTGTTCAAATGTAATTGGGTCTATGTATACAATGAGAGAGGAATTCAAACTGATGATTTGGGTTTTACAATGGTGAATATGAAGAAATGCTTAAGTCAGAATCATTGGCAAGATGATCCATTTATTCTATCATCGCAAGCTAAACAGGTATTCTATGTACAAGATCCAGTTGAGACTGACTGGTATGTAGTGTTAACATGTCCTCCAAAAGGATTGAGAAATAGTACATCATATGAACCTGAGTATGCAGATTTGTCAGGGGTTACAAACTTTCAAGAAGCAAAATGTGTAAATGAAGAAGATATAGTCGATGTCGATGTCGACGTTGATGTGAACGTGGATTATGTCCATTCAGATTGTGAAGGAATATGGTTGAATATTAAACAATAAAACATATCGATTCTTCTATAATCACATTGGGTCACTAATGGTTTGGATTTACATTGAATGAATGATGTTCTTGATAAATGCTAGTTTTGATCTTTTGTCTTGGACTGAGTTAAGATGTTCTTGGACTATCCAGAGGATTATTTACAACTCATCCTTTATGTTTGATTATTCTCTTGGAAAGTAAGTGGACTGCTATGTGGTTGTAATTGCTTCATATTGACTTTCTAGATGTGTTAACTTGGGTATGGAATTATATCATTTTATAGTGGTGTATTTTTGGTTGTGTTTTTCATTTGTTTTTTATTTTTAAATCATTAACTTGGAGTTATTCCACAATAGATTTATTTAATAAAAAAATTAGTGTTGTTTTGTGTTGGTTTTGCATGCTTGGAATTGTATAAATAGTCTTTAAACATATGGGACACAATATGCTAGATGACATGTTCTCTTGATGATTGTAAGTAACAACAATCCTTGGTGGATTTATACTAATCTTGTATGTTGCTTATATATTTATAATACTTACCTATTTCATTTTTCAGGAAATTCCTTCCAGGGAAAATAGTCACATTTTCAATGTTGGCAATCCTAATAATGAGGTCACTGTCAAGCAGCTGGCAGAAATAATGACTGAGGTATGGTTCATTTTTTTTGACGGAGTTCAAAAAAGTTGTTTGAATATATTTTTGAATAGTTTCTTGTGCTTCTGTTGTTGTCAATAATGTTGATTTATAGTGCTTGTTTAGTTTCCATTAACCTTCATTAACATTTCATCACAACGGAAGCATAAACTATGCTTCCTTTGTTCTGTGACCAGTCTGCAATAAATCCGTTCCTCAGTTAACATTAGAACGAACTTAGAGGAATAAACAGGAGGATGACCTAGGTGACATGATTCCAAAGAAGGTCCATATGTCTGATTTCCATTTGTGCATCTGTAAGTGTAAAAAACAACTCATCTTACAGTCGTAGGACAAGCCTGTAGATATACGTTATTAAACTGTTGTTACAACATTTTATATCATCTTTTGCTATCTTGTTTCCATATGCTTAAAAAAGCTTATATATCTATTTTAGTTATTATGTAAACAGGTTAGTGAATCAGTTCTATTTACTTTACTTATAACAATGTGATATTTTTTCTTTTTCAAATTAGTAAAATGTTATAATAAATAATAGCCAAATGTTCAATTTATTCCAGCAGGTCATTGGTCATCACCATCTACTAGGGTTACATTCTGCATGTGACTTGATCCACTTGACTGACATGAGTTTAAAAGGGATGAGGCCGAGTACTAGTACCAAGCAATTTTGATGGGTATAGCTACACCTCATATTGGGAAGGTAAGCAAAGAAAGTATACCCTATGTAACCCATCAGAGGAAGTTTCTTGAAGCATTTCCAAAAAAAATGTGTAATTTCATGCCAATATGAATCTTAGGAATTTTGCAGTTTTATAGGTGTTGTTATCACTCAGATTTTACCCTTTGGTTGTGAAAGGATAAACCTAACGTAACTGTTTCAAACCAACCTTTAAGAGGTCAATTAGCATTTTCCCTACCAGAGAGGGCTCTCTCAAAAATATGTATATGGCTAAGGATATATGAAAATGATTAGGATTTTTCAAAGCATATGTGGTTGAAATATACACAAGAACCATTGGGCATGGAGCTGAAACTGGGAATTTTATGAACCAATAGATAAACAACATTAAATATCTTTACAGAGGCAAGATAGTTGTCACAATACAGTCAAAATATTTAGCAGGTGAAAAAGAAAGAGACATAGACAGTCCACCAATAATGGGCACCAATTTTCAAATGAATCCACTATCAATTTTGGAGAAATAATGAATACTCAGACCCAATAAATCAAGGCATAAACATATGAATCTTGACTTATTTAAATTTCATCTAAGCATAGAAGACATAACATAATGGAAAATATAAACAAAGAAGGGATACATAAAACATGGAGAAAAGGAAAATACAGACTGTAACTTTGATCAACACATGAATATCTGTTCTGCAAAATGTGTTATTCTCTGCATGGCATTATTGTATTAGAAAAATAGAATCACTTGATACAAAATTGTCTTGTCTTCAAAAAGTTTCCAACCCTTTCAAAATAATTCCCATTTTCTTTTATACAAAATTTCTTTGAAGCAAAACCTAACTGCTTCTTTAAACTAAAATTAATCATAACTTAACTAATTTCCACATGTCACTTTGAGTTAAATTTTATACAAAAAATATTACAAATTTCTTTCAAATAAAATTCTTCAAAGTCTTCAATTTGTTTCGGGACCCAATGGATACTTTCATGAACAAAGATTATATTTCATTCTTCCATATTTTTTGACCGTCGTCCATTGATCTTTTGTTATAAGATCATAGCTTGTCATCTCTTTGACCAGGACCTTCATATGAATATGATCTGCATAGGAGATTTCTGGAATTCTTTCGCCAATAGAAACTAATTTATTCATTATTTCAAAATCCTCTTCAAGCTTTTCCATCAATATTTTCCCTGTAAGTAGATGATTCAAATGCTGAAATTTTCCATGATCCATTCTTATATCAAATAACAATTTCATATAGTCATACTAGGAAATCAACTCATTGTTTTCATTCCAGAATGCAGGCAAACCTTTTTCCACGAATTTATCAAACTGTTTTTTAAACTCTATCACTTGTCTCTTCATTGCTCCAACTCTAGCTTCGACTCTTTCAATATGTGCATACTTCCCTAAAATTCTCCTCGCCCAAGTAATAATGGCTATCCTATTTTTAATGCCCATGGTCTTCAAATATTCTTTCGTCAAACCATTCAAGAAATTAATTGTATTGTGCGTTGTGTATTTGTGCTTCTTATTCATACTCTCTCTCATTGCAGTATAGCTTTCCAAAGATTCTTTAGCCACTTTCTCCTTTATCTTCATGAATTTCAAGTACGACCTGAATTTTTCTGCCTCTTTGATAATTAAATCCCACACCATGTGTTTGCAACCTTGCATAGATGCCTGACCTGTCGCTTGGTTTGCTAATCTTTTGTTTGTTTCAATAAATTCCTTGTATTTATTTTGCAAAGACTTTGTTTCTTCATCTTTCTTTTCATTTTCTTCTTTTACTTTTTGAGTCTTCTTTCAATTATTTAATCTCAACATCCTTCAAACTCACCTGGGACATAGCCTGTAAAAGGCTGTCTGCACCAGTTCCTTCTTCAACTTCACTAATATTGTTTGTTGCTGAGCCAAATTTGATAATTTATTCTTCAAATCATCGATTTGATTTTTTAAACTTATTTTCTCCTTCCCCCAACCAACTTCCTTTTCAACAAGTTTCAATAACTTAGCTGTAACATCATCCACTTCTATAGATAATTTTTCTTTTTCTTGATCCAATACTGTCAACTCAGAGCCTTGAATAAGTTGAGTTTCTAGGATTTTAATTTCTTTCTTAACTCTTGGATTATATTTTCTTTTCCTTTTAGCAATTATTTTCCTGCATTGTCTCCAGTGCCACTTCCAACCAAATCAATCTGCAACTTTTTTATTTGTTGTTGGCGGGCTTTATTTTCTACTTTTTCTTGTTTCAATTGATTGTTTAACTTCTCTATCATTGTTTTCAATTTTTCTACTGCCACGATTGCTTCCAAAAAATCAACATATATCACTTCCCCCGTCTTCCTATGTAAAAGAATTTTATCAGGCACGGTAATTTTCTTCAAATTGAATTTCATTTCTGTAACCTTGTCACTTGATGACACTGCCAAATTTAAGGTGTTTTCTTTGACATCTCGGCTGGTAACCAAATTAACATCTAAATTCAGCAAACTTATGACTTTTGGAAATAATTGATAAGTCTGTTGAGATGAAGCCTGCTTGTCTTGTCTGTATTTTCCATACATATCTGTTCTAGTTTGAATCTTACTAGCATCTCCTGCTTCTTTGGCCTCTTGAAATGTATACTCTTGTATGTGAACTTATGGTACTATGTATTCAGTCTTACCTTCATCATTTGTAAGTAACATCAAATCTTGTTGTTCATCCAACTTAGGTCTTTTTTTTTTTCTTGCTCTTCATCTTCTAAGTCAATTGTATCCTGAAAACTCCTTTTTCCCCAATAACCACAGTGCTCATTGTAGCTTTGGCTCCTCCTATGCATTCTGTCAATACCAACTCTCTTCTTTGGGGACTTGTAGTTGTTTCATCTTCACTTTCATATTGTGACCAATTTTCCTTTTCACAAATCCCTTCCACTTTTTGGTGATCCAAAGCCTTATTCTGATTATTCTGTCTCCTTTTCAAAATGACATGAAGGGGATCATAATAAATGGCCACTTCCTTTTTGAAATCCATTTCTTCTAATAATTTCTCTATGTATAAAATGGCATATTTATTCTTTACAGTAAATGGACCTATTGTAAAAGGATATTTGATGTCAGTAGCTTTCTTGAAGAATAGAAAATGATTATCTTCCACAATCAATTTATGCCTAAGAAACTCAAGAGAGAAGACTCTCAATGTCAAAAATGTTGGTAACCTATACGGTTGATCTTTGAAAGCATATAACCTGAGAACAGTATTATCCTTCGATAAAAACCAGTCTCCCACGGCCAAATCAACACTTAACGGCATAAAGGTCCTCATCTCGGGTAACACTCTGGGTAATTTTTCTCTGAAAATTGTTCTATACATCTATGATAGCATGTAATTCATTAATTAAACATATTATCTTCCATAGGACTTGTAAAAATTATTTTCGGAAAATGTAATTCTTCTCGACTGGCAAACATGACTATCTTCATCAAGTGTGATTGAAACCTAAAATGTCTTATACTATGAAAATTCACCATCTGTAAGTGAATGCTTTCAACTAAAAACTCCTCAAACTTGAGATGAGGCATCTGACTATTTTCAACTTCAGGTAGGTCGGTACTCATTTTAAATAATAAACTCAACTGAAACTCAGTCACCCATGCGTCTATGTCAAAACCTAAAAACAAAGCCAATAAGGATAGAACAAGCTGAGTGTTCTTGCTAAAAAGATTGGAATCTATAGGATAGGGAGTCTTAGTGATTTCCAAATCTGGCTTAAGGCAAGAAGTCATGAAAATTTTCTTATTCTCAGGGGATGACTGGTGATACAAATCTATAATTGACTTCTCAGAAAAGCTTTCTAGTTCATGCATTTGGGATGCGGGGACTTCTAGGGCATCTTTTATAAGTGAGGGTTCTATTTGACAAACTATTCTGGTTTTTAAGGCATTCATAACGGCTGGTTCAGCTTCTGAGTAATTGGATGTGCACCAGGACACAAACTCTGGGAATGAAACAATTTGGTCAGGGAAAAATGACAGAAGGGACGACTGGTTAACTCTATGCACATCCAGACCTTCCTCTTGCAAACTTTTCAATTTAACCTTAATCTTTGCAACTGATAACCTAATTGAGGTATCAAATATGTCCCTGTCTCTATATTTCAAAGCATCCCTAGCCTTAGCACTGTCTACATCCTGGGTTGTTTCCATTTTTACCCCTTATAAACAAACTTAAAATACGATTAGTTTGAGTTACAAGGCCCTACCTGTTGCTGAAAATCATGCACTTTGTCATGCTCTGTCTCTTTCTGAGGTGCCCACTCATCTAGAACCTTCTATCTATGACAGTGAAAATACAAATGTCAACTTTTACATGTTTCTTTGCTATATATAACCCATTTTCCTTATCCTCTAGGCATCTTTACGGGCGCTCATTTTTCTCATCCTTTGATCTCACGTGCTTCAATTTGGATCTTCAGATTTCATCTGATTTTAACACTTTGATGACTTCCCTCACCATCCGATCATTTTCCAGTCTTCAAATCTTAATTGTTAAATCTTAGTGCTAACATACAACATGTGGTTTCGCAATTCCGAAAGTGGTTTCCAAAACCTCCTTTATCAACTGTGGAATGTTTTGGTGTCTCCACGTATCTGGCAGTTTTTCAATCTCGTGACCACTATCTTCTCTTATCCCTCATGCACTTTCATAATGCGGAACTCCTGGGATCGTTGATCTTTTATCTATCAATGCATCAACGATGTAACTTGCAATATGTTTAACCTTCAAATTTTTCCCGTTGGCATGTTTCCTCTCGTTATCTTTCAGGAACCTTTTGAACTCATCGTCATTGATTTATTTTGCTCGTTGTTGGCTTGGTTTTGCAACCAATATTTGTGCAATGGGCACCTATCAACAATGTGATAGCAGTTTCAATATTGAAAGCAAAAATAATTATAAATTAAATCTAAATCTAAACTACCATGTGCATATAACAAATAAATCTTTAAAAAACGATTCAAGAACAAGAAATAAAAGAATAGGTGTTTTGTATTAAGATACCTCAAATGGTGAGGATTTGTGTTGAGCAACTCCCAAGGTGAGTAGCTCCAAGCTCCAAAGGTCTCTTCTCCAAGCTGTTGAAAATGGCCAAAAGTCTCATGAGAGATTTTGACAGCGTGAGGATATGATGATGGATGGATGGAAAGTGAGGAGCCCCTACCACCTTTTTATAGTTTTTGGTGGTGGGGAATACCATTATGGTTTTGAGGAAACCAATGGCATTGACCAACATGGTTTAGGTACCTTTTTCCTCCTTTTTCCTTTTTTGAATATTTTTAATATTTTTATTCCCTTTTTAATATTTTGGGAATTCTAGGCCCCTTTTGAGGGTTTTTTATGCTTTTTGAGGAAAAATATTCATTTTGAGGGGAAAAAGAGGTGTATTATGGTCTTTTGGTGACCTTTTGATGGCTTTAGAGGCTCAAATGGTGGAAAAGTGGACAAATGGGTCATGTGAACAAGGAAATGAGCTAGTGAGTACTTTTTGGGTGTTAACAGAATGCCCCCTGATGTGTGAGGGCAGGAGCTCATCGTATGGCCGATAGACATCATAGCTCTTTTGTCTTTTTTCTGGGGTTTGGGGAAGAGAAGAGATCGATTGGAGACTGGATCCACGACCCTTGGAAGCTGCAGAAACAAAAAATATTATATGGCCTCAATATGAATGAGGAATAATCTCTGATAATGGACGAGGCGGGAATACCCATGCTCGTATCAAGACATATACATAACAATTAGTCCCAAGAAGGGGGACCTAAATAAAAAATCTGCTGGTACATCATAAAGGTCCAAAGGGGACACTATTTTTGGATGTACTCATGATCATAACATGATTGATCTCAATAACTGATACACTGGAATAAAGCGACAACCGTTTTGAACAAGGTCTCAGAAGGGTTGATGAACTGCTGAATCTAAAGGTGTCCAACATCTGTAGGGACTCAATGACTCTGAGTCAACTCTGAGGAGTATATGTAACTATATACTCGAGGGAGTATAAAATTGGGGTACATCTGAAATAACTGTATATGTAATTGTATACTCTATAGAAAAAATGTAACTGGTTGTTTCCATAGGTAGAATCTCAAATGTGGAAGAGTCAGGTGGTATCCGAGGTCTTCAATCAATAATTGAAAGGACCAATACCCTATGCGAGTCTCAACGATGCGATCAAGGTGTTGAAGTCGAGCATGTGAGAAACAATCATTTGGAGAGGTACTGAGGACTCTTCTCGAAATGATTCATAGGCACTCATCATAAATGGTGATGAGTCCAAGACACAGGGACCTCTAGGTCTATCCTCTGGAATAAATTTGGGTGTCGTCGACAGAGGGAGACCAGCAACTAACAAGGCAATGATGTTTCCTTGATAGGAGCACGAGGTGTAGAACTGAAGTGTGGTAGTACTAATGGTAGGACTGACATACTTGTGGGGATGGGAAGTAACTGGGGTCATAGAGTGGGTAGACTCAAACTTCATTTGTTCAGAGCATGATGACATGGTTGACCTGGCAGCGTAGGGAACTAATTTGTAGGTGTGGGAATCATAGCTTTTAGGGACTAAAGGGTACGTATTGACTCTGGGGGGGTCAAGCTGATGGGTGTTGTCGAGGGATTCTCAGGGTGACATACTGCAGAATACTCTGAACAAAGACGACCAAAATGGGGAAGCTGCCATATGAGTAGACGTGATCTGTTGTGGTGCTGAGAAGCACCATTGGGTCCTTCTTCATAATTTTAATGAGCTCCAAGAAGGGATAAAAGTGTGCTCTGAAATGGTACTGTCCTGTGGATTTTGTGAGCGCAGGACTATTCGTGCTCATGGGTGCTTTCATTTTTTAGGAGTCTGAAAACGATAAGAAGACTTTGTAGTGGTTGTGAGTACCGTCCTATGGGTTTTTACGAGCCTAGGATGGTGATTACTCATGGTCGCTTTCATTTTTAGAGAGTCTGAAAGCGGTAAGTGGACTCCATTGGTGTTCTTTTTCGTAAGTTAGTCTCCAAGGCCCGAAAAAGCATAAAATGATGCAAATGGAGAACTCTTCTAGCCGATGTGACTAGAGTATTCCTTTTTCATAATTAGTCTACAAGGTCCGGAAAAGGGGTAAAATTATACCATGTAGACACCCTTTCAGATACATTTAGCGAGCATGAAAGGAAGCAAGGTTGCTCGGCGATCTTTTCATTATTTTAGGAGTTAGAAAAGAGCTTAACAAAAACTCCTTAAGTGCCTTTTTCGTAAAAGGGATTGCTTGGCCTGAAAAAAGGGGTAAAACTATACCGAACAAAAAGGGATTGATGAGAGTGAGAAAAGGTCTCAAGCATCATCATGATGTTTGGAATACTGAATCCGGTGACATAAAGATTGTCAAAAAGGGGCAATGGCCAATGTGGCACGCAAACCGAGGTGATGAGTGGCATTTTGAAAAAATGCCCAAAAATTATGGGGTGATCTGTGATGAGTTGAGCGAGTGCTAGGGCCTTGGTGCTCTTTGGGGTTTTGAAAGTTAGGTTGTATTCTTGCAGGATAATCACCCATTTAGCTACGTAGCCTTCAAGGAGGCGACGCGTCAAGAGGTAAACCATTGGATTGGAATTGGCTACAACTGTGGTGTGGCTCAGGAGAATGTAATGTCGCAGCTTTTGTACTGAAAAGATGACAGCGAGGGCCATATTTTCTTCATGTGGGTAGCGGAGGGGTGGGCCTAACAAGGTCTGGCTCACATAGTAGATGACATGCTCTTGGCGAGCAGTATCTTCTTGCACAAGAACTCCAGATACGGCATGTTCGGATGCTGAAACATAGAGGGTGAAATCTTTTGTGAAATCTAGAGGAGAGATCAACGGGGCGTTTGTGAGTGCTTTCTTTAAGTCAGTGAAAGTTGTTTCTGCTTGTTGGTCCCATATGAAACGGGTATGCAGATGTAGTAGTCGTAGGAAACCGTGGACCATTGTGGCATAGTCAGGGACAAAGCGGCGGAGGAAGTTGGACCTCCCTTGAAGGCTTTGAAGTTGTCTTAATGTACGGGGTGTCGGTAAGTCTACAATGGATTGGAATTTAAAGGGGTCTACAGTGATGCCTTTTTCTGAAATGATGAACCCCAGCAGGCAACCTGATGTAACGCAAAAGACACACTTGAGAGGGTTCAAGCGGATGTTGTATTTTCGACAATGCAAGAAAACTTGTCGAAGGTCGTCTAAATGGTTAGATTGTTTCTTGGATCGAGCGGTGAGGTCGTCCAGATAAACTTTTATGATTCTGTGTAGATCGTGGAAGCAATAAGTCATGGCGCGTTGGAAAGTGGCTCCAGCATTCTTGAGACCGAAAGGCATGACACGATAGGCGAAGGTGCCCCATGGGGTAGTGAAAGCTATCTTGTATTGATCTTCTTTACAGATTTTGATTTGGTTATATCCGGAGAAACTGTCCATAAAAGAAAGGACTTCATGTCCCGCACATTCATTGATTAGTTGGTCAATGAAAGGTGTGGGGAAGTTGTCTTTGGGACAAGCGAGGTTGAGGTCTCGAAAATTAGTACAAACGCGTATGGTGCCTACTTTTTTGTTTACTGGCACTGGGTTTGAAACCCAGGTGGTGTAGGAAATAGGATATATGAATCCTGCTTTTTGGAGTTTCTCAATTAAGCCTTAATAGCTGGGAGCTTGGACGGGTGAATTGGTCGTTGTTTCTGTCGGACAGGAGGCACATTGGGCCAAGTGTCGATGTGATGTTCCACAATTTTGGGATCGAGGCTAGGCATCTCGGTGTAAGACCAGGCGAAGACATCACGAAACTCTTGGAAGAGTTTCTTATATGCCTGAGTTTCTGCTTGAGTGCATGATGCGCCTAGCGAGATGAGCTCAGGTTTTCTAGGTGTGGTGGAAATGTCGATTTGTATAATAGGGGAAATGTTGGACATGTTCCCCTCTTCAAAGGCATCTGGTGTTGGAATGGGGTCTTTGAACCAATCAACCTTAGTTGGTAGGAAATATTTTGATTCAACTGATAGCTGGTTTTCTATGGTGGATGTAGACGCCTCAGGGAGGAAGTATGAGCGATGATGCATATCGTCCCAAGGGTAGTCCGGTGCAGTGAGTGTTTCTAGAATTTGCTCATCAGTACGAAAGTAATCAGACCATAAATCAACGGGTTCTGGTTTTTATGTGGTTGAAATCATATAGATGGTATTGATTTCTTCCGAAGAAGATGATTTCGGAGGGTAGATCTCCTCGATGAGAGGAGGAGATATCTCTAAGTCAGCATTGTTCATCTTGTATAAGGCTGCTCTATAATCTGGGAGATCAGGGCAGTGGTGTGAATAATGGCCATAAATGCCACATATCGCACAAGGGTGGTTAGTGTGGAGAGTTTTGTCGCGAGGTTGAGGAGGTGTCTTAAGTCTTACCACTGGAATTTCGGTGTCATCATTCAACATATTCATGTGTTCTTGGAGTGCAGGTAATTGTGGACATTGATGAGTGGCATGGCCTACGTCGTCACACAACGAGCACTTAGGGGGAATTCAAATAGTTGGGGGGTTTTTGGCTACCTTGGGGGTTGCTGGGGGGGTATGAGTTATGGGTCTAGTGTTATAAGTTGGTGGGCCTCTGCTCCCTGTGTTCCGTAACGGAGGTGGGGCATTTCTGGACGTTGATGCCGTAGTCACTATTGGGGGTGGTCTATTTTGCAGATGAGCGACCGGAGGGGGTGGGTGGTTGGTAGTAGGGATAGGTTGTACCGGTTGTAAAATAACAGTTGGAGTCGGCGGGGGGCTCGGAGCAGGTAAGTACCATACAGGTATCCCTAATGTTAAACCAGGAAGGTTGAGTGTAGCCATTACTGGCGAACTGACAACTCCGGAAAATGGGAATAAGATCGGGATAGTATGAATTGGCATTGTGCCAATATGAGTAGCCACTGTGGGTGTTTGTGGTAGTGAGGAAGGCTGCTATGTGGTGTGCGACAGGGTGCACAAATCTGATGTTTTTGTTATCGGTAAAGGTGGTGAGATCGATGGAAATGTGGAAGTCATAGGTGACTTGGTGTAGATTCCAGGACCAATTGACGACATACATGATGTTGGTGCGGTTTGAATGGTTTGTTCAATCATTGGTAGCACATTTTGAGGGGCTACGGGGGTGTTAGGATCATAATATGTGAGTTGATCAATCTTGATAACGCATCCTTCATGTGGGAACATCATGAGGCGAAAAATAGATGAAGCCAATGCTTTCATTTTGTACATATAGCTACGTCCAAGAAGGAGGTTGTAGTCGAGCTGGGCATTGATCACTTCGATGTCGATAAGAACTAATTTGTCGCCTAGTTCTACGGGTATGTTTGCTAAGAGCCTTGTGGTTGAGTTGAGCGTTCGTCATAAGCTTGTAATGCCGTGGTGGATGGTTGTAAAGCGGGGGAGCCAAGTTTCTGCCACACAAGGGTGGGCATAACGCAGGTTGAAGCTCCTTCATCGATGCACAACAAGGATTCGAATGTTTACTGATACTTGGAAAGCCAAATTTGATGGCAATCGAGGTTCGGCTTGGTCTAAGTCGAAAGCCATCATGTGTGTGTCATCAGGGTCTACTCCTCCGATGGCGGATAGTAGTAGTTTTCGTTGTGCAGGGCATGTTTTCAGTACCTCTAAAGCAGACATAGCAGCGGGGGATTGTGCTAGGTCTTCCACAACGTTATAATTGGATGTTGCGCAAGAATTAGGATTGTTGTTAATCCTTCGCAAAGGGATGTGAGGGATTTTAGGTCCTGCGTCCAACGGCATATTTGGTATGTGTAGTGGTTGATCTGGGGGAAGGGAGGTGGATGCGTCAGTGGGAGTATTTTTTGGGGGTGGGCCATACTGATTCCTGCGAGTTTGGAGGTTAATGTCATTGGATGACATCATTAATAAATGGTGTGTGCCTGGATCCGTATGCTGATAATCAGTTGCGGCATAGGTGATTTGCTGTTGGGGTGCAGCAGATCCTTGTGGGGGATCCATAGGGCGAGTATTTACTACTCCCTGGTTTGGTAATGGGTTTTGTAATATCATGGGTTGCAGTTGATTAAGTGGAGCTGGCTGTCCAGCGTGGCCCTGGCATTGGGCATCATCAGCCCAAAGTTTATGTGCTTTCTCTAAATGGGGGCAGTTGTGAGTGTAGTGTCCATAGACTCCACATATAGAACATGGATGGTTTGTTCTCAGGTTATTGTTTTTTGGCTGCTTGGGATGACGATCATGATTCTGGTTGGGAGGAGTAGCATTGTTATTATTTGGAGGATTGGGAAGTGGTGGACCTTGATTATGTTGTTGGTTGTTACTGCGATTACGTCCTCTTCCATGGTTTTGTTGTCCACCCTGGTTGCATTGGTTGTTTTGGTGTTGGGGCTGATTGTGTTGTGTATACACTTGCCCTTGAGTTGTGGGAGGATTTTGGGGTGCCACAGGTGCGGTAGCAGGTTGAGGTGGATAATAAGCTGGTGGGGCTGGAGGTGGTCCAGTTACCTGTTGGGGTTGTTGGTAACCCTGAGCTATTGGAAGTGTTGGGTTAGCTGGTGTAGCTTGCTGTGGGTAATACATTGGTTGTGCCGGTAAATGAATTGGGTTCTGGGTGGCCGGTTGGTTATAGTATGTGGGTGCTACATATGTCAATGGTGGTTTCCCATAGCAATGTTGTGGACAAGAGGGTCCATGAGTGTGATGAGTCTGATTCGTTGGAGCGTACGAAGTTGTCGCTCTAGAATTAGATGTAGCCCTAGAGAGGTCTGGGGCATTTATGTTGCTCACCATGCTAAAAGGTTTATTTTGTGCCGTGACTTGGCCGATAATACCATCAGCGACATGTGATGCCCCCGGAGCGTCACCGTGTGAAGAATTTCCTTGTGGGGTGTCTGGTATGATGGTGTAGAGATAGCCTAACCGAGCATAAATCAAGTCAAATTGCTGAGCTTTTAAGATAGCTTCTTCCTCTGACTAGGGTCGTTCGAAAGCTACGTCTTTGGCAATGAGGGGTAGGAGTGATTTAAGAAACCAGTCCAAAAATATACGGTCATCCAGTTTTATCTTACAGAGGCTATGACGCTTGCGCGACTCATGGATATGGTCGGTGATGTGGGTAGCTGTGTTTTGTCTGCAAAACAACAATATTTCAAATCCTGCATCATAGCGTACAGGTAGCTGAAAAAACTGAAGGAAAGTGGAGGCAAGAGACGTAAATGTATGGTGGGTCCCATGTGGTTGTTCGATGTACCACTTGGCTGCAGAGCCAGTGAACGTTCATTGCAACAGTCTTAGTCTAATGGAGTCATTCACTATGGAGTTAGATGAACACCATAGGTGAAATGACATTATGTGGTTTTGGGGATGTCCGAGGGGAGCTTTGTAGGCATGGGTGGCCATGTAGGGTTGTGCCTGATAGGATCGTTGGTTAGCCTGGCTAGGTCTAGTGAGTTCAGACTAGCCATGTAAGGTAAACTAGCAGATGGGTGTGGCATAGTGACTGGGACATAACTATTAATGGTGGCATTATATAGTGGTCCAGTAGCCCCTAAGGGTATGCTAGGTATTAAAGGTATGTGTCCTCCAACCGTTGTGGTTTGGGATGGGCCAGCGCTCCCATGTGCAACATGGGTTACAGAGGGGTTAGGAATAGTGCCAGGAATTCCTGAGATCTGGGTTGTGGTAATGAGAGGTGGTATGAATCCTATGTTGGGCATACCCATAATAGGAGGTAGTCCTGTATTGGGAATACCTAAAGGTGGAGTGGACCCTATATTAGGCATGCCTAAAGGGGTTGTTGTTACCATGGATGGCACAGTAGTAGAAGGGTTTGTGGATGTATCTCCAATAGTACTGGTGAAAAGTGGGTCGTACTGTGATCCAGCCATGAGGTTGGTTGGCGATATTTCAGTAGGGCTTTCGGATTCAGCCTCAGAATCAGATGTGAAGTGAGGCGTGTCAGAATCGGATGACTGTGTGATTGGCTGATGACATGTCGAGTCAAGGGATAAGGCTCTACGTCGATGACGTGTAGAGCCAAGTATACCGAACTGGGGGGGTTCACCCTAAAGACGATGAGATCGTCTTAAATTCTCAATGGTGAGAAATATTTTTAAAAATTTCAGTGTAAGGTGGCGATGTAAAAAACTCGAAACCCTAATGCAACAATGAGTGCAAGAAGGGAGTGAAAAAATAAAGGCTCTCAGTCCAACAACCAACCTCAAAAATCACTTATTATAGCAGCTGTGCTATAATAAGTGGAGGGATGCAACAAAATTGGTCAGAATACCAAAAGTCAAACAGTTCCCAGAAAAAAGGGGTGTTACTAGACCAAAGGTGGGTAATGTATCATGCAAACACCTAACTAGAAGTATTGTGAGTAAACAAACGATATCCTCTACAAGGTGATGAAATCCAAGTCAGACAATATAGAGTGTTGAATCAACGGCTAGATATCCCCCTACCGAGAGGAATACTGGGTAGACAATCCTAAAAAGTGGCAACTAGGATACCTCGTTCATGACACGTTCGGTTGGGTGAATATGCAGTTTGGTTCTATCGCCACTGTACACCCTCTTGCGTGTACACCGAGAACTTCGAAAGGTATCCTTCAGTTACTGAATGGATTGCGGTATTCCACTCAGACTTCCGGAACCAGTCTGGCTACTTCAACCCTCCTAAGGGAGAGGCCTTCCCGATAAATTGGTTGATAACCGTGTCAAAATTATAAGGGATTTTGGTACCATAGAGGACAACCACTATGTTTCAAATATAATAATTGAGGGGTGTTATTGGAACACCTATCCCTTCAATTCTACCTAACTACAAAATTCTTTTAAGTGCTCCCCAAGTGGGATTAAAAGTTTGTTGAGTTTAAGGTAAATTTTAAGGCTCAGTTTAAATTATGTGGCAGAGTGGGTGCAAGTGTGGTATTTAAACTGAAATTGATTTGCCTCACTTGGGCGATTGATTACAAATGAAAGAAAAGACGCTTCCAGTTTTGCAAAAAATAAAGGCGTTTTTGAAATGTAAATGCTTGAAAAAACTATTAAAAAATAATGGATCTTTGAAATAATTTGAAGGAAAGCAAATAACATAAATATTTCAAGAAATAAATGGATCTCTTAAAAATTGCTTGGGCAAAGTATTGAGCAAATAAACAGTAAAACTTTGATCTAAATAAAATGCAGAAAATCTTTCTTTTAATTACTAAAATTTTTTAAAAAGACTTTTAATGGAGCATATATAAATAGTAAAAGATTTAATATGGCTGTAAAAATGCAGAAAAATTAATGCTGTAAAATATGCTAAATGGGCAGAAAATACAACAAAAACTATTTAAAAAAAATTGGCCGGATTCAAAAAAATTGCATTGCGGGTTTTGGGAAAATAGCCGCGATGTGCAGTGCGGGTTTTGGCCGCGCAGTCGCGATGTGCAGCGTGGGTTTCGGTCACACAATCGCGATGTGCAGCGCAGCAAATGGCCGCGAAGCTGCGATGTGCAGCACGTAAAATGGCCGTGAAGCCGCGGCGCGGCGCGCGAAAAAAAGCCGCGAGGTCGCGACGAGCCACGCAACTATCGGGCGAAAAGCCGCGAGGCAAAAGCCAAAAAATAGACACCGAAAAACGAACTCAAAAATGGAAATTTCAAGCTGTTAATGGCAATAGAAAGGGCCAAGATATAGAACAACAATGGATTTGCTATCTAGGATGGCAGATCTATGAATTAAAATGATTAAAACTAACAAAAACTAAGATCTAAAGAAAAAAACTGAGATCTAAGAATTGGAAGCCAACAGAGTTGCCAAAAACTGTTGGCTTGGTTTTGCAACCAAGCTTTGTGCAATGGGCACCTATCAACAATGTGATAGCAGTTTCAATATTGAAAGCAAAAACAATTATAAATTAAATCTAAATCTAAACTACCATGTGCATATAACAAATAAATTTTTTAAAAACGATTCAAGAACAAGAAATAAAAGAATAGGTGTTTTGTATTAAGATACCTCAAATGGTGAGGATTTGTGTTGCGCAACTCCCAAGGTGAGTAGCTCCAAGCTCCAAAGGTCTCTTCTCTAAGATGCTAAAAATGGCCAAAAGTCTCATGAGAGATTTTGACAGCGTGAGGATAGGATGATGGATGGATGGAAAGTGAAGAGCCCCTACCACCTTTTTATAGTTTTTGGTGGTGGGGAATACCATTATGGTTTTGAGGAAACCAATGGTATTGACCAACATGGTTTAGGTACCTTTTCCCTCCTTTTTCCTTTTTTTGAATATTTTTAATATTTTTATTCCCTTTTTAATATTTTGGGAATTCTGGGCCTTTTTTTAGGGTTTTTTATGCTTTTTGAGGAAAACTATTCATTTTGAGGGGAAAAAGGAGTGTATTATGGTCTTTTGGTGACCTTTTGATGGCTTTAGAGGCTCAAATGGTGGAAAAGTGGACAAATGGGTCATGTGAACAAGGAAATGATCTAGTGAGCACTTTTTGGGTGTTAACACTTGCAATCTGAGCCATTGATCTTCTGAGACTTGCGCTGCGATTAGGAATGTATCTCGAGACGTCATATATTTCCATCATTAATCCCGACCGTTGATTTCGACACCATACCTTCCGCGAAGGTGGTTTCGCATCACCACTTCTCTTGTTTGCAAAGCGCTATATAGCCGCCATCTATCCGCTAGTTTCTCCTTACGCGACCGCTTATAACCTTTTTCCTCCACGCGCTTTGGTGATGCGAAGGAAATCAAGGACTGTTGATCTCCTTCCTGCACCCGATCAACGGTGTATCTTGCATGATGATTAACACTTGTATTATTTTCTTTCGGACTATTGTTTTTAACATTCTTTTTGGTCCCAATCGCTTATTTCTGCAATTTTCTTCAAAAAAAATTCTTGTTGTTTCTTTTAATGCTTTTATCCACCACTCCTGATCATATTTAACCCCCTAATCATGGAACTAGGTACGTTTTTTAGTATTTTCTCACCATATTTAAAACTTGCAGGGCATTTCTCCACTATACATCATCCTTTGGACTGTGAAAACATAGGTGCTAACAGGTGCTCTACATTTATGTTATATATGAGAATTCAAAAAGGCATCTAAGTTGAGATAACACCGATAATTCACAGGATATGCTACTTTGTTGTTTATTCAAGCATGTTTATATACCTGCTAAAACTAATGCCTAGATTCTGAAACATGACAATTATAAAGAGAAAATTCTCAAGTATTACAATGAGAAAAAAATACAGATTAAAGTTGGAGGCTCTATCTTTTGCATAGCCTCCTTTACTAAACCATTTAATTTATTATATATCTTGGACTCCACAAAATTTTTATTATTATTTGTTGGAAAATCTTAGGGTTAAAATGTGTCTCTCTTCTTTTTAGGTCCCCACATTTTCACTATGACTTAGGGGGTTTGCATTGACTAGCTTGGGAGGTCCACACCATCTAGTTTGGGGCATATGTACCTAAGATGTCATATAAAATCCACTATGAAGAAAATTATGTTCACATGGATTTGTTGCAAAGAGGTCTTTAATACTGGCAGGTTATTCAACATGAATTATATAGCAGGTACAAGCATGTTTTTTAAGTAATATACTGGAATGAGTTCCAACATATTGAATCCATTCTCCAAAATTTTCTTTTGAAGGAACATGTGAAACTAAGTTTAGATAGTAAATTTTTATGTCCCTAGGATTTGCTCAAATCATAAATAATGATGACCAAGAGAATTATGATCCAGGAATTTTAATAGGCATGATGTAATCGTAGTTAGTGAACATTTTTAATTACCATAGTTTAGTGTTTAAATATTTATAGGCCTACTGCATTATTTTTTGCAAGAAAGTTTATTGGCCTGCTTAAACTCATCCATGCAAGGTAACAATTCCTATGATTGTAAAGTACAACCAACAAGAACATAAATATGCCCCTGCCAATTACAACCAACAACTCAGAAAATTGCCCATGTAAACTACAACTAGCAAACTCATAAATATGCCTTGGTATGGTACAGTCAACACAACATAAAACTATCCCTTCAAATCTATGTAGGCTGAATTGAAAAGATACCCAGGACAACAAGGAAGGTTCTCTATCAACAATGATTGTACATACTTCTCTTCTAAGCAATTGTTTGTTGGGCTTGGGGGTGTATGATCTATGTGGAATAGGGTATTAGGCCTACCCATAAGCTTTGTTGAAATCCATAGCTATGGATCACCTCTTGCCACCTCTTTACTAACAATTATATTGGCAGTATATATATTGGCATTCTCATCTCATAGAATACATTATTATCCCATTGCCTCTTTGATATTTCCAAAATAGAAATAAAGAAATATAGTAATGTCCACAAGAAACCGCAATAAGTCAACAGGACTAGAAAAAGGGATAACGAAGCATTATTAGTGGGAACCATTGTAGCAAGAACAAAAGATTAAGGCTTAGATGATATGGATATAAATTTATAAATAAAGCAAAAATATTTTTTTATGAGATTTTTCTTAGCTCCGTGACATGAATGTATTGCTACTATCCATATTCATAAATACAAAAGATTGTCACCATTATCCTTTAAGGACCATTATAATTTTTTTTTTTACAATTTTAATTGAAGTGGAAACGGTCGTTTATGTTGCGTCATTAAAAGATTTTCAAAATGAAAAGTGGTGACAATATCATAACGGTTGTCACCATTGATATGTTAATGGAAATATCCTTAATAGTGAGGGTCATTGCAAGGCCCTCATCATATGCCATTGGCGACGTTCAGCTTTTTTGGGGATGGAGGCCCCTAGGTCCATCACCAAAACTTCATATAAATTGGTGAGGGTCACTATCTGTCACTAATAATCCTTATTAGTGACGAACATTGAATGTCGCCACACCACCTCTACTTTTGGGGACATTGCCGTTGGTGACGTCATCCCTTTTCACCATCATCGATGAGATTATGGTGGCCTGCCTCAACCCTCAACAATGATCGGTCATTGACCGTCACCATGTATGCATCAAATGGTTAGGGCCAAAATAGGTCCATCACCAACACTTCATAACGATTGGTGATGGTCACAACCTGGAATAATAATAATTATTAGTGGCGGACCTTGAATGTTACCACATACCCTCCAATTTTGGTGACGGTGCCTTTGGTGACGCTCAAGTTCTAGTGATGAAGCCTCTTTTGACCATCACAAATGAGCTTATGGTGACATTTTTTGACCCTCACCAATGACCTTTTTTATTGTAGTGATATAAAAAAAAGATGAAACAACAAGTAAATGAACATCACAGTGAAAGGAGTTTTGAAGAAGGCGAATGGGTATTTTTGAGGCTACAACCTTACAAACAGATGTTCCTCAAGAAACTAAATAAGGACAATAAATTATCACCCAAGTACTATGGTCCTTATAAATTTTTGTAGAATATTGGTAGTATGGATTACAAATTGGATCTCCTATCATCTTCAAGGGTACACCTAGTTTTCCATGTTTCATGCTTAAAGAAGGTAATAGGAGATAAGATCCCAATTCAAAATATCTTGTTGAAGCTTGATGAAAAAGGAAAAACCATATTGGAACTTGAACAAATCACTAAAACAAGGACCAAACAACTACAAAATCGAGCTATTACTGAGTACCTCATCAAGTGGAATAACTTACCAGTAGAATATTCTACATGGGAAGATAAGTCCTTCATACAGAAGCATCCACAACTAACCAAGCATTGAGGACAACACTTTCCTAAAGGGGAGGGTCACGCTAAGCCCTAAATGGTGGCACATTACCCCCTATATTGTGGCACATGACATTAGTATTTTCATATTATTAATGCCAGCTTGGGTCCATTAGTGGTAATTATCATTAGTATTATTTTGTTATTGGTGTCTGCTTGGGTCCATCAATTGTAATTGTACCTCTTTGTATCCTACATATATGAAGGATACATTTTCATTTGAATCATATTATCTCATCTTTTGTATTTAGTACGTTGTATAAGGAGGTTTCCCCCTCAAAGAGGCTTTCTACTCATGGATTTTCTTCATTATTAAGTCGTGGATTTCTCTCTCTTGTCTATGTATGCTATTTTGTGGAATTTGTTGCATAATGGAACTTTTATCCGGGCTACTTTTGCACTCACTTATGAAAGGTTGTAATGCATTTCGACCATCGTTTGCCCCTTTGACCTCACACATTAGTGTTGATGTATATGTAACTTCGGAATGTATTTCATCTATGTATTTCATATATATTTATTGCACACTTATTAGAGATGTGTTATTCCTCTATAAGGAAGTGTCGTCATGTGGATTGACAAGTGTCGCAAGTGTGTGTACTTGCCAATGGGTTATTAGACCACCATGTGTGGATTCGGCCTTGAAATATATATATTATAATGTGGATGTACCTAGCTAGACAAGTCGGCCCCATAAGGTCATTGGGAAAATAGGTTAATATAAATAGAGATTAGGTGATCTCTATTTAGATCATTCAGAAAAGTGTATCTCTCTCACTCAGAAAGTGGCGCACTAGTGAGGAGGAGGATCATCTGCTACTAGGAGACTATCTCAGTATATTTTGGTTGTACTTTGGTTGAGCCATTTCTCTCTCTATCTCTGGGGAAGTTGTGGGGTTTTTCACCTTAGGGTTTTCCCCACGGAAACTCTGTGTCTCTTGTCTCTCATGCTTTTGATTCTTGTGATGCTTGTCATGCTTATTGTGATTGTTATGCATTGATATACTGTACATGTTATTCTCTTAGTAAAGATCCTAGAGTATTGTGAATTAATGCTCAAAATTTAACATGGTATTAGAGCTAACCTGAGAAGAAGACATTTTGTAGTGATGGAACTTGAGTTTCTAGTTTATTGGGTTTCTCTCCACAGATTTTGGAAAAGCAGTATAGTAGATTTATTCTACTCCTTAAGGCGCATCTATCTGTCCAATCAGAATTCAATTCTGAGCATTTTAATATTTGGCCCTAAAAATTAGGGTTTCCACAAAAATAGACATTTATGAAATCTGAAGACATAGCTAGAAGCTCCTTGCAAAAATCGAAGTTTAGAGCTTTGGATCAAGATTTTTGGCTGGGTAGATCTCTGGGAAACTCAAACCCTAATTCAGGGCTCTCCCCTGTGAACCCGAGAGGACAAAAAGGCAAATCTGAAGGGTAAAACTTTGTTGATCTCAAATTCTGAATGCACCAGGCTGATTAGCTCATCAAACCGCATCTTTCTGTCCTTTTAGAAAATTGAAATTCACATTTTGAATTTTTAGGGTTTTTTCGACAAACCCTAATCTAGGACCAGATCCAGTTTTCAGCATTTCAAGTGGTAAGACCTTAATCTTTTCTATTTCCATTTGAAGTACTCTTTTAGATGTCTCACCACACCAAGCTTGAGGATAAGCTTGAAGGGGCTGATAACTTCCGAGCTTGGAAGTATAGGATTGGGTTAATCCTAGAAGAGAATGAGTTGGACTCATATATAAAAGAAGACATCCCTATCCTAGAGGATGAAGAGGCCAAGGTATTGCATAAGAAGAACTTGGTCAAGGCAAAGAGAATCATTGCTGATTCTATCAAATACCATCTCATACCCCATGTGTCTTCTCTAAAGACACCCAAGGAGATGTTTGACTCTTTGACCAAGCTATTTGAAGGGAAGAACATAAATCGGAAGATGACTCTGCGGAATCAATTGAAAGGGGTCAAGATGTTGAATGGAGAAACCATTCAATCTTACTTCTCCAAGGTCTCTCAGATCAAGGAGCAACTTGAAGCTGTGGATGAAGTAGTGGAAAATGGTGAAGTTGTTATGACCACTTTGAATGGACTACCTAGGTCATGGGACTCCTTTATTCAAGGAATCTGTGCAAGAAAGAAATTGATCTCTTTCAGTAAACTATGGGAGGAATGCTCTCAAGAAGAAGCTAGACTTGTAGCTCGTGAGGAAAAGATGGGAGGTGAAGATCAAGCTCTTGCAACTCACACCAAAAGAAGCAAGCCCAAGAAGGAGCACTCTCGCTACAAAAGATCCTATCAAAAGAATAAGAAGGATCTAAGATGCTTCACATGCAATGAGAAGGGTCACTTTGTTTCAGATTGTCCCAAGAACAAAAGGGATAATAACAACAACTTCAGTAAGAAGAAGAAGAGCAGCAAAAGAAAGTTCCATGCTCATGCTGTCGAGGATGATGAACCTCCAAAGAAGAAGGCTAGGGCAGAAAGTGATGATGACTCATCAAGTGAAGAAGAGTATGTTCTAATCTCTGCTCTCACAGGTACTATCTCCCATGGTTGTAATGATTGGTTGATTGATAGTTGGGCTTCCAAACACATGAATGGGTTTAAGGAATCTTTTGTGAATCTATCTGAACATGAATCACCTCATAAGGTGAAACTTGGGGATGATTATCAATACCCAATCAAAGGAAGTGGTGAAGCCTCCTACAACCTAGATTCTGAAAAATCTTTGAAGATGAAAGAAGTCCTTTATGTACCTGGGCTCAAGAAGAACGTACTCACCATCTCTGCATTGGATGCAAAAGGTATGAGGGTTGCATTTGTGGATGGCCAAGTCCTAATGTGGCCAAAGGGAAAGACCATAGATGATGCAGTAGTGATTGGAGAGCAAGAGGACATTGTATAAATTGATGGGACAACCTGAACATGCCATGGTGCATGAATCCATGGAGCCAAGTGAACTTTGGCATAGAAGACTTGCTCATATGGAGCAAGGCTGTAGAAGGTCTTCCTGAAATCAAGACCAAACATGAAGGTGTTTGCAAAGGATGTACAAAAGGTAAGAACATTAAGAAGGCTTTCCTAAGTAGTGAAATCAAGGCCAAAACATTCAAATCTGACAATGGTGGAGAATTCACCTCAGGTGACTTCAAGAAGCTTTGTAGTGATTCAGGGATTAAGAGGGAGTTAACTACTCCTTATAATCCTCAACAAAATGGAGTTGCAGAAAGCAAGAACAGAACTATCATGGAAGCAGCAAGGGCAATGCTACATGACTAGGATCTACCTATGCATCTATGGGCAGAAGCAGCTAGAACAGCTGTATATGTGTAGAACAGAACACCCCACAAGATATTGGACAACAAGACACCAGAAGAGGTCTTTTCTACTAAGAAACCTGAAGTCAGCCATCTCAGAATATTTGGTTGTCCAGTATACACTCATGTCCCAAAGGAAAAGAGGACTAAACTAGATCCTTCAGGAAAGAAGGGTATCTTTGTGGGTTATAGTCAAAGCTCGAAGGCTTACAGAATATACTTTCCAGGGTTCAAGAAGATTGATGTCAGCAGGGATGTAACATTTGATGAAAACTCAGCATTCATCAAATCAAGGAAGGCACCTATCGAAGTTTATGAAGAACCTAAGGAAACTAGATTTCAAGACACTACCATGACTGAAGCAGTTCCAGAAGTTGTTCATGAATTTGAAGATCCACAAGAACCTGTGGATCCACCCCATGAGGATAACTCTCATAAGAGGAAACCTGCATGGGCTAGAGAGCTCATTCAAGATGCAGAACGATTTGGCATTCCAGAAGAAGAACACAAAGCAAAGAAGAGAACCAAATCACATACCAGCTATGTTGCTTTACTCTGTGACATTATGAACAAAGAGCCTTCCAGTTATGAAGAAGCAGCGGAAAAGAAAGAATGGAAGGATGCCATGGTTGAGGAATACCAATCAATAATGAAGAATGATGTTTGGGATGTTGTCCCAAGACCTAAATAGAAGTCTGTTGTGACTTCCAAATGGATCTACAAAATCAAGCATGCTGTAGATGGCAGTGTAGAGAAATACAAGGCAAGATTCGTAGCTCGTGGCTTCTCTCAGAAAGAGGGAATAGATTATGAAGAAAATTTTGCACCTGTAGCCAGCTATACTTCCATCAGAACAGTACTTTCCCTGGCTGCAGCAATGAAATGGAAAATACACTAGATGGATGTCAAGACTGCTTTCTTGAATGGTGTAGTTGAAGAGGAAGTATATGTGGAGCAACCACTCGGTTTTGAAATACATGACAGGGAGTCATATGTGTGCAGATTGAAGAAATCCTTGTATGGCTTGAAACAAGATCCCAGAACCTGGTATGGTAGGATGGACAGTTTCCTATCTAGTTTGGGCTTTACCAAGAGTAAAGCGGATTCCAACCTTTACTACAAGGTTGAGGAAGGGAATCTTGTGATTCTACTCCTGTATGTGGATGACTTATTTGTAACAGGAGATGACAGATTGATTGCAGATACTAAGAGGAATCTTGCTGCCAAGTTCGATATGAAATATTTGGGAATGATGCATTATTTCCCAGGTATGGAGGTGTGGCAGAGTGCAGGTGGGATCTTCCTTGGTCAAGGGAAGTACACAGTAGATATCCTGAAGAGATTCGAGATGATGGATTGCAAGGCCATGGCCACACATATGGCATCGAATCTGAAGCTTCTATGTGATGCTTCATATGAGTTGGTTGATGTCTCTATGTATCGTCAGATGATTGGGTCCTTGATGTACTTGACGAACACGAGACTAGATATTTGCTTTGCGGTGAACAAATTGAGTCAGTTCCTGACAAATCCAAGCAGTGTTCATCTGGTTGCTGTAAAGCATGTTCTGAGGTACCTGAAGGGTACAGTGGATTATGGGTTCAAGTATGAAGCGAATCAAAAGTTTAACCTGCAAGGTTATGTTGATTTAGATTGGGCTGGTAGTGCTGCAGATAGGAAGAGCACATCTGGGTGTTGCTTCAGTATGGGATCAGGTGTGATCTCTTGGTTTAGCAGGAAGCAATCCTGCGTAGCACTGAGTATAGCTGAGGCAGAGTATGTTGCAGCCTGTTCAGCTAGTTGTGAGGCAGTATGGCTACGGAAGCTACTGTCTGAGTTATTTGATCTCCCATTGGATGCTACTAGTATCTTCTGTGATAACCAGAGTTGTGTGAAGCTGTCCGAGAACCCAGTGTTTCATGACAGGTCGAAACACATAGAGATCAAATATCACTATATCAGGGATATGGTGCAGAGAGGAGTTGTGAAGCTCCTGTACGTTGCGATGGACGAGCATATTGCAGATGTGCTGACGAAGCCACTAGCCAGGGTGAAGTTCGAGTACTTCAGGGAGAGTCTTGGCGTTCTTCAGATTGATGACACTTCGAGGAAGAAGTGATGGACACATTTGCTGAAGCCATTCCAAGCATGTTAGAAGGAGGATCCTTCACATGGCTATGGATGTAAGCACTGGATGATGAGCATCAGGATGATGTTCTGGTTTCTTCTTTGTATGATCAGTTGGATCATTTATATATGTATGTATGCATCATGTTGGATGCTAGATATGATCAGTTGGATAATTTATATGTATATGTATGTATGCATCATGTTGGATGCTGGATATGATCAGTTGGATCATTTATATGTATGTATGCATCATGTTGGATGCTGGATATGATCAGTAGGATCATTTGTATGTATTTTGTATATGCATCATGTTGGATGCTTGGACCATGTATCTGTATATGTATCAGGTGGATACATTGTATGATTAGGTGGATCGTGTATGGTGATATGTATCATGTATTTGTATTTGTATCAGGTGGATACATTGTATGATTAAGTGGATCATGTATGATGATATGTATCAGGTAGATACTTGGTATGCATCAGGTAGATGCATTGTATGATCAGGATGATCGTGGATGACGAGCTTCAGGATGTTGCTCCAGATGACATGCAACAGGATGTTGCAGTGATGATGATCAGGATGATCATGTGTACATCAGGATGATGTATGGTGAGTATCAGGTTGATACTCTATGGTCGTGGATCAGGTTGTGCAGATGAGCATATAATTTGGCCCTGGGAGATTTGCAGATAGTCTTTCGAGGTTTTGCCTATGGAATATAATTTGGCCCTGAGATATCTAGCAAATGCTCTTTCGAGGTTTTGCTCCGGGAGGACATACAATTTGGCCCTAGGAGATCTGCAGATAGTCTTTCGAGGTTTTTCCTATGGCATATAAATGGCCTTGGGATATCTGGCAGATGCTCTTTCGAGGTTTTGTCTTATGGCATATAATATGTCCCTGGGAGATCCGATAGGTTGGGCTGTGTGCCCATAATAAGTCCTGGGATGCTCTTGCGAGGTTTTGCCATGACCACATATAATCTATCCCTGGGAGATCCTATAGGTAGAGTTGTGTGCTCGTAATAGCTTGGGATGCTCTTGCGAGGTTTTGCGGTGACCACATATAATCTGTCCCTGGGAGATCCTATAGGTAGAGCTGTGTGCTCGTAACAGCTTGGGATGCTCTTTTGAGGTTTTGTGGTGAGGTCACATATAATATGGCCCTGGGAGATCCTATAGGTAGAGCCGTGTGCTCGTAATATCCTGGGATGCTCTTTCGAGGTTTAGTGATGCACGTAATAAGTCCTGAGGATTCCATAGTATGGCTAGTGATGACGAAGACCTACAGGTGGTGGGCCTACATCCAGTATGAAAAAGGACTGGCTCTGTAGAACTTCCTATGATGAGTAGAGTCAAAGATTGGTTGAGATAGTAGTAGCAGTGACAATGATGATGACGATGATCTCGAGAAGAAGACTTGTCTAGCAGATCTATGTCGAGAAATACCTTCCTAGTTAAGAGGGAGTGTTGATGTATATGTAACTTCAGAATGTATTTCATATATATTTATTGTACCCTTATTAGAGATGTGTTATTCCTCTATAAGGAAGTGTCGTCATGTGGATTGACAAGTGTCACAAGTGTGTGTACTTGCCGATGGGTTATTAGACCACCATGTGTGGAGTCGGCCCTGAAATATATATATTATAATGTGGATGTACCTAGCTAGACAAGTCGACCCCATAAGGTCACTGGGAAAACAGGTTAGTATAAATAGAGATCAGGTGATCTCTATTTAGATTATTCTGAAAAGTGTATCTCTCTCACTCAGAAAGTGGCTCACTATTGAGGAGGAGGATCATCTGCTACTAGGAGACTATATCAGTATATTTTGGTTGTACTTTGGGTGAGCCATTGCTCTCTCTATCTCTGAGGAAGTTGTGGGGTTTTTCACCTTAGGGTTTTCCCCATGGAAACTCTGTGTCTCTTGTCTCTCATGCTTTTGATTCTTATGATGCTTGTCATGCTTATTGTGATTGTTATGCATTGATATACTGTACATGTTGTTCTCTCAGTAAAGATCCTAGAGTATTGTGAATTAATGCTCAAAATTTAACAATTAGGGGGCATTTGTTGTATAATATCTTTTCATACCAACCCCATAAATGCTTATGATGGTTCAATCTTATCCCTTTCCCTTTTTTTCATACTTCCTTGATCGTTTGTGTTGTATGAAAAGAATTTTATCTTGGAAAAATGATAAAAACTATGTTTTCCAAGGCATACAAGCCTTACAATGAGCCAACCCATGTATATGCATCGTATTTTGGAAGCCTATGTATGTGTCTATTTGAGGGTAAAAAAGTATAAAATAAGTTATTTTATGGGAAATGCTTTGGTTACAACCATTCCCAATTACCCAAATCTCATAAATAACCACCTCTGACTTCCCCAATTGCCTTGTAATCAATATAAAAGAGGCGTAAGTGAAGGAAAAATCTAGTCTCTAGTTTTTTGAAAAGCTTGGTAATATTAAGCATTGTTAGAGAAAGCTCCCTCATGTCATTCAAATAAAACTATATCTCATAAGAAACCTTGTCACATGTCTAAAAAATACCATATCCTCTATATGGAACATTGTATTTCCAACACTTCTTGCAAGCCCTATTATGTCAAAGGATTGAAGTGATTCTTTTGGACATACTTGCTAAGTGAAGATTTGGATTTGGAATTTGAGTGTTTGGAGGCCTAGGTGGAAGAAATATGATATTGGTTTCAGAATGGTGTCGCATCGAGACTCATGTGATGTTAGGAACCCATGTCTTTACTTTGTTAGTATGTTGTTGTTGGAAGCATATGATTTGTAAGTCGTCCCGTAGTATTTGTTGATCAATAGTTGTGTTATTGTTGTTGGCGCATATGCTTTGTAAGTCGCCATCGGCCGGGCACTCTGGGTTCCTCAAAACATATGAACAAGCACGGCGTAACTTCTTTTGGCAGGGCATGAAAAGGACAATTCAACAGATGGTGGCCAAATGTGATACTTCCCAACACAATAAGGGTGAAACAACACTCGTTCCAGGATGGCTTGAACCCTTGCCCATACCTACACAGATTTGGACAGATATTTCTATGGATTTCATTGAAGGGCTCCCTAAATCTGGTGGGAAGACAGTGATTCTCGTTGTGGTTGATCGCCTCTCCAAATATAGTCACTTTTGTGCTCTCAGTCATCCCTATACAGCCTCCTTAGTTGCTCAAATTTTTATGGACCAGATCTTTCGTCTTCATGGCATCCCTTCTTCCATTGTCTCGGATCGTGATGCGACTTTCACCAGTCATTTTTGGACAGAACTATTTCGCCACACTGGCACCAAACTGAAGATGAGTTCAGGGTATCACCCATAAACAGATGGCCAGACTGAAATTGTCAATAAATGCTTGGAAACTTATCTTCGTTGCTTCACCTCGGAACAACAACATCAGTGGGCAAAGTGGCTCCCTCTTGCTGAATGGTGGTACAAACCTCTTACCAAACTGCCTCTAAAATGACCCCATATGAAGCAGTCTATGGTCAAGCACCTCCAGCTCTTCTTCCATACACCCCCACCAGTTCACCAGTTCACCAGTTCAGGAAGTTGACATGGTCCTTCACAACCGCGATCAGATTCTTCGCATTTTGCAGGACAATCTTCACATGGCAAGAAATCGCATGAAGCAACAAGCGGATCAGCACCATTCAGAGCGCACTTTTCAAGTCGGCGATATGGTTTTTCTTCGTCTCCAGCCGTACAAACAATCCTCCTTGAAACTCAAAGGGCGTCGTAAGCTTGCTCCAAAGTTCTATGGGCCATATCGGATTCTTCAGAAGATTGGGTCCGTTGCTTATAAATTGGAACTTCCTCCTTCTTCCCGCATTCATCCAGTCTTTCATGTCTCTTGTCTGAAGAAAGTTCTTGGCACCAACATCAGCGGCCAAACGATTTTACCCGAACTGGATAATGAAGGATCCATCCTTTTGGAGCTAGAGGCCATCCTCAATCGGCGCATGTGTCAGCTTCGCTCTCGCTCTATCACAGAGGTCTTAATTCAGTGGCACGGCATGCAACCAGAGGATGCTACATGGGAACCACTCCTTCAGATTCAACAACAATTTCCACATCTAAAGCTTTGAGGACAAAGCTTTTTTTAAGGGGGAGGGGATGTTAGGAACCCATGTCTTTACTTTGTTAGTATGTTGTTGTTGGACGCATATGCTTTGTAAGTTGTCCCTTAGTATTTGTTGATCAATAGTTGTGTTATTGTTGTTGGCGCATATGCTTTGTAAGTCGCCCGTAGTATTGTTGATCCATAGTTTGTAACGACCCATGGTTTCGACCCATAGTATTGGCGCCTAGAATTAGTATATAAGTGTGTGTTGAGACCTATGAAGGAACCGTGAAGTTATTTGTATTGAGCTTGCTCATAGGAGGTTGCCCACTCGAAGTGGCCCGTGATCAATATAAAAGTGATTCTGAGTTCTGTCATTTCTGCTATTTCACATATTTTCATTAAGTAATTGTTGTAGGTGCCTCACATGTGATACCATTCTATTTTATCTTTTTGTTTACTTTTATACAAAATAATTTTATTTTCCATCCATATCAATCGTCCAATTCTTGTTTATGGATGTTTAATATTGGATGTGTAATTTTGCAAGTTCATTTATGATTTTAATCTTTGCAACTGTAACTACATTTTGCTAGTTCTTGTTCATTATCAGATAGAAATTGGAGGTTTGAGCAAGAATATTAGAGCAACATCAAACCAAGGGTTTCTTCTTCAAACAATAGAAACTAGGTAAGTTATTTCCTAACGTCTTTTTCCATTCATAGTTACTTGTAAAGGCTAGATTATTCTTGCTTGAATTTGTTGGTTTTATTTTATGGGTATCGATCTGTGGTGATCCCACCCAAATTTCACTGGGATATAATATAATTGAGAGAGAGAGGAGGGGAAAATTTTAAAATTCATGACATGCTATACTATACAAGGGGTAGGGGTATCTTCCAAAATATACTCTCTCAAGATAAAATGGGTTGATTTATAATACCATGAGACACATAACAAACAAATATTCCACACATGTGCTAAAGAGTAAATATCAATTTCATCATATGTGTGTGCACGCGCATGCACGAGCACACAAAGTTGGGGGACCTTTTTGATGCAATGTTACTTTCAGAAAACCCTTTCCCAAAATAAAAAAATCACATCGCACTCACATTATATTTTAAGACTAGGGTTATAATAGGCCGAGTATGACAAGTCATTGGACATGCAAGCATGGTCAATATATTGTGCATGCTATTTTTGTAAATTGCGCAATCATTATGAATAAATCATGCACGCAATTTACTTCACTAAATTGTGCACATGTTATGGATACATTAAAAATTTACTTCACAAAATTGTGCACGGTTATGAATACATTAAAATTTTGAATTTTTGGTAACCCAAACATTTATATAATTAATTTTAAAGAAATAATATTTAGATTTAAATATACTCACCTTGAAATATAATAAACATTATATCTATATATATATATAACGAATAATTATATTATTGATCCATATCGTGTCCAGGAAGCACGAGGGGGACAACAGTTCGACTGAATGAGTCAGCTCTGTTATGGCGGAAGCTTAATAAAAAGAATGAGTAAAAGCAGCATTTCGCAATACAGATAACACAAATACACACCGACAATATGCAGGAATGCGAATTGTTCTAGATTGATCAAGATAAGATGTATGTTACAATAATTTATATGCTTATAAAGAAGTTTGAGATGCTTGGGTGCCTACCCATTACGTTTAGTTACAAAGACGAAGTTAGAGCAGTTAAACTGTTCAACCGTTACAGTCGACTGGAAAACAAAAAGATAGTCTGTCGAAGTTCGATAGTCACTGATCGCATGTCGATGTTTGTATGCTGATGTCATGAACTGTGAGGTCATTGAACATGTCAAAGTACTGAAGTTGTTGAAGTCATGTTGTGTCGAAACTTGTAGAAGTTGTATCAACAACGATGACTGGTTGAAGATGTGTTGAAATTAGCATCCGACAACAAATGCCAACTACGATGTGGATCAAACCTCCTTCCTTAAGAAACAATGGACCCCATTTTTTTCTAGTGAAGGTGAGGAAAATTGTCGATCATTTCAGTAGCAGAGTACCACTTTCCTTGAGATGAGATTTGGCCAAATTTGGCAACCTGAAACAAGGGAATTGTGTTCGTCCTCGTAAGGCGTACTCGTCATCCCACAATGGTGTCGCAAGGAAGAGGCTCCTGAATATCTGGATTGATGTCTGCGGGATCTACTGTTGAGAAATCATTATGTTCCAACAAGGGTGCATGGTATGGTCAAAGTAGATCCACATTAAAGACTGGACACAGACCCAGGCAAGCAGGAATGTCGAGCTGGAAAGCATTCTCGCCAATCTGTCGAAGAATACTATATGGACCATATCACAAAGGTTTTAACTTCTTGAAAGGACCTGTGAAGCATTCCTTCTTAAGATGTAGCTAGACCTTATCCCCAATGTGAAATGTATGAGTAGTGCGATGCTTGTCGTGTCAGGCCTTAGCTTTCTCGTTTGCTCTATGCAACATATCCTGTGCTTGTCGCTGAATGTCACAAATCTGTTCTCTATATTTGACTGCTTTATCAACTTCTCGCTGACTGCGATCTGTGTCGGAGTTTGGCTATGTCGAGGAGCTAATTAAGTCAATAGGCACTGAGGGTTGAAATCCGTAATAGAATTCAAAGGGACTCTTTCCTATAGAGTTGTGCTGAGCACGATTGTAGCTATGCTGAATGTATGGAAGACTATCATCCCATGTGCGTCGATGCTGGTGATTATACATGCGAAGCAGTTGTACTACCAAGTGATTCACAACTTTCGTCTATCCATTGGTCTGAGGATTGAAAGCTATCGACAATGAGACTCACGTGTCTAGCTGTTGCCAAAGGGTCTTCCAAAAGATGCTAACGAATCTAGCATCTCGGTCGGAAATGATGGTTGTGGGTAAACCAAAGTGTTTCCAAACATGTGTAAAGAAGAGATGAGTAGTCTGCTGCGCTGTGGTGGTATTCTTACATGGTATGAGAATGACCATCTTGGAAAATCGGTCGACTATTACTAATATCGCATTATGCTGATGTTTGGTAGTAGGATAACCCGTCAATTAGTCCATAGAAATAGATTCCCATGGTCGACTAGGAACTGGCATAGGTGTGTACAATCCCTATCGTCGATTAGGTGGCTTAGCAATGGCACAAACCACGCATGATCGAATGTACTTGTTGACATCATATTTAAGTGTAGGCCAGAAGAAATACTTCTGCAAAATAGCAAGTGTCTTTGCTACTCCAAAGTGTGCTACGGTCTTGCTGTAGTGCGCGTCCCAAATGAGTTGCTGTCGTTGCTCACCGGTCGGTACACAAAGCTGTCCAAGCTTGTATAGCAAGGTATCTTTCAGGAAGTATTCGAAGTCTGAGGTCGATGACTTGTTAGTCTGTAACTGTCGATAGACTGCTGAGAAGTTGTTGTCATCCTCATACAACTGTTTCCAAGTGGTCGTGTCGTAACCTTGCATACTCATCACTATCAAAAGGAGAGTAATGGGTGGTCGAATAAGGTAATCTGCAGCGGCATTAGCCTTGCCTTTTCGATACTTAATCACCAACTGAAATTGTTGTAGGTAATTAATCCACTTGAGTTGTCGGTTTGTCTGCAACTTTAATTGTGTCGAAGCGAACTGTAGAGGCTTGTGATCAATAAGAATGACCGTTTCCTTGCTAAGGATGTAATGCCTCCACTGCTTGAGAGCTTGCACAATGGAATACAGTTCTTTTTCGTACATCGAGTATCTTCTAACTGTGTCGTTAAAAGTCTCGGAATGAAAAGCGACTAGGTGACTAGACTGAGTGATCACTGCACCCAAGGCATAGTCCGATGCGTCCGTCTCAATCTCAAAGGGATGATGCAAATCAAGTAACATAAGTACTGGTGCAATGCAGAGCCTGTGTTTGAGCTATTCAAAAGCTACTTGATGTGTTTCCATCCATTGAAAGACAGTTTTCCTGTTTCCTTTCATCAACTGATTCAAGAGCCAGGCTATGTGACTGAAGTCGAGTATGAATCGTCGATAGAAATTCACCAAACCAAGAAAACTTCTTAGTTCTTGAATGCTTCTAGGAATGGGCCAATCTTTGATGATATGTACCTTGTCTGGATCGATGTGAATGCCTGTAGAGTCAATTAAATTACCCAAATATTTTATGTTGGTCATCGCAAAAGAGCATTTATCCATGTTCAAATAGAGCCGATGTTGCTAGAGAGTGTCGAGGACTTGTCGAAGATGTCTGGCATGTTCTTCCCATGATCGACTGAAAATCAGTATGTCATCGAGACAGACAATAACCCATTTTCTGATGAAAGGTCGGAGAAGGTTATCCATATGTCGCATGAAGGTTGCAGGTGCGTTGGTTAAGCCGAAAGGCATGACTAACCATTTGAACAATCCTTCCTTGGTCTTGAAAGCAGTTTTCCACACATCTGAGGGCTCGATTGGAATCTGATGGTATCCCGACTTGAGGTCGAGATTAGTAAAGAATTTAGCACCTTTCAAACAGTCAATAAGCTCATCTATCCACGGTAGAGGGTACCGATTCTTCATTGATATTTTGTTTAGATCTCTGTAGTCGATGCACATGCGCCAAGTCCCGTCTTTCTTCGGAACTAGGACAACTGGACTTGCACAAGGAAAGGAGCTGGGTCGGATATGACCTTTGTCGATTAACTCTTGGATTTGTCTGCGAATCTCTTCATTTTCGAGAATGGATCTTCTGTAAACAAATGCGTTAGGCAAAGAAGAACCAGGAACAAGTTCAATGGAGTGTTTTACCTCGAAATGTTGAGGTACTCCGTCTGGAGCTTGAAATAGGTTATGTTACTCATCGAGAATATGATCGACTTGATTCTTCTATCGAGAGCTGCATTGGTTGGTGACTCGACTCGTTGCTGCAGTCTTCTTAGAATGTTGCGGCTTGATCATGATTAATGCAAATTTCTGAGCATGATTGATGAGCTTCTTTATCTTTTTGGAAGATATCAGTGCAATCGTCGGTGTAGGTTGACGCTCTAGTATGCTGAACCATTGATTTCAGATTTTGACAATCACCTTCTGAGGCCATGACTGATAACTTCCATGTCTATCCCAGAGGTAAGGTTTCCCAAACAGGGCATTGGCTATGGAGAGTGGTTACACGTCACAGAGTACTTCATCTTCAAAAGGTTTTATGAAGTAGGTGAGTTTGCATTGTCGAGTGATTCGTAGTTCTTTTCCATCTTTCATCCAACCGATGTTGTAAGGTTGAGGATGCGGAGTGGTGACAAGACCTAATTTCTTCACTATTTGTTCAGAAACAAAGTTCTTTTGGCTCCTGTTGTCCACAATCAGATGCAATGGGTTGCTCTGGACACATATCCGTGTATGGAACAGGTGCTCTCGTTCCTCCTTGTCGACAATAGTTGAGGCTGCTTGAGTTGTCGAGGTCAAAAGTGTCATCGCATCTGGATAAGATTCTTCCACCGTCTTGTCGAACGCATCGGAGGTCGACACTTTTGCCAAAAATGTCTTCTGAGCTTTGCATTCAGACGTATCATGGCAAGATGAGTGGCGGTAATCGCACCATTTTCTAGTCGCAGTTGTTTGCTACGTTCACTCTTGTGAAAAGACTTCTTACCATTATAGGGCCTTGGTGGTGTCGGCTGAGAAGATCTCGACTTGGCGTAGTCGGCTGGTGTCCTTTTATCGGGTGGTCTTCCTGATGTCAGCTTTGTCGTGAAACATGTTTTTCCTTTCTTCTTGGTTTCCAGTTTGCTAGCATAGTGGAAAGCATCCGCAAGCATATTGACAGTCAAAAATTCCATCTCCTGCTGGATGTACTGAGAGAATCCGCTGGTGTATTTCAGAACAAGCAATTTCTCTTCTTCTTGGATGCCAAGTCTTGCCATGAGTCGGTAGAACTCGTCAGTGTAACTCTGTACTGATTGGTCTTTCCATTGCCTTAGTTGCTGCCACTTCTTACACTACTGCTCGAGGTATTTCGACGGGTAAAATTCCTTCTGGATGTGTTCAACAAATTTATCCCATGTGTCAATGGGGTCTCCGTTTTTCTCCATCTTTGTCGAGAGGTTCTCCCACCAGCAGTGCACGGAGGTTGACATCTTTAAGGACGCAATGGTGACTTTTTTAGCTTCGGAGAGTTGATTTACTGTGTAATAGGATTCCAATTGTTGCGCCCAATTGTCGATGGATTCCGCGTCAATCTTTCCTTCAAGATTCGGTATATCGAGATTCATTTGTACTTTGAAGGGGCTGCTTTTATCGTCGAGGATCCTCCAGATGTCGAAGCGGATCGCAAGAGAATCTCATTGAACTAGGAAAACATTTTTGTTCGTTGTCGAGCTAGAGATTGCTCAATAAGTTGTGTTGTCTCGTCGGCTGCATGTCTATCATCTATTTCTTCTGTCATATCTGGAGATCGCGTCTTCTTGGATTGCTGAGATTGCGAGCAAGTTTGAACCGGCATAAGTCAGGTAACTTCGAGAGAAGTGTATACGCAGAACTTAAGCAAGAAAACTTAGTACGCTCTGATACCAATGATCTGTATCATGTCCAGGAAGCACGAGGGGGACAATAGTTCAACTGAATGAGTCAGCTCTATTATGGTGGAAGCTTAATAAACAGAATGAGTAAAAGTAGGATTTCGCAATACAGATAACACAAATACACACCGACAATATGCAGGAATGTGAACTGTTCTAGATTGATCAAGATAAGATGTATGTTACAATAATTTAAATGCTTATAAAGAAGTGTGAGATGCTTGGGTGCCTTCCTATTACGTTCAGTTACAAAGAATAAGTTAGAGCGGTTCAACTGTTCAACCGTTACAGTCGACTGGACGACAAAAAGACAGTCTGTCAAAGTTCGACATTCACAGGTCGCATGTCGACGTTTGTATGTCGATGTCGTGAAATGTGAGTTCATTGAACATGTCGAAGTATTGAAGCTGTCGAAGTCATGCCGTGTCGAAACTTGTCGAAGTTGTATCAACAACGATGACTGGTCGAAGATGTGTCGAAGTTAGCATCCGACAACAAATGCCAACTACGATGTGGATCAATTATAATATAAGAAATGTCTTTATTATTTCTTTGGCTCATGGCTTTGTTTCATGGTTTTGTAAACAACCCATGGTATTGAATATATATATATATATATGATGGAAATTATATTTACTCTTTGGAACATGTGTGTAACCTTCCTTTGTTCTTTGGCCCATGGTTTTGTAAATCATCCCATTGTATTGATTAATGTATTGTTATCTTGAGAGAGTCCATTTTATAAGATACCCCTACCTCTTGTCTAATATAACATGTCATGAATTTTAAATCTCTCTCTCTCTCTCTCTCTCTCTCTCTCTCTCTCTCTTATCCCTTCCCTTCCCTTTTCACTCTCCCTCCCCCCTTTCTCCCTCTCCCTCTCCCTCTCCCTCTCCCTCTCCATCCCTCCCTCTCTCTCTCTCTCTCCATCCCCCCCTCTCTCTTTGTATCTCTCCCACCATCACTCACTCTCCATCCCTCCCCCCCCCCCTCTCCCATTCTATTTACATCCCTCCCTTCTACCCTTCCTTCCCTTCCTCACTCTCACTCCCCCCCACTTTATCGTTATCATTCTCTCTCACTCACCCTCCATCCAATTAGTACCATCGATATTTTTTATCCTCCCCCACCTCCCTCTCTCTCTCTCTCTCTCTCTCTCTCTCTCTCTCTCTCTCTCTCTCTCTCCATCACCCCTCCCTTCCTCCCTCTAGAACCATCCCTTTTTCTATGTCCCTAGCCCTTCACTCCCTCTATCTCTTTGTCCTCCTCCTCCTCCTCCTCCTCTCTCTCTCTCTCTCTCTCTCTCTCTCTCTCTCTCTCCGCCCCCCCTATCTATATATATATATATCCATTTATTTCCCTCCCTTATTACCTCTCTCTCTCTCTCACACACACACACACACACACACATCCCTCCTCTCTCCTTACTCCCATCCCCATCTTTCTATATTTCCCTCCCTCATTATATCTCCCACCCTTTCTGCCTCTCAATCTCCATCCATCCCTACATCTCCATCCTTCTCTCTCTCCCTCCCTCTGCCTCCCTCTCTCCCACACACTCTCTCTCTTGCCTCCTCTTTAACCCCCTCCCTTTATCTCCCTCCATTATCCCCCTCTTCCTGTATCTCTCCTTTCCTCCATCCATCCCTATATATACTTATCTTCCTTGTATTTCACTTTCCCCCCATCATTTTTCCTCCCTCCCTCCCTCCCTATCAATCCTTCTATCCCCCCTCTCTCTCTGTCCCCCACCTTTCATCCATCAATCCCTATCTCTTTCTGTCACTCTCTCCCCAAATCTCCCTCCCCCCATATCTCTCCCTCCCTCATTTTATGTTCCTTCCCCCCTCTCATCCTTTATGTATTCCTCTCTCTCCCTCATATTTCCTTCCTTCATCCCTCTCTCCCTCCCTCCTTTTGTGTCCCTTCCCCCCTCTCATCCTTTATTTCTTCCCCTCTATTTCTCTCATCCTCTCTCTCTCTCTCTCTCTCTCTCTCTCTCTCTCTCTCTCTCTCATCCCTCCCCCCTACCCCCAAATCCCTCCCTTCATCCCCCCCTCCCTCCCTCTCTCCCTTCCTTACTTTCCCTACCCACCTTTATCCCTCTCAATTTCCCTCCCTCCTTCCCTTTCTCTCTATGCTCCCTCCCAACATCCATTTCTCAATTTCTCTCTCTCTCCCTCCCTCCTTGGGTCTCTCTCTCTCTCTCTCCCCCCCCCCCCCTGTGTCTCTCCCATTCCAAACCCTCTCTCCCTCCCTCCCTCTCTCTCTCCATCCTACCCATTTCTTTGTTCTCTCTCCCCTCCCACTTTCCCTCACCATTCTCTGTCTCTTCCCTTCCACCCCCTCTCTCCATCCCTCTCTACCTCCATCCCCCCTTATGCCCCCCTATCTTTTATAATTTTTTCCTCACTCCCTCTCCTATTCTTTCTCTCACCCTCTCTCTCCATCCATACCCCTCTCCTTCATCCTTCCCTCTCTGTCTCCATTAATACATCTCCATCCCTCTCTCTCCCTCCCTCTCTCTCCCTTCCTCCCTCTCTTCTTATCCTACCCTCCCACCCTCCCTCTCGCCATCCCCCTCACTCCCTCCTCTCTCCCTATCCCACATGTTTTCCCTCCCTCCCTTTGTATCTCTTTCCCTCACTGTCTCTCCCTTCCTCCCTCCCTACCCCACCCTATCTCATCCAAATTTCTTCCTCCCTCCCTCTCCTATTCCCTCTCTCTCTCTCACACACATGCACACACAATTATTTAATTTTATCCATTATCCTCTACCCCTTGCCTTTTTACACCCCCTCTTCTCTCTTTCACCCCATCTCATTCCCTTCATGTCAATTTCCCCCTCTTCCTTCCCATCTCTTCTAACCCACTTAATTCCACCTCATCCACCTTTCCATCCACCAATACTCTCTCACATTTATCTAAGTCAGATATTTTTATGTCGTTAATACTCAATAATAGGGTGTTGACTTGTGAATTGATTAAAAAAGGTCATGCACGGAATGCATATGCTTTGTAGGTGTTGTGAGAAGACTACCTCATGTATTTTATTATATTTTTCCTTTGATATGCAAGTATAGGAAGAAGTATATAAATTATATGACATTATATATAATAATTAATAATTTGGTAATTTCATTAAAATTTGTATAATGCATGATAACTAGTGGTGAATTACAATATGTTATACAAAAGGAACACTCTCACATTCTTTAACACCTAAATGGTACCATGTTTGTGTATCATCTCTAATCATATGTGCTTCCTTTGGACTTAGGTCATGTTAAACAAAAATGTGCTATGGAATAGAGCAAGCGATAACTAATTTGACATGTTTCCCTTTACCCAACATGCATGTGTTTGATGACCTATTACACTATGCTACATAATCATTTTTAATGAAGTTGTAAACACATAAAGAACTATTTTTGTACATTATAAATATGTAAATTTTAAAATATATTAATTTTTTCTATTTTACATATGTCATAAATGCTTAACAAAAAAACACCCTATTGGTGTTTCAGCCATAAATTTTTTATTTCTCAAACATTTTATAAAAATATTATATGTTGCAATACTAGACACTTATCTCTACATGCTAGTAAAAATCTAATCCTTCATCATTACATTAAGACCTTATAAAGTTGCACTAACACTTGGTCAAGTGATAGGTCTCCTCACTTAGATAATTATAAAAAATTTTAAAACATGATAATTTTTATTTTGGAAAAATAACATTACACTAGTACTACTTGTTTTATACATGTTTACAAGTTTTCATATATTGATTCCATTATTTAGGGAATCAAAGGCTGCACCAACAAGGACATATACCTTATAATTTTCCAAAAAAATAAAATGTCAATGTTAAAAAAATCATAATTGAGATAGTTATGAAAATTCTCAATAAATAAAAGTTATATATTTAGAAAGGAAGTTCAATTTTCTACATTTCATCTATTTTACTAAAACCAAGATTCGTTGTGAATGTGTCTCAAAATAGCCATGAAAGATGAGGTATGTATGTTTTTTCAGTTTTTAGTTGTATATAATGCGCCAAAAGTGACCATTATTAGCTTTCACTCACTGAGTATAAGGATTAAATGGAAACATCTGAATTGATATTGGAGCAAAATATTGAAGACAATGATTGCTTGTTATGTTAAAATGCATTATATGAACTTTGGAAATCAGAAGAAACGCCACATTTCAACCTAAAAACAGACACCGACACATAGGGAGAAGTACCACATCCATTGCTATGTACCACATCCATTGTATAATGATAAGGCAAGCAATTTAGGAATGATGAGCTTATATAATACAAAATCACCTCATTCATCAAATGCTAGAGTTTAATTCTATTATAGTAAATAACTTAATGAAATAAGGTTATTGTTAATTTAAATACACTAGCAATAACATTAGTGACATAGCAACACTTTACCACAACAATCTCAGGTGTAATTTCCAAACCTTGTTGTTTTATTCTAAGCAACATCTCCAAGGCATGAACTTGAGAGAGTTTATACACAACCTGTGGTCAAATAAGGAACATGAAAGTAAATGTTTTTTCAAAAGTCATGATAGGATAAAACAACTCAATGGATTTGAAGTGATAGTGTGCAAGACATTTTTTATCTTGAAGGTTTGATTAATTTTGAAATAGATATAATGGTAACTATTTTCAAATTAATTGTTGGGAAGACAAGTAAAATTAAATCTTAAGTTCAAAATAGCATGAAAAAATGGAGAAATGATCTCATGGAATGTATAACCCAACTACAAAAAAAATGAGGTACATGTTCACTAGTGTTTGGCATTCCCAAAGCATTTGCTTGGCCAAAATAACCATGAGGTGAAAGAATCACAACATTAAATACCATATGGATCCTTTCTAGAAACACTTCTAACGTTTATGGATCAGGTGCATGAAGTATCTCCATGAGAAAATTAAATACAAGATATGTTTTGTCATCCTATCATAGGAGGGTATTTATCAAGCAAACATTAGGAAAATTTCAAAAAGAGATATCAATAATTATAAATGGAATCACATGTTGACCTCAATTAATGCTCAAAGGATTCCTACAATATCACCATTTTTGTTGTCGTAATACCTTGAATAGAAAGAAGAACATATTTTTCATAGAAAAAGTCTTGTAAATTACTTGTCTTCAAACTCTTAGAGTAGGCTATGAAATCTCATTATCCTAAATCACACACAAGTTAAAAATCACACACATTTTAGTTTTTCCCATTTCTCAACATATGATAAAGTTCTCGTGACAACATTTAGCATCTCATAAGTTACTTTTCTACGTGTGTAAGATGCATACAATTTTTTTTTTAATTATCTTTATCGAATCCTTAATAGCTCACATTTAATGAGATATCCATGTATTTAATTTTATGGCATATTTACAATAGAGTTAATATATAAAGGCAGGTTATTGCCAGCAAAAATCATGTATAAGTAGAAGAAACATGTTTAGAAAATTGGCAATGTAGTGGAAGAAGATAACCATCTTCGTAATTAGGTTTCTTTAGTTTTAGTTTTATTTGAACTGAGTTTGAAGCAATTAAATATAATTTTTTTAATTTATAACAAAGAGAAGGTTGAAAAAAAAAAGGTATCCATGTGAATTTTTAATTAATTTACATTCTATATCTCTGGAACAGCTATGCCAACTTTCTTTCCTATTTGATTTAGATGTAGTCTACATAAAATAAATTGGAAGGAAACTATAAAATATGATAATAAAACATATGAGTGTGTAAAGAAAATGGCATGGCCTCAGTAGTTTTGTGATGGAAGGAAATCCGATAAGAAACCTATAATTTTTTTTCTTATCATACTGGAAAATATTATCACAAATATGATCAAGTGCAGTCATATCCACTGATCCACCTTGATGTAGCTTATTTTCTCGTGTCAAGCATAGTATTTTTGCAAATTTCCATGAATATCTTCATTAGTATCTCTAAAGTGGAAATTGGGAGGATAACAATAGCAACTATTATACAAGATCATGCCAAATGCAATAGAAATGAATTGGCAATGAAATCTTAACTAAATATTCCTTGGAGAACATTCTGTCCTCGTGTTAGAATTCCTAAAATCTCCCTTTTCATGTTTAGAAATTTTAAAACTTGAGAGAAAACTATACCTCAATTACAATAGAACACAACTTTTATTAGTCATAGGTGTTAACAATCAAATTGACACCCTTAACAAGTGGAGGAGGAAGCACATTTTACCATTTGCCCGCAACATGAAGACCAGAAATTTGGAACAATTGAAAGCTTTAATATCTTATCTGACCACTACTTCCGCAAAGGAATAAGTATGGGAAGATAAAGTTTGCTCTAAAGAGTCCAATTCTAGGACTACCTAAAGGGACAAAACCTAGTTTCTAAAAATCATAGAGTGGAAAGAATACATCACAGGTGTATTAATTATCCTAAAAATTCTGGAAATTCAAGTCAATGAGCCTGAAAACAATGGAAAAGTGAGTTTTTGGATGAAAATAATCAAAATTCACCAAAATATTTAGTCCCACATTCATGTTTAGTCATTGAGTGCACAAATCCCAATGCTATAAAAGAAAGGCATATGGGGCATTGTAAACTACAGAAAGTGAGAGTAAAGGCATGCTAGAAGATCGAAAAGGTTGGAAAGCTCATATTCAACACAAATCTCTTGAAGTATCAAAGGCAAGGATGGAGAAGAATGACTCAAAGAAAAGGAGAATGGATTCACCTCAAGCAAGGTTGTAAGTAAGTATCATTTATTCTTTCATATTATATGAAGTAATTCAATTTTACTTCCCATTTTTTATTTTAGTTTTTTTCCCTCCAACTTTATTTCAAATAAAAAATGGTTAAAGATCTTAGGAAATTTTAGATAATTGCTTCATTTCTGTCAATTGAATCTCACCCATTCATAGTAATATAGATATCTCATGTAGACACATCCCTACCTTAATCACTATCAATAATAGGAGATAAACTTGAATGTGAGAGATCAACTTTAGTAGTGGCAGTTTCAAATCTATTTCAAAATAAACTATCTTCATATTGGAATAATCACCATTGGTGCTCATTTCCATGCAAGAAACATTTCCATTGAAGAAATTGTAGAGAAAAGAGTGCGAAACATCTAGGAATTATCTCTAACAAATTTTGATTTGAAAATGTCACTTTATACTGTTAAAGTTTGTTGTTCGTGATGGTAGAAGGGATGACGAATTGCAACCTTGAATGCCATGACTATCATTATTTTTACACCTAGATAGTGTAATGTCCCCATTTTGGATTCACGATGGTTCAACACTAGGCCCATTAGAACCCACAGGGATCCTAATGGAATATTGGACATTAATAAAATTATCTTAGCTTATCTTATCTTATATTTTTGTAGAGACCCTGGTAGTCCTTTTGACCTACATTTTTGTTCACTTATTGGACATTAATAAAATTATCTTATCTTATCTCATATCCCTCTTGATGTTTTGGGAATTGAGATTTTATTGTCATGTCACAACTCACAAGTCTTCATTGGTTTTTCATATAATCGGTAATGAATTTGTTGTGTTGACATTTTATTAGTCATAGCATGTTTGTGTAATTAGATAGTTATTGTTAGGTTCTTCTATTTTGGTTCATATGTAATGTCAAATTTGTATATGATCTGGTTAGTTGACTGGGTGTTGATTACTCTTATGGTTACAAGAGAAAAATAGGCACATGAAAAGGGCTATGATTGAACTCTTATGGTTACAAGAAATAGTGTTACTGTTGGTGCTTGATTGTGAAAGAAGTATTAGATTTAAAATAAATACTAACTATAATAGGTTTTATTTGACTACATCACTGGTAATGAATATGCGGGGCATAGTACTCTAGTGAGTCGAAGTTGAGGTTGATAGTGCTAATATAGATACCTATAAAAATGCAAAGTAGGAACTATACAAGGAACACAAGTTCATTAAAAATACAGTGACCAATATGCTGAGTAGTTGTTTCTGACTAATATCCATTGTTTGTACCCCTTTGCGTTGATTCTATGGTTACTTCAAACTGCATTTTTCCTTTGCAATCTTTCATAGAGTTTTGGACAACTTTGGAATATTAAATGAAATGATCCAGTTGAACTCTTGTTTTCCAAATAAATTTAATAGCTATTATTACCATGTTAGACAAATTTACACCCCTAAACTTGATTGAATAACCTGCATATGATCTTTCAATGTCTTCCTTCAAGCAAGCATCTAGTATGGCATTTGGAAAGTTGAAACTTTAAGTGAATTTTTTTTATCTTATTAGAGGATTTTTTTTTTGTATGTATTGTAATACCAGCCAATGCACAAACTAAGAGGCATAGGTGCTATTGAAGGAACAAAAAAATTTCATGCCCACTGTAAGGTTGTGTGTAAAATGAAACATACCTTTATCTTGCATCTTTTTGGCTTCTTTGATAAGATTTCTACATCAGTCTTGTAATTTGTTGTTTATGAGTGAAAATATAATCTCATGAATGGATTTTGTGAACATTTCAAGCAAGTCAGCTTTGATATTTAAATTGCTCTCTTAGGATAGATGAGGAATGCTTTCCCTTTTATACTCTCATGTATGTCAAAACTTGATTTCTCAGGCAGGAGAATGAATAAGAACATTGTATGAAAAGAAGTGTCTTCAACTAAGACACTAGGAATCCAAAAGGAGAAATTTTCAAAGTGATTGATAAGAAGCGGGCTGCAATAAAAGATATTCAGTCAAGAGTTAGGGTTTCCATCGAGGCAGTTGATTCACTATAAAAATTGATCCAAATATTGAGGGATGAGGATCTGCGACCACAACTTATGGAGTTAATGCAAGGGTAAGTGTGGTTGTTTTACCTATTAAATTGCATCTTATGTTTTGAATGGTTTTTCTCTTGGTCTATAATTGGTAACACATTGGATAAAGTCATGGTTACTTGTGTGTAAGTTTCTACGAGAATGAGTTTGTACCATTTGCAGTTATCACTTGCAAGGAGTGTTTATGATTTTATATTCAAAAAATGTATTTTAAAGACCTTGTTCTTCCCATGTCATCATACAATGTAATCTATTAGATGATAACATCTATACTTGTCAGTGGATATCCAAGATTGATACTTTGTATCTATGTTGCTTGTTTACTGAAGATATAAAATGCCATTTACTTTGTAATTATGAGTGGGGTTGTGGTAAATACCAAATAATGGTATGTTGTACTCTCATTCAGTCCACTAATGGAAAATCCAATAATGTGGTCTTTGACTTGCAACTTTTGGCAAAATACATGTGTATGTGTGATTGTACAATGCTTGATAAATAATTTTTTACCTTAGTTACAAGTATGGAAGGAATTATTGTATTTATGTGGAATTCGTTCCTCTCCTCCATGTCATATAATAGGAAAAGATCTGCAAATCTAACATATTTAATTCAAAACAATTAGGAATATTGTTTAGGCACTGAACAAAATACTAACATCCATTTTGAGTCATGATCTAGCTCTATAGAATATTTTTATTTTATATGCTACATAATGCATGCTGAAGTACTGTAGAGTTATTTACTTTTTTAGTTGTATAAGCAAAGGAATTTTAGCTCACAATTTGACCATAGATAATTTTACCTTCTACATTTTCTTTGTGCAACATTCAAGGGTTTGGGAGTCTACAAGTACAAAGTAAGAGCCATTGAGATTTTTAGAGTTAAACAACCAATAGTGATTCACTTCCGACATAGCCCTGATGATGTGGATGCCAGGGATGAAGATAATGGGTTTAATTTTTGTTTCTTTATCTTTTTTCTCTTTCTAGAAAAGTGTTCAATTTGGTGGCCACTGGTTGATGTCGATTCACTTGCTCTATGTACTTGCACTAACTCCCAAACTTATTGACCTATCATTAGCTCACCTATTACTGTTATGACCTTGTTGTGACTATCCCTGTCACAATTTGACATACCATGATACCTTATCATACATGATCATATGCATAGCATCATGATCATTAACTGTATCCTTACTAACATTTCCTCGCAAAAAAAGAATCTCAAACAAATTCTTGTCAATCATATGACAAATCAAGGTTTTAAATCAAGCAAGATTCATTATATAACCTTGCTAATAAGAATTAGTTATACATACCTGTATATTTACTAGGATTCAATGGTATTGTACTGGCTTCTAGAACATCTTCATTCTTCCATAATAAAGGTTGTCTATGATGTTTTCCTGCTCCATACTTTTGGCATGTCTTCCCGCTACTGTCCTAGGAGAAACATCAACATTATATGCATTTGCGGATGGTAACAAGTGTAAACTTGTTGGTGCTGATTGCATCGCCTGACCTGGCAAGGACATCAAGTGAGGCAGGAAATAGAGGCATCCAACCCTAGGGAATTGACCTCAAGACCTTTTGCATGAAGTTCAAAGTAGTCAACCACTCGATCTATCCCATCAGGCTTGTAGTTACATCTTTCTCATCAAAGAGATAACTGTATATTTTCAATAATATATTGTGCCCATAATGATCTTGTGGGGGTCTTAATCTATTTCCCATGCAGGATCCTCATGTGTAGATTGTAAATTATGTGTAACAGCAATACTAGCTTGAAAAAATTTATTAAAGCATTATGTATATGTTGGTATGGTGACTATGACATTTTCACTCTAGAATTTTATTATTGATATGATCACTATGGATATTGCAGTTTATTTCGCAAGAAACGTATATCCATGGCTTTGGTTGAATGTTGAAATTTTTAGTGTTAGACACTTTGTTTAATGTAGGTAGTTTGCACTGATGATTATAAGTTCTTGTCCACCCTACTCACTAATCATCGTTGGAAGTACTAATCACCAAAACTTGACTTAGCTTCATATAGAACTCTAGATGCACTAGTCTAAGATAAGTGACTATAGTTGAGTTTGAGGCTGAAACCCGTGCTGAACTAAAGTTATTTCTGAGGGAGATTGTGCCCTCCCTTCTTGATTTCTAGGGCACAAATGGAATGTGCTTCTCTATTCTTAATGCTCTTGATCTTTTGATTCAACCCATGGCAGGCCTCTCCATTCAACAGACATCCTCAAAACACCTCCTCTAGGGATGATGTATCCATGGAATGGCATAACTGATGAGTGGGATGATTCATGTGGGATGTTCTTCCCTAAAATAGCATATACCAAGTACAAATAACCCTCCAAGAGTGGATAGGTCCTCCAAATAAACAAGGTAAATAGTGCCAAAAACCATCCCAGTAGACTGGACACACCAATAAATGAGTATAGGAAGGTGTTCTAGAGGTCTAAAATGAATCAAGTCTTTATCATCAACCAACAGAAAATCTCTACACATGCTGGCTCTATTTTATTCTTACTAGAAAAAACTATTGTAATATGTCAAGTGATGGGACAAAGAGTTATGCGCACCCTAATCTTGCTATAAAATTGATGTAAGAGTATGTTGGGTATCACAAGCCTGAAAATAGGGCACTACTAATGATAAATTTGTTGTTCTTGTCATGCAAACTGATGGGATATATTATTGTCCCCAATTCTGTCCAAAATCTGCTACAAGAATCTCAAAACATGGCTGAAAAATAATGACTAGGGGCTCACTGAAATAGATCTACCAGATCCCACTTGAATGAATCCTCCATATTAGATTCGATGCTTCCATTTATAGAAAAAAATTAACAAATAGGTAAGGGAAGAACCTTACACCATTTAATTTTATATTCAAAGTTCATATAGGGAGGGCCGACCTAACTCAGAGTTTATTTATTTTCTTTTTGAATGTCTTTTTTGTATGATTTAAGCCGAGTCCTTTTCTTGCTAGTGTTTCCAAGTTTTAATCATCACTATCCAACCATCACACAATGAAGTTAAAAAGGATTTTTCATGCATATCCTATCCATCTTTATTTCCGGTAAACACTATCTCATAAATGCAAGATTTAGGAGAACTTTATGTTGAATTGAGGTAGCCATCCTTCAAAAATAACAAGACATTGGTCCCAATGGATTTTAGATAGTAAAATAGGATCTGTAAAAGTTGTACAACCCTAAACATGTACATTGCTTAGTAGTGTTCTTAACATTGCTATTATTGAAAGATGCCTCGGGATATTTATTTCTATGCAGGTTCATGAAATCACACACCATTGACAATATACTTGAGATATTACTTTGCGGTATGCAACTATGTAAGTATCCCATATTTCACTCATGCAAATCTTTAGAATGAAACAACCCACAAACAGTTCATTGTTTAAGGCTTCCTTTGTCCACAATCAACCTAGAAGTAACCTAGAAATTCCTTCTTCTTCTACTACAAGTAGATGAATTCCATTTTTAGCCCAAGAATGTTCAACAGGCCCAACGTTCTATTAAATTTTGAGCATTAATTCACAATACTCTAGGATCTTCACTGAGAGAATAACATATATAGTATATCAATGCATAACAATCACAATAAGCATCACAAGCATCACAAGAATCAAAAGCATGAGAGACAAGAGACACAGAGTTTCCGTGGGGAAAAACCTAAGGTGAAAAACCCCACAACTTCCTCAAAGATAGAGAGAGAAATGGCTCAACCAAAGTACAACCAAAAATACACTGAGATAGTCTCCTAGTAGCAGATGATCCTCCTCCTCACTAGTGTGCCACTTTCTGAGTGAGAGAGATATACTTTTCCGAATGATCTAAATAGAGATCACCTGATCTCTATTTATACTAACCTCTTTGCCCAGTGACCTTATGGGGCCGACTTGTCTAGCTAGGTACATCCACATTATAATATATATATTTCAGGGCCGACCCCACACATGGTGGTCTAATAACCCATCGGCAAGTACACACACTTGCGACACTTGTCAATCCACATGACGACACTTCCTTATAGAGGAATAACACATCTCTAATAAGGGTACAATAAATATATATGAAATACATTCTGAAGTTACATATACATCAACACTCCCTCTTAACTAGGAAGGTATTTCTCGACATAGATCTGCTAGACAAGTCTTCTTCTCGAGATCATCGTCATCATCATTGTCACTGCTACTACTATCTCAACCAATATTTGACTCTACTCATCATAGGAAGTTCTACAGAGCCAGTCCTTTTTCATACTGGATGTAGGCCCACCACCTGCAAGTCTTCGTCATCACTGGCCATACTGTGGAATCCTTATGACTTATTACGTGCATCACAAAACCTCGAAAGAGCATCCTAGGCTGTTACGAGCACACGGCTCTACCTATAGGATCTCCCAGGGCCATATTATATGTGACCTCACCACAAAACCTCGTAAGAGCATCCCAGGCTATTACGAGCACACAGCTCTACCTATAGGATCTCCCAAGGACAGATTATATGTGGTCACCACAAAACCTCGCAAGAGCATCCCAGGCTGTTATGAGCACACAGCTCTACCTATAGGATCTCCCAGGGATAGATTATATGTGGTCATCACAAAACCTCGCAAGAGCATCCCAGGACTTATTATGGGCACACAGCCCAACCTATCAGATCTCCCAGGGACATATTATATGCCATAGGACAAAACCTCGAAAGAGCATCTGCCAGATATCCCAGGGCTAGATTATATGCCATAAGAAAAACCTCGAAAGACTATCTGCATATCTCCCAGGGCCAAATTATATGTCCTCCCAGATCAAAACCTCGAAAGAGCATTTTCCAGATATCCCAGGGCCAAATTATATGCCATAGGCAAAACCTCGAAAGACTATCTGCAAATCTCCCAGGGCCAAATTATATGCTCATCTGCACAACCTGATCCACAGCCATAGAGTATCAACCTGATACTCACCATACATCATCCTGATGTACACATGATCATCCTGATCATCATCACTGCAACATCCTGCTGCATGTCATCTATAGCAACATCCTGAAGCTCGTCATCCATGATCATCCTGATCATACAATGCATCTACTTGATGCATACCAAGTATCTACCTGATACATATCATCATACATGATCCACCTGATCATACAGTGTATCCACCTGATCATACAATGTATCCACCTGATACATATACAGATACATGGTCCAAGCATCCAACATGATGCATATACAAAATACATACAAATGATCCAATTGATCATATCCAGCATCCAACATGATGCATACATACATATAAATGATCCAACTGATCATATCCAGCATCCAACATGATGCGTACATACATATAAATGATCCAACCGATCATATCCAACATCCAACAAGATGCATACATACATATATAAATGATCCAACTGATCATACAAAGCAGAAACCAGAACATCATCCCGATGCTCATCATCCAGCGCTTACATCCAGAGCCATGTGAAGGATCCTCCTTCCAACATGCTTGGAATGGCTTCAACAAATGTTTCCATCACTTCTTCCTCTAAGTGTCCTCGATTTGAAGAATGCCAAGCCTCTCTCTGAAGTACTCGAACTTCACCCTGGCTAGTGGTTTCGTCAGCACATCTGCAATCTGCTCGTCCGTCGCAACATACAGGAGCTTCACAGCTCCTCTGTGCACCATATCCCTGATATAGTGATATTTGATCTCTATGCGTTTCGACCTGTCATGAAACACTGGGTTCTCAGGCAGCTTCACACAAATCTGGTTATCACAGAAGATACCAGTAGCATCCAACGGGAGATCAAATAACTCAGACAGTAGCTTCCATAGCCATACTGCCTCACAACTAGTTGAACAGGCTGCAACATACTCTACCTCAGTTGTACTCATTGCTACGCAGGATTGCTTCCTGCTAAACCAAGAGATCACACCTGATCCCATACTGAAGCAGCACCCAAATGTGCTCTTCCTATCTGCAGCACTACCAGCCCAATATAAATCAACATAACCCTGCAGGTTAAACTTTTGATTCGCTTCATACTTGAGCCCATAATCCACTGTACCCTTCAGGTACCTCAGAACATGCTTTACAGCAACCAGATGAACACTCCTTGGATATGTCAGGAACTGACTCAATGTGTTCACCGCAAAGCAAATATCTGGTCTCGTGTTTTCCAGGTACATCAAGGACCCAATCATCTGACGATACATAGAGACATCAACTGGCTCAAATGAAGCATCACATAGAAGCTTCAGGTTCAATGCCATGGGTGTGGCCATGGCCTCGCAATCCATCATCCCGAATCTCTTCAGGATATCTACTGTGTACTTCCCTTGACCAAGGAAGATCCCACCTGCATTCTGCCACACCTCCATACCTAGGAAATAATGCATCATTCCCAAATCTTTCATATCAAACTCGGCAGCAAGCTTCCTCTTCGTATCTACAATCAATCTGTCATCTCCTGTTACAAATAAGTCATCCACATACAGGAGTATAATCACAGGATTCCCTTCCTCAACTTTGTAATAAAGGTTGGAATCCGCTTTACTCTTGGTAAAGCCCAAACTAGATAGGAAACTGTCCATCCTACGATACCAAGTTCTGGGAGCTTGTTTCAAGCCATACAAGGCTTTCTTGAATCTGCACACATATGACTCCCTGTCATGTATTTCAAAATCGAGTGGCTGCTCCACATATACTTCCTCTTCAACTACACCATTCAAGAAAGCAGTCTTGACATCCATCTGGTGTATTTTCCATTTCATTGTTACAGCCAGGGCAAGTACTGTTCTAATGGAAGTATACCTGGCTACAAGTGCAAAAGCTTCTTCATAATCTATTCCCTCTTTCTGAGAGAAGCCACGAGCTACAAATCTTGCCTTGTATTTCTCTACACTGCCATCTGCAGCATGCTTGATTTTGTAGATCCATTTGGAAGTCACAACAGACTTCTCTTTAGGTCTTGGGACAACATCCCAAACATCATTCTTCATTATTGATTGGTATTCCTCAACCATGGCATCCTTCCATTCTTTCTTTTCCGCTGCTTCTTCATAACTGGAAGGCTCTTTGTTCATAATGTCATAGAGAAAAGCAACATAGCTGGTATGTGATATGGTTCTCTTCTTTGCTCTGTGGTCTTCTTTTGGAATGCCAAATCTTTCTACATCTTGAATGAGCTCTCTAGCCCATGCAGGTTTCCTCTTGTGAGAGTTATCCTCACGGGGTGGATCTACAGGTTCTTGTGGATCTTCAAACTCACGAACAACTTTTGGAACTGCTTTAGTCATGGTAGTGTCTTGAAATCTAGTTTCCTTAGGTTCTTCATAAACTTTGATAGGTGCCTTCCTTGATTTGATGAATGCTGAGTTTTCATCAAATGTTACATCCCTGCTGACATCAATCTTCTTGAACCCTAGAAAGTATATTCTGTAAGCCTTCGAGCTTTCACTGTAACCCACAAAGATACCCTTCTTTCCTGAAGGATCTAGTTTAGTCCTCTTTTCCTTTGGGACATGAGTGTATACTGGACAACCAAATATTCTAAGATGGTTGACTTCAGGTTTCTTACTAGAAAAGACCTCTTCTGGTGTCTTGTTGTCCAATATCTTGTGGGGTGTTCTGTTCTGCACATATACAGCTGTTCTAGCTGCTTATGCCTATAGATGCATAGGTAGATCTTGGTCATGCAGCATTGCCCTTGCTGCTTCCATGATAGTTCTGTCCTTCGTTTCTACAACTCCATTTTGTTGAGGATTATAAGGAGTAGTCAACTCCCTCTTAATCCTTGAATCACTACAAAGCTTCTTGAAGTCACCTAAGGTGAATTCTCCACCATTGTCGGATCTGAATGTTTTGATCTTCTTATCAGTTTGATTCTCCATCAAGGTTTTGAATTCCTTGAACTTATCAAACACCTCATCGTTGTTCTTCAAGAAGTATACCCAAGTCTTCCTGGAGAAGTCATCAATAAATGAGACATAGTAAACATACCCACTAAGAGAACTGGATGACATAGGACCACATACATTTGAGTGGATGATTTCCAGGATATCTTTTGCCTTGCTTTCACTGCTTGGGAAAGCCTTCTTAATGTTCTTACCGTTTGCACATCCTTTGCAAACACCTTCATGTTTGGTCTTGATTTCAGGAAGACCTTCTACAGCCTTGATTGCAATTGGAAGTTCCCTATAGTGCATATGAGCAAGTCTTCTATGCCAAAGTTCACTTGGCTCCATGGATTCATGCACCATGGCATGTTCAGGTTGTCCCTTCAATTTATACAATCCTCCCTCTTGCTCTCCAATCACTACTGCATCGTCTATGGTTTTTCCCTTTGGCCACATTAGGACTTGGCCATCCACAAATGCAACCCTCATACGTTTTTCATCCAATGCAAAGATGAAGTGTAAGTTCTTCTTGAGCCTAGGTACATAAAGGACTTCTTTCATCTTCAAAGATTTTCCATAATCTAGGTTGTAGGAGGCTTCACCACCTCCTTTGATTGGGTATTGATAAACATCCCCAAGTTTCACCTTATGGGGTGATTCATGTTCAGATAGATTCACAAAGGATTCCTTAAACCCAGTCATGTGTTTGGAAGCACCACTATCAATCAACCAATCATTACAACCATGGGAGATAGTATTTGTGAGAGCAGAGTTTAGAACATACTCTTCTTCACTTGATGAGTCATCATCACTTTCTTCCCTAGCCTTCTTCTTTGGAGGTTCATCATCCTCGGCAGCATGAGCATGGAACTTTCTTTTGCTACCCTTCTTCTTCTTGCTGAAGTTGTTGTTATTATCCCTTTTGTTCTTGGGACAATCTGAAGCAAAGTGACCCTTCTCATTGCATGTGAAGCATCTTAGATCCTTCTTATTCTTTTGATAGGATCTTTTGTAGCGGGAGTGCTCCTTCTTGGGCTTGCTTCTTTTGGTGTGAGTTGCAAGAGCTTGATCTTCACCTCCCATCTTTTCCTCACGAGCTACAAGTCTAGCTTCTTCTTGAGAGCATTCCTCCCATAGTTTACTGAAAGAGATCAATTTCTTTCTTGCACAGATTCCTTGAATAAAGGAGTCCCATGACCTAGGTAGGCCATTCAGAGTGGTCATAACAACTTCACCATTGTCCAATACTTCATCCACAGCTTCAAGTTGCTCCTTGATCTGAGAGACCTTGGAGAAGTAAGATTGAATGGTTTCTCCATTCAACATATTGACCCCTTTCAATTGATTCTGCAGAGTCATCTTCCGATTTATGTTCTTCCCTTCAAATAGCTTGGTCAAAGAGTCAAACATCTCCTTGGGTGTCTTTAGAGAAGACACATGGGGTATGAGATGGTCTTTGATAGAATCAGCAATGATTCTCTTTGCCTTGACCAAGTTCTTCTTATGCAATACCTTGGCCTCTTCATCCTCTGGGATAGGGATGTCTTCTTTTATATATGGGTCCAACTCATTCTCTTCTAGGATTAACCCAATCCTATACTTCCAAGCTCGAAAGTTATCAGCCCCTTCAAGCTTATCCTCAAGCTTGGAGTGGTGAGACATCTTAAAGAGTACTTCAAATGGAAATAGAAAAGATTTAGGTCTTACCACTTGAAATGATGAAAACTAGATCTGGTCCCGAATTAGGGTTTGTCGAAAAAACCCTAAAAATTTAAATGTGAATTTCAATTTTCTGAAAGGATAGAAAGATGCGCTTTGATGAGTTGATCATCCTGGTGCATTCAGAATTTGAGATCAACAAAGTTTTACCCTTCAGATTTGCCTTTTTGTCCTCTCGGGTTCACTAGGGAGAGCCCTGAATTAGGGTTTGAGTTTCCCAGAGATCTACCTAGCCAAAAATCTCGATCCAAAGCTCTAAACTTCGATTTTTGCAAGGAGCTTCTAGCTATGTCTTCAGATTTAAGAAATTCCTATTTTTGTGGAAACCCTAATTTTTAGGGCCAAATCTGAAAATGCTCGGAATTGAATTCTGATTGGACAGATAGATGCGCCTTGATGAGTAGAGTCAATATACTATATTTCTTTTCCAAAATCTGTGGAGAGAAACCCAATAAACAAGAAACTCAAGTTTCCATCACTGCAAAATGTCTTCTTCTCAGGTTAGCTCTGATACCATGTTAAATTTTGAGCATTAATTCACAATACTCTAGGATCTTCACTAAGAGAATAACATATATAGTATATCAATGCATAACAATCACAATAATCATGACAAGCATCACAAGAATCAAAAGCATGAGAGAAAAGAAACATAGAGTTTCTGTGGGGAAAACCCTAAGGTGAAAAACCCCACAATTTCCTTAGAGATAGAGAGAGCAATGGCTCAACCAAAGTACAACCAAAAATACACTGATATAGTCTCCTAGTAGCAGATGATCCTCCTCCTCACTAGTGCGCCACTTTTTGAGTGAGAGAGATATACTTTTCCGAATGATCTAAATAGAGATCACCTGATCTCTATTTATACTAACATGTTTTCCCAGTGACCTTATGGGGATGACTTGTCTAGCTAGGTACATCCACATTATAATATATATATTTCAGGGATGACCCCACACATGGTGGTCTAATAACCCATCGGCAAGTACACACACTTGCGACACTTGTCAATCCACATGACGACACTTCCTTATAGAGGAATAACACATCTCTAATAAGGGTACAATAAATATATATGAAATACATTCCAAGTTACATATACATCAACACGTTCTGTAATAAACCTATATCATCGTAGGTTGAAAATTCCCCTTGTCACCCCTTTCCAAATAGAGGGTAACAATATGCATCCATCCCCATAAAGTAAGCTTAAAAGGAATGCACATACTTTTGTCTCCACCAAACGTGATCCATGCCTTAGTGTTCAAGTCCTTGAGGAGATGCGCTTAACAAAAAGATGCTTAGCGTAAGTCTATGAAAGGACAAGTGCCAAATAGTCTTCCAACTGTCCAAGAATTGGTGTTGATGTAGAGGCGTAACTTTAAGGGCTCAATACAATGAACCTCTCCAACTAGATAGATATTTGATATTTTCAAATGCTTCTCTAGAGATAATACCATATTCTAATTAGGGCATCCTCAAGGTGTGACATCCCTCAAAGGTGAGCATGGATAGAAACATAAAACTTCTAATGAGTAATGGTTTCTGATCCGAGTGGTGTCCAGGAAGCACGAGGGGGACAACAGTTTCACTGAATGAGTTGGCTCTATTATGGCAGAAGCTTAATAAACAAAATGAGCAAAAGCAGGTTTACACAATACAGATAAACACAAATACGCACAGACAATATGCATGAATGCGAACTGTTCTTCTATTACTTGCAAACTGATCAAAACTGATTGATTCTGATAAGATATATGTTACAATAATTTACATGCTTATAAAGAATTTTGAGATGCTTGGGTGTCTTCCTGTTACGTTCAGTTACAAAGAAGAAGTTAGAACAGTTTCAACAGTTCAACTGTTACAGTCGACTGGAAGACAGAGAGATAGTCTGTTGAAGTTCGACAGTCGCTGGTTGCATGTCGACGCTGCTTGTCGATGTCGTGAACTGCAAGATTGTATAACATGTCAAAGGTGCGGAACATGTCGCAGTATGTCGAAGTCGAGACTCATCGAAGTTGTGTCAAAATCAAAAACTTGTCGAAGTGCTGACGTTGTCGAAGTCATGTCGCGTCGAAACTTGTTGAAGTTGTATCAACGTCAATGATTGGTCGAAGATGTGTCTAAGTTAGCATCCGACAACAAATTCCAACTACGATGTGGATCAGACCTTCTTCCTATATTTATTTTAGACCACTTGCAGTCCAATTGGGAAGGAAATGTTTGGGAAATTCCTATCTCCATAGTTGTTTATATTTATATCGAATTTTGGTGCTCCTCCATGCATCTGCCACGTAGAAGCGTAATTTGACTTGTACAAATTTTATGCCCAGCTGCATCAAAATCAACAATTGAACTTATTTTTTAATTTTTGCATGAAGCCTGATTTACATTTTTGTGGCTGTCACAAATTAAAAAACAAAAACAAAAAACAAAAAAAAACAGTCATCCTCTAAAACCATGTCTCAAAAAAAAAAAACTTACTTTTTATGCACATAAGGGCCAATTCACGTAGAATAAAAGAAAAACATATTCCATCTCTTAGATATTTTCATACCTTATTTCCTACACTTTCTCTTAAACATCTATATATACTTTTCTTTTGCAATAAAAACAAAAACAAAAAAGGATTGGGAAAGCTCCAATGCTCAATGGTTGCTTCTTTGGATATATGTAGGCTGTGGTTGGAGATTTCCTCCCATGCCACCTTAAAACAAATTTCACAAAAAAATGATGGCATGAATTGAATGAGGGTGGTGAGCAATTACTAGTTGCATTCATTGCTATGACCATCATTTATGGTTGCTTTAACTGCCCCTAGATTTGGTTGTGTACACATCTCAACCAGCATCCTCCTCGAGCCCCTTGTTGGAGATTTGGAATTTACTGCCCTTACTGGCATTTCTCTTCTTCTTTTCTTGTCTTCCCATACTTTCCAGTTTTGCTTCCACTTTCGAATTTCTTCTTGAAGTTCTTCATTAGGACGAGCTTCATATTTCCACTAGTTCAAATTCCTAAAATGCTTTGGAACACTCCAGCCCCTAAATTCTTGAATTCTGCAAGGGGTCAATCTTTTTTGTCCATGAGTAGGGGTTGAATGGGACAAGGATTGAAAGGTGTAATCATTGGTCCCAAGGCCAGTTGGGGATAGGTGTCTTCACAGCTTCTAGGTATTCTTTGCACAGAATGCAGAAATGATTTCTTCTCATTATGTTCACGTGAACTTCGTGCGCTTTCTTCTTGTCAGTATTTTGATGTAACACACTCAAATGTATACTCAATTTAGTCATATTTTATTTTTATTTTGCGGAAGTAAACCAAATTTTTCCAATGCATATCTTCAATGTTCCTTATTTCACATGCAAGCTTCGCAAAGCCCAAAGAAACTTGCATCCTTAATCTTCAAAACTATGATTGTGTGTCTCATAGTTTTTATTATTTTTAGTGAACATTTACGTTATTTAACATCCATTTTATGCTACAGATATCATGGTAATTAATAAAAATACCAACATTTTATGATTACCTCCATATAAAACATAAATTTCTAAGCCCCAACTATATTTTCCATGCCCAAAATATATACATATATAATTCTTTTACACTTCCCATTAAAGAAAACATATAAGTCTTACTATACGTTACTTCATATCCCTTATTCTAATAGATACATTAAACTTATATCCTTTCTAATTATCAATCCAAAAAAAGTCAATTCATACCTTTAAACCACACATTTATTGAATTCCTCCACCCATATTATTAGATGCACAATATATACATAATTGTTACCTTGAACATTCATATAAACTTAAATATTTTATGAATTGCTCTAATGTATAAATTTCAATTATAAACCAAAATGGTTTATTTATGATTTCATGCAACCAAATAACATCTCTCTTGCTACACTCTCATAACTTATTATGTCCGTGACATAACCCGTAACCTTTTTTACCTATTAATCCATCCGTACCGGTTAATTTTTCAGAATTTGCAAAGTTTTCTATAGTTAAACTTTACAAAAGTGCTTCGAAATTTGGAGCGGGGATTTTCCTTGACATCTGTCCCCTTATTGCGTCAGCACCTTGGAATCAGGGTCTCTTTGAAAATATAGTATTCAGCAATGGCAATAAATACTAGTATAACATGAGCATGCTACGATACTTCTAAGATTATACAACTATTAGTATGAGCCTTATACTTACAACCATACCAGATTCATCACGAACCAATACCGTTTCATAACACCCAGTTCGAGTAATACAATCGATTTACATCGAGTTATAGTTAGGTCTATTCCCTAGATTGGACTCTAAGTCAATCATAATAAGCTTGTTAATCATTATACTGAAACAGACTATCAGCTTGTATTATGCATAGTTCAGCTACGTTTTTTAATTGCATTATCGTTGATGTTTAAACCATGGATAGTCGAACAAGTAATTAAGAAACAACACTAGCAAATACATTATCCTTGGAACAAGATTTCTCTACCAATTATATTACTGTAAACAGAAAATAATGATGAACTCGTTACGATCTAAGCATAGTAGCTTAGTAGTTACTTTGTTGTGCTAACCTGAAGCCTTTAAATGGTTTAACACTAAATCTACCCATGGGCCTTATGTTTACTCCATTGTTGTTAGTTTCGGTGGCAGACAGAGAATATACTATCTAGGATGTTTAATTTGTTAGAAATAGTAATTACTTCAGTTAGCTTTAGCTTTTACTTCAGTTACTATTTAGAAGTTCGGTTAATAAATGAAACAGCTTGCTTTGCATGCATGCAAAATCTAGGTTAGAGCTTTTAGGGTTTTCCATAAGTGTTTAAATACACATTACATTATTGTTTGTATTACATCAGTTGATCTCCGTTTATGAATAAAGATTGAAGAGCCATAGCTCATTCCGCATTATCTTTGTTTATTTCTGCCTCCAACCTTCAGTTCGGTATCAGAGCATAGGAGAAGATCAAATTGGTAGCATCAATTTCCGAAGAATCCAAAGCCATAGCTTTGAAGAATTTGTAAGTTTTTTCATGAAGAATTTTCATAGAATTTTTTTGAAGAAATTATTAAAAAAAAAAAAATTGTTTGGAGTACCGTGCCCTCCCTATAGTCCACAGAGCGATACTTTAGGAACTATCGTGCCCATAGTATAGTCTAAAGCGTGGTAGTTTGGGGAGAAAGAGTGGTAATTGGAACAAGGCGACATTTTTGGACAAGTGAAAAAAGGTTTTTACTTTATGTGATTGTTTTTTGACTTTCACGCAGTTATTGAGTAAGAATTTTTTCTTTTTACAAGAGAAGAAGATATTTGAAGATATTTTTCAAATCTTGTTTAAGAGGGAGAATTATTATTTGTTTTTTAAACAGAGAGGAAGGGAGATTATTTTGAATAGAGCCAGTGAAAGACATCGCAGCATCTATGGCTTCTAGCAGCAATCAATCTCAGATTTTTCCTCTTACAGGGAAAAAGGACTATGATGTCTGGGCCACGAGGATGGCGGTTTATCTCAGGTCAGAAGATGCATGGGAATATGTTGTGTATGGCTATTCCGAACCTGCAGATGATGCAGCTTTTCAAGCCCTTCCAAATGCAGAGAAGGATGTCCTACGAACGCACAGGAAGAAGGATGCAAAGGCACTGCATCTCATAATGAACGCTTTGGATAACGTATTTCCAAAGATATCAGCATCTTTACATGCCAAAGCAGCATGGGATACCTTGGCGACCAGTTATCAAGGTGCTGGTAAGGTTCAAATAGAAACACTCCAAAACCTAAGAAGAGACTTTGAAGATATGAAGATGAAAGAATCAGACTCTGTAGACTCTTTCATGACCAAAGTCATGGGGATTGTTAATCAGTTGAATATCTATGGTGAAAAGATTGGAGATCAAAGGGTGGTTGAAAGGGTTCTGAGATCCCTACCCCACAAATTTGAGTCGAAAGTTTCAGCGATTGAAGAAGCAAAAGATCTGAGTACTCTCTCTATAGACAAGTTGACCGGATCTTTACTTTCATTCGAATCCAGACTCAACAGGAATGAAGAATTGTCTCAAGAGAATGCTTTCAAAGCACATGTCTCATTCTCAAGAGGCAGAGGAAGAGGCAGATGCAGAGGAGGATCAAGAGGACGAGGCAGAAGTGGCCGAAGTAATGGCAATGGAGATCAAGATCACCATCATAACCATGAAGGCAGAAACTGCAACAAAAAAAGGTCAGATAAATCTAATATTCAGTGTTATTATTGCAATAAATTTGGGCATTATGCTCATGAATGCAAAAAGGAAAAGGTTGATCAAGCAAATCATAATGCTAATGTGACTAATACCTCTGAGGATAAAGATGATATGTTATTTCTTACATGTCATGCTACACACGAAAGCCCAAAGGGACTTTGGCTTTTAGATAGTGGCTGCAGTAACCATATGACAAGTGACAGAGGTCTAATTGCAGACCTAGATGAATCAGTGAGGACAGAGGTCAAAGTTGGAATGGATGAGGTGGTTCCAGTTCTTGGAAAAGGAGTGGTCAACATTCTGACCAAACAAGGCCAACAAAAGACAATCTCAGATGTCTATTATGCTCCAGGATTGAAGCATAATCTGCTTAGCATTGGGCAACTCACTGAAAAGAAGTACAAACTTGTCTTTGATGGATCAGACTATGAAATTTATGACCCAAATCGACATTTGATCATCAAAATACAAGTGACTAGGAACAGGATGTATCCACTAGTCATGAATTGCAGCAGCAAGGTAACCTCTTTTGCTCAAAAAGCCACTTGCATGGATGATTATTGGTTATGGCATTTTAGATATGGACATCTTCACTTTGGTGGTCTCAAGTTTTTGCAGCAGAAAGAGATGGTAAAGGGATTGCCCCCTATGAAGGAGCCAGAAAGAAGTTGTGAGTGTTGCATCATTGCAAAGCAGCATAGGGATAGCTTTCCTAAAGGTATGTCTCGAAGGGAACTTGCACCTTTAGAACTTATTCATACTGATCTGGTTGGACCAATGCAAACTCAATCGATTGGTGGAAGCTATTATTTCCTTACATTTATTGATGATTTCAGTAGAAAAACATGGCTGTATTTCCTTCCTCAGAAGGTTGAAACTTTTGGCAAGTTCAAGGAATTTAGGGCTTTGGTTGAAAAATAGAGTGGTTATGAACTCAAAGTATTGAGATCTGATGGAGGGGGAGAGTATGAATTAAAGGAATTTCATGATTACTGCAAGCATCATGGAATCAAGAGAAAATTCACTACAAGATATACTCCTCAACAGAATGGTATTGCGGAACGCAAGAACAAAACCATCATGAATATGGCAAGGAGCATGCTGAAAGGAAGAAATGTGTTCCATGAATTTTTGGGAGATGCAGTGGCTTGTGCTGTTCATGGATGAACAGATCTCCCACCAAAATTGTGAAGAACAGAGTACTAGAGAAAGCATGGTCAGGTATGACTTGTAATGTTTCTCATTTCAGAGTATTTGGTTGTGTTGCTTATACTCATGTTCCTAAATAGCTAAGAAAAAAGCTAGACGACAGGAGTGAGAAATGTATATTTCTTAGATACGGTGAACAAACTAAAGCCTACAAGCTGTATAACCCTATTACCAAAAAGGTTATTCTCAGCAGAGATGTTTTGTTCAAGGAGGAAGAGTCATGGAATGGAACCATAGACAAGGGTATGGGAGTTGCAATACCCCAACCAAAAGATGGAGAAGATGAGGAGTTGATTGGACAACAAGATCCAGTAGCATCTTCACCAGTAGCAAATACTCCAGAAAGAACACCTAGAAACTCAGTTCGAGGTGAAGCATCAAGTCCGCAATCAGGTAATGAATCTGATCACAGTAATAAAAAGACTAGAAGATTGACAGATATTTATGATGAATTGGATGCAAATACCAATTATGTTTTTATTGTTTGTGAACCTGTGTTTTATGAAGAGGCTGTAAAACAAGAGCATTGGGTAGATGCTATGGACGAAGAGATAGATTCCATTGAGAGAAATGATACATGGGATCTAGTTGACCTGCCAAAGAATAAGAAACCCATTGGTGTGAAGTGGGTTTATAAAACCAAACTCAATGAAAAAGGTGAGATTGATAGGTACAAGGCAAGGTTAGTAGCAAAGGGTTTCTCGCAACAACCAGGAATTGATTTTGGAGAAAATTTTGCACCAGTGGCAAGATTGGACACAGTAAGAGCAGTCCTTGCAATTGCAGCACAGAAAAAGTGGAAAGTGTATCAAATGGATGTCAAGTCGGCATTCTTGAATGGAATTCTTGAAGAAGAAATTTATGTGGAGCAGCCACATGGGTATGAAATAAAAGAACATGAAGAGAAAGTTTACAAGTTGAAGAAAGCTCTATATGGGCTCAAGCAAGCTCCAAGAGCTTGGTACAGCAGAATTGATTCTTATCTGATAAAAAATGGTTTTAGCAGAAGCAATAGCGAACCAACACTTTACACAAAGGTAAATCAACAAGGACAGATTTTAATAGTTTGTTTGTATGTTGATGATATGATTTTTACAGGTGACCTCTCAGTAGATGAGTTCAAGGCAGCTATTAAGAAAGAGTTCGAGATGACAGACCTTGGATTGATGAGGTTCTTTCTTGGCCTAGAAGTAGAACAGTCAGAGAAGGGTATATTTATCTCTCAAAATAAATATGCTAATGAAGTTCTTAAGCGATTCAGAATGCTTAATTGCAAAACAACACCTACACCAGTGGCAACAGGTACTAAGTTGAGCAAAGAAGATTGCAGTCCTAATGTAGATCCAACATTGTATAAGAGACTTGTAGGAAGTCTCATGTACCTCACAGCTACGAAACCTGATATTATGTTTGTTGTCAGCTTGATTTCAAGGTTCATGGAGTCTCCCAAAGACTCACATTGGCAAGTTGGAAAAAGGATCTTACAATATGTTGCAGGGACTTCAAGCTATGGAATTTTATACTCAAGCACGGAGTATGATGTTTTGACAGGTTTCACTGACAGTGATTTTGCAGGAAGTCTGGATGACAGGAAGAGCACTTCCGGTCATGTTTTTCATCTTGGATCAGGGGTGATTTCATGGGCATCCAAGAAGCAGCCCATTATGACACTTTCATCGGCAGAAGCAGAGTATGTAGCAGCGACATCAGCAGCATGTCAAGCAGTCTGGTTACACAGAGTTTTAGAAGGTCTTCAACATAAACAAGAAGGACCAACCACAGTTTATTGTGACAACAACTTAGCAATCGCTCTATCCAAGAACCATGTTTTTCACCAGAAAAGCAAGCACATTGATACTAGATATCACTTCATAAGAGAGCTTGTGAACAATGGTGAAGTTCATGTTGAGCATTGTAAATCGATTGACCAATTGGCTAACATATTCACAAAGCCATTGGCAAAATATATTTTTGAAATTCATAGAAATAATTTAGGCATTGTTAAAGCTGCAATAGTCAGTAGTAGTAATTAAGAGGGAGTGTTAGAAATAGTAATTACTTCAGTTAGCTTTAACTTTTACTTGAGTTACTATTTAGAAGTTCAGTTAATAAATGCAACAACATGCTTTGAATGCATGCAAAATCTAGGTTAGAGCTTTTAGGGTTTTCCATAAGTGTTTAAATACACATTACATTATTGTTTATATTACATTAGTTGATCTCCGTTTATGAATAAAGATTGAAGAGCCGTACCTCATTCTGCATTATCTTTGTTTATTTCTGCCTCCAACCTTCATAATTATCGTGAGTAAAGATAAGCTCGCAATATATGTAATTGTTAACAACAGTGCCATAGGTATCCATATAATTAGCCTGGAATGTGCAATACTAGAGTATAATTAATTTACATGCTGACTAGTTGCTTAATAGTGACTAGTTGCTTAATTATTTATTTCCGTGACATAATGTAACGATTTTTATGTCTGTGACATAATGGATTCAAATTCCATATATTAGTTAGCTGCATGAAATTTAAAAAATCAATTTTTTTAATTTGCAAGGTAATACTTTGGTTGAGTGGGTTGATTTTGGCATCGAAGTTTGCAGCCATCGATGTGCAGTTGTTTGGATGGTACTATGCGTAAAGGCGATAGGATTTTTCTATTGAGTGATTTCTCTGCAAAAGAGACGTAGATCTATGTTAAACGATAATTGGAAGCTCAGAGGCCATGAATCATCAATCCTGTCATATCACAGACCACATTATTGCATTCATGGTTAACTCAATCGGAGTTGCCATGCCTATTCAGAATTCTACCTCGGGCTCTGCCAACTTGAGTCGTCCATCGTTTGTCATTGGATTTGTGGATAACCTAATGGGAGTTGCGGCACTTTCAAGCTACAGCACCGTACTTTAGTTCTGTTGAGTGGGCCTTAACTATTCACACAAGGAAAGAAAAACAACTAAACAAAATTCTGCAAATAAATTTCATTATCTCAATTGATGCACTATCACAATGCTTCAACAGCAAATGGTACAAATATTGAAGAGTAACACTTATTGCCAATATATCTGGCATGCCAACGGTTAAGATTTCTATTTCCATCATCATTTGAGGAGTTCCACCAATAGGTATGTTGTTTTACTCTATTAATCTACATTGTCCATGCTGTCGTGCTTCACCAAATATGTGTGCTAATGTTTGAAAAATTATGCTTCCTCAAATATTACTATCAAATGCCGCTTCCATATCTCCAAGATAAACACTCATAGAGATCATTTCAAATGTTTAATTATGCAAAGTTTTTTGGTTAGTATTATAGTAATCATTAAAAGGCTTTATGTCTCTTCAGCTTTAAGAAAGTGCATGATTTAAATAATCATTGTATTAAACTTTAAACAAAAAATCATAATCCTTTTTTTGTTTTGGAAATTAAAATTTAATTTGAATTTTCAATAGGATAATAATTTACATCATAAAATTATTATAAATTTAATTGTTATTATTCAAGTAAAACATTGTTTTTGACTTGTTTCAAGGATGTGTAAAGTTTTGTTAAGTTGCATAAAATCAGTGAAGCATAAATCAATAGTTAAGTGAACCGAATTAGTTACATAATGTGACACCTTGAATTAAAAATTAAAACTTATAAATCAAAGTATTTAAAAAAAATTAATCATAATATTACAAATAAATAGCCCCCCAAACCTATATGCCTACAATGTTTCCTAAGATACCAATGTTTTCATATTTGGCGGTTGTTCTAAGTCAGAGCACATATAACAATCAAATCTTTGTACATTGCGTCAACCTCAGTATCATCTTCAACTTCACACATCTAGAATGCATTTTCTACTTTCCTGCATCTCACCAAGCATCATTATTGATCCACGTTACGTTGTTGGGTAGATAGAGGTTATGATTCTTCTATCCTCTTTTCACATCCACATTGACTATCTTTTGTTCATAAGAAATTTTATCATGTCTAACAATGTTATCATTCTACCTTTCCATAATATAGATTTTGTATCTCGGCTATTGAGAGAAATGCAAGTCAGTTGTATTCAGTGTGATAATCTCACCGCAATGAAGATCAATAGTTGTTATGTATTGTTGTTGTTGTTCCATGTGATTCAACATTGTGGTCGAAACTTGTTCAATATGGTGCTCAAATTGTTTTGCGAAGATTCAAATTTTCATCGCTCACCAATAGTGCATTACCCAATATCTCCTACAGGCATATCATTGAATCAATGTGGAGAGCCTATATTAGTTTTTTTTTTTTTGTAATTTTCTCAGAAGATATCGTCGATGGGGACATCATTACAACTAAATCGTTTCACTATCATTTTCTCTATGTCATGGACATTGCCATGCATGGCTAATCCATCATGGCTCAATCATCGTTTCAATGGCTAATCAACTGATCATTAAGATATGCATCATCATCTAGTTAAGAGCATGGCTAAAATTCCTTCTTTAATGCTCTTTTGTTTTATGATATGTTGCTCTTTTTTGTGAAAGGAGAAATATGTCCCCTATTTTCTGAATTTCTTTTTTGAAATGGAAGCTCATTTTTTTATGGGATAGGGTTACTGGAGTCTTTTAGAGTCGGGTTAGACACTTTTTAAATTTATTTAAGCCAATAAAAACTGAGGGAAATCTCTAGCAATAACCGACGGTTTTTTGGCTTTTCTTGAAACTGTTGAAAAAGAGCTGAGGTAGTTTCTAGAAACGTCGAAAACTAGTAAACTACTGTCAAATTCAAAAATATAGTTGGGATGGCTTCCTAGGCCTGAAAACATTTATGTTACTGAAAATGCTTTTTCAGCTCATTGGAAATGTTTTCCAAGATTTATAGTAGAAAATAGTTGTCAATGGGGCTTGCCTCGTCTATAAAGTGGGGGTGTTGTTTATCCCCCTCCAACATTTGATTTCCCCAGTGATAGGCTTACCCATTATGGAACGTCTCTATGCATAAGCAACCCAACATATGCAGATGGGCGCCTGGTGCAAGGGCCCAACAATTTTGGTAGAATAGATACCCCCAAGTCGTTGCTACTTAGACAAAGGGTTGCTTACATAGCATGTGAGATGCTTCTGCTTATTGTAATATCTTATTAAGGACAATGACTTCTTTCTTGCATTGACTGGAAGCTCCTACTTTCTCAATCCTTGATCGCACATCTTAGTTGTGACAATGGTCTTGGTGAAAAGTCTTTTTATATGTTCTAGGGATTGGTGATTCACATCAAAAACTTGACGATTTTCCGAGTTTAATTTTTTAGGGTTATAATAGTTTAATTATAACACCTTATTCTTGATGATGATATAGGTTAATTATTTAGTTTTTAAATCTATGTTTCCTATTTGAGGAAGAATGGTTTTGCACCTTTGTTCTGCAATGTTACTTTCTTGTTTCTAATGTGTACCTTATTTTGAATACTATTTTTTCTGTTACAATCCTATTGAACCTTCATATTTGATTAGTATCGTCAACTATTTCATTGTGAATTGGTGGGGATGATTTCCATCTCCTTGTCATTATCACTAAGCCCATCTACGACTTTGTAAGGGTTCAAAGTATTAGGGCCTTTCATTGCTGCAAGCCATTGATCTAGAGTACTGGCTTTGGGCCTCTTTAGCAAGCTATGGCCAGTATCTTGAGTCTATAGGTGAAGTAAGAGAGGAAAACAACACTCCCTACTGCCACCTCCTTTCTTTCTATTTGTGATATGTTGATGAATAAATTCAAAATGTGCATGGTTATTTTCACTATCATTTACATTTGTATATAAATTGTGTTTATTCATTTGGATAAAAGCACTTTGATTTTTTTATTGAATTCCCCAATGGCCAAGAGAGGCATATGGGTGTGTTACCCATGTCAAGTTTTGAACATAGACTATCTAGATAGCAACATAAGGAGTCATCTAATCTTGTGGCCATCAAAAGTTTTGAACTCTAATTGACTTTTTAACATGTAATTGGATTCAAAATTTGGCAAAATCTCTAAGAGCATTGCTCTACCAACACAAATCATGGATAGTGGTAGAACTTTGCTCATACCTAAAATTTATGTAGGATCCTTATCATATCTATTGCTAGAAAGAGGGTTTATTTGCTACAAAATTAGTTACTCCTACAACACACCATCCCAACTACCAAGCCACAACCAACTAATTACCTATCACTATTACAATAGCATAAGATTTACTTACACATTAATACTCTCCCAACTTGAATAATATATAGGAGGCAATGCAGAATTTTATGTTCATTTTGAACAATTTATCTTTTAAATTGTTTTTAATGAGTGGTTTTGAGAGGCTGATATGTTGGCAAGATGCAAATCTTTCTCTAGCAGTATCTCTTGCCAAGTGTGCAAATTGATGCCTTCAGATTCTTCAATGGCTACTTGTTCAAGTCCATTTCTTCAACCGTTGAAGTTGTTCTACATAACACATTTACAAGTATAAAGCATTTATAATGCTAAAGAACTAACTGTTCATTAAGAATGTAATATCCTATTAAAGAACTATTCAAAATCCCCGAAAGCAACAAGGGGAGTCAAAACTTCTATGTAACACACAATTCTGGTTGGTGACCATTCAAAATCAGAGGTCACAAGATTAGTAACACTACTCTTAATTCTATCATCTTTTGTTGCTTGTCACGGACATTGCTACTTGCAGCTCTTGTTATTATATAAAATCTTACATTACATTTAATGGACAAGTTCCAAAGTTATGCCATGCTATACTTGGGTAGATATCCGTATGCTATTCTTGGGTAGATATCCATAACATTTTCCATTGATTCCTCATACACATTTCCATACAAAAAGGTATTTATTTAATACACCTGCTTGGTTTGGAACCCAATCTCTTAGGTTTATCACAAGTGAATGGTTACATTAGCACCCAAATGGTCGACTTGGTAAGCACGCCTATGATCCATGGCTTAGATCCTTCCAACACATGATACGAAAGGGCTTCAGTCTCATCAATACGTCTGAGCTGAGTTAATAGGGTTTCAGTTTCATCAATATGCCTGAGTTGAGTTAATATGATGGTTGAAGGAATGGGTGCCAACTTACCACTTGCCCTCGACGTTTGTGTCACTTCAACCATAACACTTTTCCTTGTGCTTTGTTCGAACTCTGAGTTTTCCTTCCCTCTAGTGTTCTCTATTCACTGAAGATGTTGGGGATGAACCACTCCATACCACCTATGTTCTTTCTAAAGAGGAGGTTAAGTGTAATGCTTAGATAAGCTCGATGGAATCTTCATTCATTCTCGATAATGTTTCGTTTTCTCTTTCCCGGTTTATACACAGAGCATTATTTCCCGGTTTGCTCAGCTGTGGTATTGTGGCATTATTTTAATCGTATATATATTTCTGATATATATCTCATATTGGTACTATGGCATTATTTTAATCATATATATATTTATGATATATATCTCATATTGTTTATGTCTACGACATTCTGAGTATGGATTTTGTCCACATAGGAGAGATAGGAATAAAGGGATATTCCTAGCAACCAGAACGATGATCTCCCTCGTAAGTCTAGGATACCCATGTTTTTCCATAGATGCTTGAAATTTTGATAATTCTGATGGGCATAAATTATATATCATCAATAATTGAGAGGGAGATGATTGGAATTATCAAAAATTAAGAAAAACATGGGTAGCCTAGGCTTACAAGGGAGATGATTTTAAATTTTGATAAATGATCATCTCAATTATTGTTGACTATTCCATTGAGAGGGAGATGCTTGAAATTTTGATAATTTTAAGGGAGATCGCCTTATAAAAGGCATGGTGATGATTGAATTATTGAATAAGGCGATCTCCCTCTCAATGCAATAGTCATTTTGATATTTTTTTGTATTTTATGATATTGTTGATCTGTGTATTGATTGAAATCTTCTTGACTGCGTCCATGTCCACGGTGATTTTTCTATTTAATTTTTAGCATTTGTCTTTAAATGGTGAAGTTGTTTTTTAATGGTAGGTTGAAATTTTAATGGGCGATTGTTTTGTTGGTTACAGGAACAACAATTTTCTAACAAACCCTATCTGTAAGCACAATGCTCATTTGCTATAGGTGTTTTCATAAATGTTAATTTGAAATATCGATTGCTTCTATGATAAATTTTCAATTTATGATTTTTCCTCTCTTTGATGGATGGTTTTTTTAACAACAGTTTTATTTTTAATGGTTTTTCTTTTCTTTTTAATTATTTATGAGAATTGTTGTCAAATACTTGGAAAATATGTACCTCATAGGATTAAAAGTTGGCTATTTATTCTACCAGTAAAAATATATTTATGATTTGTGCAAGATCGAATATATTTGAAATATGATTAAAAGTTGGAAAAATTATATTTATGATTTATGCCAGGAGGATCAAAATTTGTACTCTATGCATTGCAGTTGTAAAACATCGTTGGTGAAGCGCCTGGTAGAAGAAGTGGCTAAACATTGCAAGAAGGGCCGCCACATCTCGACTTCAATTTAGTACTACTCCTCTACCATGCTCCATTAAATACTTAAGCCTATTTAGAAAATAAAATTGTTTAAATATTATTTTTAGATTTATGAATTATGTTTAACATCTAGACATTCAAATTGTAATAAATGTTTAATTGATGGTAATGTATATATATATATATATATATCTTTTACAAAAGCCATCCTCCTATCGTTATTATGTTATCCAAATATAATTATTTATCTGTTGGTTTTCTTTTAGTTTATTGATATTTCAATGAAAACTGGTATAGCTACTAATATTTATAGGTTTGGAAAATAAATCCCTTATCCATGTATTTAAATTTATATATTTGGATGTTTGTCATTTATTCAACAATGAAGGGTGTGCTGGAAACAATTCTTATAATGAGAATCAAATATGTTCTACACTACTTCTCACAAGAAACAACATTATGGTTTGTCTATAACAATCACAAGAAAAGATACTGCTCATTGACTACTATACATATGGCAAACTGTCATTTATAAATACTCTCTTCTGCTGTGTTTTAGTTAGGTCGGAAAAGCTTTTAATGGTTGTTGTTTTCCGTCAATGGTTGAGTAGGTTTAGAGTCCCTTGATTTCCTTTGCTAGTTTAATAAGTTAACAATTTCAAAAAAAAGTGTCTTTGTCAAAATCTGGAGATTGTCTCCATCATTAAATTTAGATAGAAATAATGTGACAAGATTTCATTTTGCATATAAAGATTTTCTTTTATTTTCTTAGATATTTTCTAGGTTATCATACACTTTAAATACACATAGATATTTTCTACATTATCATACACTTTAAATTCACAAAGAAATTAATTAGACTAATAAGTATTTAAAGTCAAATTTATTAATAACATAAATAATTTTATTTATTTTTATATTTTAACATAATCTTTATCAAAAGAATAAGCATATGTACTTTATACTAGTCTTACTCGTCAAAATTCTATCGATATATGAATATTAAAATGTTGTAATAATAATTAATACTTTATTTTTGTTATCTTTAATATTAACATATTAATATTAATAATAACATATTATATTAATTTGTAAACATTAATGATATTAGTACTAATGTTAATATTAACATTAATATCAATAAATTAATGTTCATAAATACTAGCACAACCACTTTTAAAAATGTGGTTGTGCTAGTATATTAACTCTTATTATATTGCTTGAAGCAGGTGCGATGTTGAGCATTGATGATCCTAAGATTTTCCTGGAATGTGTCATGACAACATTGAAGTATGGCGTATTAATTATAACAGGGATCCCGTGCAATTGTAGGGTAAGGGTTTCCATTAAACCCAGGGTTAGGCAGTTTCACTTCATAAAATTTACCCCCAATATTTAAAGTTATTTCTCCTTATTCTCTGTATACAATATTTAGACAATGGGTGAATTCCAACTTCCTTGTTAAAGAATTTCCCGAGAACCTTCCAAGTATGGCGGGTTCTGTGTTAAATGTTTGCTTTGACTACGAAACAAGTGGGAGGAATTTCCTTCCTTATGATGAGCTTGACCTGTCTTTACACATACCCTGCATTTTAGATTTAGGGGTACAGTATGCATATCCTTTGCATATGCCCATGATCAATTCTAGGTGGATATTCAGATTTTATTAAAATTATTATTGTTTCCCATTTTGTATACTTTGTAATAGGATACTATTTTATGGTATCGCTTGACATTTTCAGGTTGTGGATACGTTGTAAAGTTTGCGTTTTCTTTTGTATAAAAGATGCAATTAAAACAATATTAATCCATTCATACATGCAATGCCTCTTAACAATTAAACATGATCCTACCAAGAATATAATGGTTTGGCTACATGTATCCTACATGCCAATAGAGCAATTAATGGGTTTTTAAACAAATGCTTTTCTTTTTCCTACACAATTAATTAATTTTGATATATGTTTGCATACTGAATCCATATAGTTCTAAATCCATATAAATATCATATATGGGTGAGCACTATTATGTACAACAAATATATGTAATTCATAAGTACAAAGATACATAGAGAATTTTCTGCATTTTAATCCTATTAACAGATAATCCACATGAATGTTACAGTTAAGTGTAAAATTATTTTGTCTAACTAAATGTACTTTATTTCCTGCATTGTATAAACCATAGACAGAGTATGAGAAGGTAAGACTTGGGAGTGATAGGATATAGGAGTGCATCATCCTTTCTTTGATGGCTTACATTCATTAAGTAGCATATTCCTTCCTGAACATAAAAGAAGCTAGGATTATGGGTACCTACCTACTAATGATAGAAGAGGAAGTGGCGTATCCTTTTGTAGATATCGTACCCATAATGTTGACCTCCATCCCTAACAACATTATCAAATCTTCATTGTGGGTCTTGGCTTCATTTATGAACCTTTTGCATCCTCTAATACACATGAGTTGCTTAAATCCTCACTTGGGATAATCCCCATCTTCCCCTTGATCATCCCTCCAAGGGTGTTTTCAATTTTCTTTATCGAATCTTGTCCATTTGAGAATCAACGTAGATAATAAATATTCATTCAAAATTATATGAAATTGAATAATATCTTAAGATTAGGACAATAACATAATGAAATTAAGAAGGAACATAAATGCATTAATGAAAAACATATAAGAAAATCACAATGTTGGAAATGCAATCACACTGTGTTGAAACATAAAAATAGAGAACAAAAATATTCATCAACTTGTCCCCTTGAATGGGTGCCTCTTCAATGAGGATTTAATGAATTCCTAAATTAAACCCTAGCTCGCATACATTGGAACAATATTTTTATTGATAAAAAATTATTATAATTCCAGTGTTGCATTACAACTTATATGTCAAAGCTCATTCGAACTAAAAGAAAAATTGGCCTAGCTTTATCTGTTGCGGCATATCTACATAATATGTAGCTCTTGGATCCCCTTTCACATGGAACTCATAACTCCATACAAATAATTTTCCTATAGACTGGAGAGAAACAATAATGTGTTGTGCACTGTCGTTGATTATCTCTCGGGTTGTAGTGTTTAAAACGAGTGTGCAACTTGATTAGGTAAAATGATTATTTCTTTATAAGACTTTCAATCCATCATTTTAAATGATTTGAAATGAGGATTTTCCTCAATGGTAGAAAAGAAGACTCGGTAGAAAACATAATCCTCTCAAGGGTAGTGAATCACCATAAATATTCATTATGCAACATATGCATTTAACACATTAAAAGAAGACAACTCATGTAACCCAAATATTTCATCATTTATTCTTGTAGTTACACCAAAACATATACATAGACAAAATATCTTATTTTTCTCTAGTAAATATGTATGCTTTCATCTTCTTAATGATTGCATTATTATTTCAGGCAGGTTTGGAGTCATCCTGCTAGCTAGCGCATTTCTTGGTTGTTCTGCTCTCAAGTCTTTTGTTACATGTAACCACCATCTATTTTTCGTTTAGCAAATTGTTGTTATAGTTTATCACTTGTTATCCAATGGTCTCATTTCATGATTTTCATGGTTGTTTTGCCGTCCACCTTGTCACCTAAAGCACCCGATCAAGCGAAGGTGGAAAAGTCCTTCTAGATAGGCACTTCATGTTCCCTTTGTGTCCATTGTGCTAGGTTTCCTTTGTATCCATTGTAATTATTTATAGTTAATTATCATATTTATTAATTAAAAAAAAATACAATCAATATCATCATAATACCCTCCACGGTTGAATGCAAACATGTCCCTCCATTACAAGAAAAATGACATTTTAACCTCACATAAAATTGTTGTATATTAAAATATTTAATTTAAAATAATATTTTTATAATATTATAATTATGTTGATAATATTTTTATTAATTCTATTATATAGCTTTTAAATAAAAAATATTAATATTATTACATTATATATATATATATATAATTGTTGTATATGAAAACATTTTATACTAGAATATTTAATTTCAAATATATTTTTTTATAATATTATCATTATGCTTATGAATTTTTTTAATTCATGTAAAGACTAGATATAACCCAAGAAAAATGTAACTAAATGTTGTTAATTCCCTTGATTGAAAGAATAAATGTAGAGGAAGTCGAGGCAACTCATTGCATCTTGTTAATGACCCAAATCCAAGCTATGCACATGATCATATGGTGTTATTGTAAAGTAAGAGGAATGTTTCTTTGTTCATTTGAGTTCAAACATCAATGATGTTTGTTTTGATAGGAAGAAGGTAGGGAAGTCCATCCATGAAAGGGTTTCAATTTTGCATTTTTATGGAGTTTAAATTATTGGTATTATAGAAAACATGAGCTCTCTAAAGCTATACTTGTATTTACATGATATAGAATTTGTAGATTGGCAGGTTGGTGTGAAACATCTGCAATTCTCATATTTTCTAAGCATGGCACTGACTATTGGACTATCAGTATTTTACATTCTTTGTTACATTGATCTCTTGATTGGGTTTCCTTTTATGCATTTTGTATTCCCCATTACTATTTCGTTGGGACTTCCACTATCCAATGCTACAAAATGAATAGTTTCCCCTACAATCCTAGTGGGATCATTATTAGCATTATACTATTATTTCATTTAGCATCATGTTTGTTTATACTAAGATGCATTAGGGATCCTGTTTGTTACAACTTGAGAATATGATATAAAGGGGGTATTAAAAATGGGTTGATAAAAATGGATACCTACAATATCTAGTGAAATTAGAGGTTTTTTAATTGGAAATGTATATTAGGAGGGGGATTCAACAATACAATTTTAGGAGGCATTTTCCAATACTTAGTGAAATTAGGGATATTCTTTAATATCATATGAATGATCGTGCTATGTAACAATTTCACTGAGTGAACCCCCCATGCCTGAAACAAGGGAATTGTGTTTGTCCTTGTAAGGCGTACTCGTCATCCCACAATGGTGTCGCAAGGAAGAGGCTCCTGAACATCTGGATGGATGTCTTCGGGTGCTGTTGTGTAGAAGTCGTTATGTTCCAACAAAGGTGCATGGTATGGTTGAAGAAGATCCACATTGAAAACTAGATGCAGACCTAGGCATGCAGGAATGTCGAGCTAGAAAGCATTTTCGCCAATCTATCGAAGAATACTATAAGGACCATATCGCAAAGGATGAGCTTCTTGAAAGGACCAGTGAAGCACTCCTTCTTAAAATGTAACCATACCTTATCCCCAATTCAGAATGTATGAGGAATACGATGCTTTTCGTGTCGGTCCTTAGCTTTCTCGTTTGCTCTGTGCAACATATCCTGTGCTTGCTTCTGGATGTCGCAAATATGTTCTCTGAACTTGACTGCTTTATTAACTTCTCACTGGTTGCGGTCGGAGTCCGAGTTTGGCTATGTCGAGGATATGATCAAGTCGATAGGCGCTGAGGGTTGAAATTCATAACAGACTTCAAAGGGACTCTTGCCTGTAGAGATGTGTTGAGCACGATTGTAGCTATGCTGAATGTATGGAAGACTATCATCCCATGTGCGTCGATGCTGGTGATTGTACATGCAAAGCAATTGTACTACCAAGCGATTTACAACTTCTATCTGTCCATCGGTTTGAGGATGGAAAGCTGTCGACAATGAGAGTCGTGTGTCCAGTTGTTTCCAGAGGGTCTTCCAAAAGATGCTAATGAATCTGGAATCTCGGTCAGAAATGATCATTGTGGGTAAACCAAAGTGTTTCCAAACATGTGTAAAGAAGAGTTGAGTGGTCTGTTGTGCTATCGTGGTCTTCTTACATTGTATGAGAATGGCCATCTTGGAAAATCGATCGATTACTACTAATATCGCTTCATGTTGATGTCTGGTAGTAAGATAACCCTCAAGTAGTCCATAGAAACAGATTCCCATGGTCGGCTAGGAACTGGTAGAGTTGTATACAATCCCTGTCGTTGATTAGGTGGCTTAGCAATGGCACAAACCATGCATGATCGAATGTACTTGTTGACGTCAGATTTAAGTGTAGACCAAAAGAAATACTTCTGTAGAATAGCAAGGGTATTTGCTACTCCAAAGTGTCCTGCAGTCTTGTTGTAGTGTGCGTCCCAAATGAGTTGTTGTTGTTGCTCACCAGTCGGTACACAAAGTTGTCTAAGCTTGTATAGCAAGGTGTCTTTCAGGAAATAATCAGAATCTGAGGTCGACGACTTGTTAGTCTATAACTATCGGTAGACTCCTGAGAAGTTGCTGTCGTCCTCATACAACTGTTGCCAAGTGGTCATGTCGTATCCCTGCATACTCATCACTGTCAAAATGAGAGTAATGGGTGGTCGACTGAGGCAATCTACGGCGGCGTTAGCTTTACCTTTCCGATACTTAATCACCAACTGGAATTGTTGTAGGTAATTAATCCACTTGAGTTGTCAGTTTGTCTGCAACTTTGATTGTGTCAGAGCAAACTATAGAGGCTTATGATCAGTGAAAATGATCGTTTCCTTTCCAAGGATGTAATGCCTCCATTGCTTGAGAGCTTGCACAATGGTGTACAGTTATTTTTTGTACGTCGAGTATCTTCTAACTGTGTCGTTAAAATTCTCAGAATGAAAAGTGATTGGGTGACCAAACTGAATGATCACTGTGCCCAAGGCATAGTCTGATGCGTCTATCTCAATATCAAAGGGCTGATGCAAATCAGGTAACACAAGTACTGGTGCAATGCAGAGCCTGTGTTTGAGCTATTCAAAAGCTGCTTGATGTGTTTTTGTCCATTGGAAGACAGTTTTCCCATTTCCCTTTGTCAAATGATTCAAGGGCCAGGCTATGTGACTGAAGCCGAGTATGAATCGTCGATAGAAATTTGCCAAACCAAGAAAACTTCTTAGTTATTGAATGCTTCTAGGAATGGGCCAATCTTTGAGGATATGTACTTTGTCTGGATCGACGTGAATGCCTGCAGAGTCAATTACATACCCCAAATATTTGATGTTGGTCATCGCAAAAGAGCACTTGTCCATGTTCAGATAGAACCAATGTTGTTGGAGAGTGTCAAGGACTTGTCGAAGATGTCCGACATGTTCTTCCCATGATCGACTGAAAATTAATATGTCGTCAAGATAGACAATGACCCATTTGTCAATGAAGGTCGCAGAAGGTTATCCATATGTTGCATGAAGGTCGCAGGTGCGTTGGTTAAGCCAAAAGGAATGACTAACCATTCAAACAATCATTCCTTGGTCTTGAAAGCAGTTTTCCACACATCTGAGGGCTCGATTGGAATCTGATGGTATCCCGACTTGAGGTCGAGCTTAGTAAATAATTTAGCACCTTTCAGACAGTCGATAAGTTCATCTATCCGTGATAGAGGGTACGGATTCTTCACTGATATTTTGTTGAGAGCTCTGTAGTCGATGTACATGTGCCAAGTCCCATATTTCTTTGGAACTAGGATGACTTGACTTCCACAAGGAGAGGAGTTGGGTCGGATATGACCTTTGTCGATTAATTCTTGGATTTGTCTGCGAATCTCTTCATTTTCAAGAATGGATCTTCCGTAAACAGATGCGTTAGGCAAAGAAGAACTAGGAACAAGTTCAATGGAGTGTTTTACCTAACAATGTTGAGGTACTTTATCTGATCTTGAAAGAGGTTCTGGTACTCATCGAGAATATGATCGACTTCTTGCTTCTGTCAAGAACTGCATTGGTCAGTGACTCGACTTGTTGCTACAGTCTTCTGAGAATGTTGCGGCTTGATCGTGATTAATGAGAATTTTTTAGCATAATTGATGAGCTTCTTTGTCTGTTTGGAAGATATTAGTGCAACCATCGATGTAGGTTGCTGCTCTGGTATGTTGAACCATCGATTTTGGATTCTAACAAACACCTTTTGAGGTCGTGACTGATAACTTCTATGTCTATTCCAGAGGTAAGGTTTCCCAAACAGGACGTCGACTACGGAGAGTGGTGCCACGTCACAGAGTACTTCATCTTCAAAAGGATTTATGAAGTAGGTGATTTTGCATTGTTGAGTGATCTGTAGTTCTTGTCCATCCTTCATCGAACCGATGTTGTAAGGTTGAGGATGCGAAGTGGTAACAAGACCTAGTTTCTTCCCAAGTTCTTCAGAAATGAAGTTCTTTTGGCTCCCATTGTCCATAATCAGATGCAATGGGTTGCTCTGGACCCATATCTGTGTATGGAACAGGTGCTCTCGTTCCTCCTCGTCGATGATAGTCGAGGCTGCTCAAGTGGTCGAGGTCAAAAGGGTCGTCGCGTTTGGATCTAATTCTTCCACCATCTTGTCGAATGCGTCGAAGGTTGACACTTTTGCCAGAAATGTCTTCTGAGCTTTGCATTCAGACGTATCATGCCAAGATGAGTGGTGGTAATTGCACCATTTTTTTATCGGTGGTTGTTTTCTAAGTTCCCTCTTGTGAAAAGGATTCTTACCGCTGCCAGGATTTGGCGGTGTCGGCTGAGAAGATTTCGACTTGTCGAAGTTGGCTGATGCCTTCCTGTCGGGTGGTCATTCTAATGTAGGCTTTGTCGCAAAACGTGCTTTTCCTTTTTGCTTGGTTTCCAATTTGCTGGCGTAGTGGAAAGCATCTGCAAGCATATTGACAGTTAGAAATTCCATCTCCTGCTGGATGTACTGGGACAATCTGCTGGTGTACTTCAGAACAAGCAATTTCTCTTCTTATTGGACACCAATTCTTGCCATAAGTCGGTAGAACTCGTCAGTGTAACTATGTACTGATTAGTCTTTCCATTGCCTTAGCTATTGCCACTTCTTATACTGCTGCTCAAGGTATTTTAGCGGGTAAAATTCCTTTTGGATGTGTTCGACGAATTTATCCCATGTGTCGATGGGTTCTCCACTTTTCTCCATCTTTGTCGAGAGGTTCTCCCACCAGCAGTGCACAGAGGTAGACATCTTTAAGGATGCAATGGTGATCTTTTCAGCTTCCGAGAGTTGATTTATAGCGTAATAGGATTCCAATTGTAATACCCAATTGTCGACGGATTCCATGTCAATCTTACCTTCAAGATTCAGTATGTACAGATTCATTTGTACTTTGAAGGGGTTGATTTTATCGGAGTGAGTTCTCGTTGAGGATCCTCTGGATGTCGAAGTGAATCACAAGAGAATATCATTGAACTGAGTGAACATTTCAGTCCATTGTCGAGCCAGAGCTTTCTCAATAAGCTGTGTTGTCTCGTTAGTTGCATGTCTATCGTCTGTTTCTTCTGTCATTTATGGAGATCGCGTCTTCTTGGACTGTTGAGATTGCGAGAGAGTTTGAACCGACATAAGTTAGGTAACTTCGAGATAAGTGTATATGCAGAACTTAAGTACGAACAAAACTGTTTGCTCTGGTACCAATGATCCAAGTCATGTCCAGGAAGCACGAGGGGGAAAACAGTTCGACTGAATGAGTCAGCTCTGTTATGGCAGAAGATTAATAAATAGAATGAGCAAAAGCGGGTTTACACAATACAAATAAACACAAATACGCAAAGACAATATGCAGGAATGTGAATTGTTCTTCTATTACTTGCAAAAAGATCAAAACGGATTGATTCTGATAAGATGTACATTACAATAATTTACATCCATACAAAGAAGTCTAAGATGCTTGGGTGTCTTCCCGTTATGTTCAGTTACAAAGAAGAAGTTAGAATGGTTTCAACAGTTCAACCGTTACAGTCGACTGGAAGACAGAGAGACAATCTGTCAAAGTTTGACAAATGTTGCTCGCATGTCGACGCTACTTGTCGATGTTGCGAACTGCAATATTGTAGAACATGTCGAAGGTGCGGAACATGTCACAGCATGTCGAAGTCAAGACTCGTCGGAGTTGTGTCGAAATCGAAAACCTTTCGAAGTGCTGAATTTGTCGAAGTCATGTCGCGTCGAAACTTATCGAAGTTGTATCAATAACGACGACTGGTCGAATATGTGTCGAAGTTAGCATCCAACAACAAATGCCAACTACAATGTGGATTAGTTTCTCCATGAGTAATGTAGTAATGCCTCCCAATGATGAGCATCCTCATGTCCTAATCAATTTTTTATTGGCTGCTACCAAATGAGCCCTACAATGCTTCTCAAATGTTGCATCTTGCTCTGCACATGGAATAAGATTCAAAATATAAAGCATTTGAGGTATCAAAGTGGTTGGACGCTCCTTCGTGCAGTCCCCTTAACCGTATAGAAAACAATTCCAAGGTTGTTGCTAGTTCACAAGATGCCTAGGAGATGAAATTTACTTTTGTAGCATGCCCAAAAAGACCCTGATGTTGTTTCTTTGTTAGTTGATACTTGGTGAGCTCTTAGAATGGGTGCCTAATGAGGGCAGCTAGACCAGGAGCCTACTTTAATTGTCAACCCGGGGGATGTACAAACTTAAGAGGTGCTGACACTATATGTGCTCTAGAGGATAGTCTTTGTTGTGTTTGGGGTGTTGGTATAGATCTTATATGTTTATCTAATCAAGAAGAAGGTGAGCTGAAGAGATTGTAAATCTATAAATGACAAGTCCCTATGTTAAGAAGTTTAAAATACTGAAAGCAGTAAATCTATACTATGAATTAAATTGCTTAAACTTGGCAAATTTATTCTAGAAACGAAAGACTGAAATCTGGGATTCTAATCTAGGAATCAAATGCTGTAAATCAAGTGCATAATACTAGAAGTCTGATCTAAAATATTCAGATGCTAAAGACTAAATTTAGAATGCAAATATCTAATGCTACGAATTAACCAATTTTTATTTATTTGGATTAATCACTAAGGCGTGATGACCATTAAATCAATCAACTGAAAATAATTAACCTCTATGATCTAAGTCTGATAAAAAAAATATGCATGAGATTTCTGGATATGAATCATTGCTTGAGAACTAATATGAAATATATGAAAACGGATGTCAAAATATGCGTGCTCAGAACGCAACTACAGGACTACAAAATGTGTCCTACCGAACTACAGAATGAGCGTTGATCAACTACAGAAAATATGTTGAACAAAAATAATCTTTTAACTGAAATAAAACCATACTATTCAACGCCATCAAGGTATATTCACACACGATAAGAAGTAAATCAATTTACAGCATAAATGGAAAATACCTTAAAACAGAGGAAAGCTCCTAACTTACGTGTTAGAGGGGCCCTCTCCAACCCCTCCTCAGGAATATAGAAAACTTATAAATGCAGGTTGGAAAGTAACATCAGTCTTTTCATTTACATAATAACTTCATGGTTCATAAATAGTCTTGCAACAAAAATTGTCTCTGTAGTAGAATGTAAAAATATTAATTCCACAAAATAGCAACAGGACCCCCTTTCTACCCAAGAGGTCCATATATATATGCCTCAAATTCTAGCCTAACTACTTGCTTTAATCGCCAATCTTGTTGAGCAGGATTTCTTCTCTATAAGTCAAGGAAAAAGGGCGTTGAGCCTTGCATGGTCCTTTAGTCACTCAACTATATTTGCGTGTTGTCCCTTAGTGTACCTACGCCTGCTCCAACATACTCGTTTTCATGTATTAGTTTACAAAAACACCCTTTAAGCATAAAAAGAATAATCTAAAAAACATCTTCATTAAATAATCAAAGTAAATCATTAACCCACAATACAAGTGCATTTCCTTCATCATATTCTATGTTTTACTGTGGAAAAAAAGCTATAGGATACCTATAATTTGGGTTCATCATCTCTCCCATGCTTGAAGGATTCACCCATCCTTGGGTGACACACTCGGATATTCTATAGCTTCTCTGATGTCCCATGCGACCATTCTTGGAGTCCCTGCTTTCCTATAGTAACCCATGCTCTGTTCATCCCTGGCCAATGCTCTTTTTTCTTCTTCTTCATTAATCTACTCTTTAATAATCAGAGGAAGGAAAAAATGGAGGATTTAGCTTCATGCCAATCCATCTGAGTTGATACTTGATCAAGGACTCTCTGTATAGCTTAGCTTTGATGAGAGCAGCTTCTATTCTGAGAGGGGAATGAGGCTCCTTCTTTCTCAAATCATATCCAATCCTTTCCCACCTATCACTGATGGTCTACTGTACCTCTTTGTATGAGCATTGCAGGGTGAGATCAAAATGTGTGACTGCCTCCTCCTTTTTTTCAACCATGATAGACATTATCTCTTCATCAGTGGTGATACTTTGGTGGCCTGTAGTACCCTTTCAAGGTGAGATGCCTATGCCATGATCCATAATTGATTTTGCCACTTCTCTACAAGGTATATATGATCATATTGTGCCCTTTCCACCTCGTGGTTCATCCAGGAGCATAATGCTCTCAGCTGGAAGTCGCCTACATATGGATTAGGTGACCAATTAGGTGTGCTTGGCACCATGTAGTTGTGCAAGAAGAATTCACAGAGTTGATTCTTTTCCAACTCTGTGTAGTCCAGGGAAGTGTCCACAAATTCCCTTGTAGTGTTCAGTTCCAGAGACAGGCCTTTTTTAGCCTTTACAGCTGGAACCTCCCCCACTTTTCTTTTAAGTAGAGCGTATAGACTCTGGACGGGGGCCTGAGTTGCAGTATTTCATCATAGATTCTTATGGTGGTTTCCAGGGTGTCCTCTAGTTGGAGAATTTTCTGATCATTTTGGGATAACTCTTCTTGTGTTTGGGCCAATTTCTCCCTTAATGCTGAATTTTGCTGCTCTGTCAGTTTTAGCTCTCCTGCATGCTGCATTTTCAAAATTTGTGTCTTTTCATGCACAAAGAGTGAGGTTGCTGGTGGAGTTGGATGGCTTCTCTGTGTTCTTGCCTCAATCTTTAGTGTTTCCAACTCCTGTTTGACCTTTGCCAATTCTATTAGTGCCTTAGCTAGCCGATCAATGGCTTCAGGGTTTATGTATTGGTCGGTAGGGTTCACATCCTGACCAGCAGGGTTCCATTGGTCATCGTCCTATTCCTCAAGTTTGGTTGGGTCGTCCTAATCTACCCAATCGTCATCACCATCAGATACGTCCTCAATTATTGGACTGGGCTCCCTTTCTATCTCCTTTTCTTGCCTAATTTTGGGTGGCTATGTGAATCTTTTGCTTTGCCGGTTTGGACCTTGCTCGCTGGTGGAAACTCCCAATTCCTTTTGGCAGGAACTATCTCTTGAATGCTTAATTTTTATCAGGGTATCAACCACACTGTCCAGGTTGATTTTTGTTTTAGCTCCTGATTTAGAAGCGGTCTTGTCTCTTGGCCCAGAAGCTAGGGATATGCTGACAGTAGGTGTACCCTTCATCCTCTATACATCCTCGGTTGAGATTACCACAAATTCTTTCCATGAAAGTTATGGGACCTGCACTGTTAACTCTTCACAGATTATCAACTTGATTATCCCATGGTGAGCTAACGCATCATCTTTTCCTTCAATGACCTTCTTTCTCATTTCTCCCAACGACAAGAGAAGATAATACAAAATGCTTATGTTTTTGTTAGGCGTGATGTGGCTCATCTGCCTCAAAAGATCCAGAATTCGAAAATGGAAGAGAGGGACATAGCTCAGCCTCCCTATACATGTTACATATTTCTGAATAACAGCAGCTACTTCATCCCAAGGTGCTGGCATAGTGACTCTCTTGACTCCATTTTTATCTTCTTCATAAGCTTCTTCAGGTCCAAAGAACACTGCCTTTGCACTCTGGTTGGCTTCCCTGTCTTCCTTGGATCAATGTAGACCCATGGGTAGCCCTGTGTATTTTGCAATGGCTTCTTCATCCAACCTGATACAAAGTCCTCTAACCCGGGTGACGAACTGCTCTTCTTTGATGTGCTTGAAGTTTCTTGCAAATTCCAAAGCTACCTCTGTATGAGACCCCTTCAGCCCTGAGATGAAGGGCATCTAGCCTGCATTACGGAGGATAGATAAAACCCTTGGGTTTTCATAAATGGATCTGTGATCCTCTGGTTCACTCTTTTGAACCCTTTTGTCATCCTTGGATTTTCTACTGTAATCAACAAAATGAAACTTTTGAGTGTGGCTGACTTACCTCACTAGCTAAGATCGATTAACAAGTTCGAAGGAAGCTTGCAGGCAGAGTGACAATGCAAACTTTCAGTTTTTCTCCTCTGGAAAGCTTGTATTTTCAAAATTGGGTCTTTCCGTCGATTATGCCACCTCATTTACTGTTTTACCCCATTTTTCCCGATCATTTGGCACGTACCAGCCACCTTATGCATTCCTTACCATAATCGAGCTCTGCATTTCATTTCATCATTGTATATTGTCCCTTTTGCTCTGATCATTGGGGAATACGGTAGCCAGATTTGAATTTATCATTCGCTGACATGACTCAGGTAGTAATTTTCATATCCCCCATTTTGACCCTTGTAATATTTGGGCTATAATGTAAATATTGTATGCATATTTTGTATGATTCCTAGCGTGGAGCTCAAGGCCAAGGCCCCGCTAGTGAATGCTCAATCTTGAAGAGGAGAGTATGTTGATATTAATTAACCCATGTGTTACTGAGCCATGGGAATTGTAAATATGCATTTTAATATAAATGCCCACAACTAGCTATGCAATGCAACAAGAGATGGGGGCATGATATTACAAGGAATTGGGGGGGGGGGGGAATAATCAAACCCTTGAGCCAATAGAGTCAATCCATGTGTCAATGAGAAGAACCCATGAACTCTCAACTACCCATTTTGTCTTATGCACCCAATCATTTAAGTCTTCCAAAAATTGGTTGAGGTAGTTAATGCCTTGGGATGAGAGAGGTATGGCAGTCAATTTCGTGCATGGGCAAGCCACCAACCTAGAAAATCGTATTTTGGCTTGCTGGGCAAGAAAAACCCACGAAATGGTGCCCAAAGCCATTCTTCACCCATGGCATTCATCCCCTCACACAGTCTGAGCTTGCTGGGGTTTTATCCTTCACGTTTTTCACCATTTTCCTGCAATTTCCATGGCTGGGAACTTGTTTTTGTATTACCCAGTGGTTGGGAGGAAGGAAGCCACGGTTTTGGGGTCCAGGGAGGCCATTTTTGTCCCTTGAATGCCCATGAACATTTTCTGAAAACGATGTGGCTTTCACACGCTTGATCCCCTTCCACCATTCTGTTTTGGTTGCCCACGTTTTTGGGAACTCGTTTTTGTATTGCCCAGAGGTTGGGGAAAGAGGAGTCACAATTTTAGGGTTTAGGGAGGCCGTTTTTGCCCACTAAATGCCCAAGAACATTTGTTGAAATGATTCTGCTCTTCCAGGGTTGATTTCCCATCTTTCACTTCGTTTTTGGCTACCCACGTTTTTCCTCATACCCTGCACTTGTGATGTCGCTGTTATGTGTATCCTTGCTCAGTTTTTGAGGTTGCTATGTGTAAAGAAATGTTGAAATGGGTATCCATTGCTTTGGGCTCTGATGAGCTTGAAAGTACCCTTTTTCCTTGTAGATATCATGCCCAACTCGGGGGTGGTCTCTGAGTGCTGAAAGAATACAGGCTGGGCAGAGACCTATGGTTGGGAGGAATGTTGCAGCGACATAGCTAGTTGTTGCGGACAACACTACAGTGAGATAAGTATATTCTCTGTTTGTATTTGATTCTGTAACGTGTTAAATTGAATGAAAATTGTGAATTGTGTGTGGATGGTGTTTATTCCGCTGTGCATCTTTGTATTAATTTGCATATGCACACCTTTGGATTTTATGGCCATGAATCTAAATGAATGGGCTAAGTTTATGAAAAAGATCCCTAGATAGTTAGTATGTTCCCTTCCCTACAGTGGGTACGGGTGGGTACATTACATTTGGTATCAGAGCTTAAGGTTCAACACTACAGCTATTGCGCCCTTCATCATTGTGTGTATATGTGTTTAGTATTTGGAATTAAAATGCATTAAAGAAACCTGCAGATCTCATGGCTTCTATTTGTTAGAATGGGAAATCATTCCCATGACTGTTTTGGGGATTTTTGCAAAACTGTGAAGAGGTGCAATTTCTTGAAATACTTTTATTGTTTTGTCCTATGCAAGTATGATCTGTGAGTGGCTTACTCTGTAAAGAAAAGGACACATTTCCAGAAAAATTCTAACTGTTTGTGAAAATTTGCAAAATTTTTCTAAGTATTTATGAGTTCTGTTAAGGCTCTATCGGCAATTTTAGCATTAAGTTCTGCGTGCGCGATAGCAGAATTAACGTTAATTTTTGCACCACAGGTGTGGCAGTAGAATTATAATTAATTTTTGCACGCGGAGGCAAAGTTAAGGATAACTCTGTGCACGCGGCGCCAAAATTAGCTTAAATGCTGCGCTGAAAAGGAAGAATTTTGTTTTCGAAATTTTTCCTAAGGGCTGCGGCGGCAAAGTTAAGAATAACTTTGCGCGCGCGATGGAAAAATTAATGTTAAGTTTGTGACGCATGACGGCGAAGTTAAGGTTAAGTTTTGCACGCAGCGGCGGCAATTTTATCTTTAAAATATGTGATGCGCGCGGCATGTGCGGCGAAGTTAATGTTAAAAGTTGCGACGGGCGGCGAAGAAAAGGCCAGGATTGGCGAAATGGGTGCAGAAGTTAAGGATAAAACCTGCGCTACGAGAGTGATTTTAGGGTTAGATCCAGCACCAAGGGCAGCAACGTTAAGGATAAAACCTGCGCTGCGACGAGGGAGTTAAGGTCAAATCCAACGATGGTCGTAGAGGTTGAGCCGCGACCAACGATGGGAGGAAAAAAACAAAAAAAACTTGAATTTTGGATAGAAGGAGTAGTCAGGATCAGAATGGGATGATTCCTGTGGCGCTCGGAGGCCATTGGAAAAGGCCATGAAAGAACCAGAGAGGGTCCCAAGCCCAGTATGCCCCAATCTGACAGAAAATGAAGAATAGTGACTTTTGAAAGACGGTGTCCCGAGGCTTAACGGAGGGTCGGTTTGAGCTGAAATTGATATGGCGCGACAATGGAGCAGGCATAGTGTTAATTTTGGAATTTTGGAGCTGAAATCCAAAGGATGTGGAGTCGGGGTGAGCCAGAAAGCCAAAAAGCACTATTCCGGGCCACTTTTTCGTGATTTTGAAAAACATGTGGATAGTAAAAGGGACCCTAGATGTTGGAATCAAAACTTTTACTGAACTAGACATTTCAGCTTCTCATTAAGACGGATAGTTTCCATTAGATGAAGATTTTCCAGAAATGCATAGTTTGGGAGATAGCCATTTTTGGCCAAATTTTAAGATTTTGGGGAAAAAGTGAATAGTTAAAAGTAGCCAAACCCCGAATTTTATAGAAGTTTATTAGTGCATCGGAACCGGGATCTAAAGGTTGCTGAGTGTTTCTTGTACTATGGACTACCTTCGCCTAGTAGATAATTTTTCATGATTCTTCCTAAATTTACTTCTGCAAGCAGCTGAAGTTGGCATTTCAGAATAAATTACAGTTGTGTAAAAGTGCTAAATTTTGGGCAAAATTTGTATTTCCGGAAGAATGTAAATTCCATGTCCTGTATTGGAATGGAGCAAGGGGATAGGCGTCGGAAATTTTATCTAGAAGAGAACAGGGATGCATGACCAGAATTTGAATGAGGTCCGCATATATCATAGATATTTGGTGTAGAAGAGTGCCAGCGGCTGTTTTGACACAAATTTGTTGTCAATATGGGCAATTTCTAGAATTGCATGACTGGAAGGAAATCAGACCAACTATGATATGGAAGAGGGATTCCATGTTACGATGAGGAATTGAAAAGGGAGAATTATTTAACCCCTGTTTTGATATTGTATTTATAATTATAAAATTGTCATGCATATAAACTATGGCATAGGAATGTGAAAATGTAAGAGATTACATAGATGCATATGCACTAGATGGCATATTAACAAACATTGCATAGTGCATGTGGAAATGTTGTGCATAAATAGGATATTGCATATTGGTAAAATAGTGAAGTTTTACATATGCAATGAGCCACTTAAGACAATGATTGTGGTTGCTAATCATTAGTTGTGTTAGTTGTGTGGTTATAGGACCAAGGGCAACTTAAGCATGGCTAAAGATGAGGATGATGTTGTTGCATATGACCAACAACCGTATGAGGAAGGGATGGTGCAACAAATCTATGATCGTGAGGTTGGCAAAAGGACTGTGTAGCCTTGGTAAGAGGCCAACTGATCAAGTAACATCAAGTGATGTTAATATCAGCCATGTAGGTAATGGTTATTGGTGCATAAATGGCATGAATGTTGAAAGATGATTTAGTAAGATCCCTTCAACTATGTTTGAATTATGTTGAACGCATAGTACTCATAACTTAATGCAAGGTAGCATTGAGGAAATGTGCATTAAAATATTATGCACAATGTTGTGGTTATGCATTGAGTGAATGCACATTAAAAGATTATGTGAGTGATGTAAATGTCCATACATAGGTATAGGTGCACATGATGAGATGCATTGTGAGAATGCATGATTGTGACGTATGTTTCATTGCAATTAGATAATAGATGGAATGGTGAAATATTATCAATCTTAAGAGCAAGAGAATAATTGCATAAAATGATGAAATCGAACCATGCAACTCCAGTATGGTAATGATTCACATGAAGTGAATGATTTTGTTGATATTACAATACTTTAGTGATTGTGGCAGCAATGAAATATTATGTGCATAAAGACTTACAAAGCATTTGGCTGTTTGAAGTTTAAGATTTCAGGGAGATTGTTTTGAGCATGGAAAATATGGGTAAGTCCATGATAAAGATTGGAATCTACCACGAACAAGAGCCAAACGATATGAAAACAGACTCATGGCTAAGTGAATTGATTTCTGCAGAGGACAGAATTGCAATTCATACTTGAATTTAATTATCAATGCCATTGACTGATTAGAGAAATCAGATTTGAATTTTATTGTTAAATGCTGCTAACTGTTTGTCTATTTGATAAATGTGCCAGGAAGACACATTGCAGGAAGACCAGGAGTGATGGCCTGCAAAATCCAAGCTAGATGGGAAAGACCCCATGCTTTGGAAATGGGTTTCGGATGAAACGCCATTGATAATGTCTCAGCCAAACCGCATGTCGGTAAACCATGGGAGTGAGATGGTAAAGCTACGCCCAGAAGGCATGTGAGATACATCTGCAAAATGAATGAGTATTCTGTGACCCTAGAAAAGAACATGCATGTCTAAATTATTAGGGTTAATATGCAGAGCATGCTCTATCTTATTTATATCATTGCAGACTACTTGAGTATGATTAGGGCCTACATGGCACACATCGGAAAGGGGGTGCACACCTTTTCTGGTGCTGGGTCATGATAGGGTTTTCAATATTGACTACACCCTAAGGGAATGGACGCATTCCTGGTGTTTCAATACTTGATAGTGAATGATATGGATTATGGTTACAAAAATTGAACAGCAATACTAATGAGCTTGCTTATCCTTCTTGTGTTGTCATCCTACACAGATGCAGATTGATACTGCACATTAAGAGGCAAAGTAAAGAAGGGTACGCAAAATGACTGTATAGGAATTGGAAACCTTTTTATACTCACACGAAATATTACCAGAAGGGATGGACATGCCTGAAGAGCTATGTAATAAGAAGAGGTATCATCCTTGTGTGAGTGGGGTCATGCTAACTTGCAGTCAAGAAAGTCACCTATAAAGTTCCTAAAAGGAACCACCGATTTGTGCAATAGAAGGAGTGGCGTCCTTGTATGAATGAAGAGTTGATGTGTGTGTGTGAAGGGTTATGGTGCAAGAAGGTGTGGTGACATTGGTGAAGGCATAAAATCTCTATTGGGTCAGCAGTGGGAGGGCGGGCGCTGAAGACTGACTGAAAACCCTAAGATGCCTATAGCTCCATAGTAGAGACTTGACCTATAATGGTCAGGTGGCGCAGTTTCCTTCCATTAGTCGATGACCCAGATGAATGTGCTGGCTCAGCAATGGAGAGGGCCAACCAGATATGGGACTGGTTGGGCACCACCAAATGCTTGATAAATCCAGTCGGCATGAAGGTGTACTGGTGAAGCATTAACTACATCCAAGTCCATAGGTGATTCCAAGGCTTGCAAAGCGAACCAGGATCTTGTGGACCAGAGGGAAAATGCACAATACATATAAGTATTCGTTTTCATTTATGTCTTGTTTGGAATAATGAAGATTTCAGGTATAAATATTTTAACAGCTAAGCTGATACACTATTGTTTCCTTGTTGGAAACCTTGGTCATTGCAAGAAGACAAGACCCTGAAAGCGCTATAAAATTTTTGGTAAATCCAGAGAGTAAATGAGTGGGCGCAATGAAATTATTGATAAATCCAGGGAGTAACTGGTTGGGCATTAATCTCTTATTATTGTGAAACAGCGTGTATGCTGGCCCAATACCCCCTTAAACAATTGATAAAAACCAGTCAGCGTACTGGCCTGGCATTGCCTATTCGAATGATTGTGGAGTAGCCCACGTGCTGTCCCAACACTCATAATTATGTCCGCGGAAAATCCAAGGCTCGTAAGGCAAGAAGGATCCCATGGAATAAAGTGAATACATCCAATACATATAAGTATTTGGTTACCTTGCAGCTTCTTGCTTATGAATATACGCGTGTATATGATTTGGTTATGATTTCTCAAACTCTTGTTTAGAGAAAAACCTTATGAAATAAAATAAACATGTGAATTGATTCAATGTTTGAGTGTAGGTATTGTTGGAAGCAAGGACCAGGAAGGCATCATAGGGATGCATAGGGATGCATATGACTATCCCAAAAGAGCCCAATATGAGCAGTAATAAAAGATGGTGTTAGTGAACATGAGTGGGTCCTAGCAACCAGGGGTTCTGTAAGCAAAATGGGAAGGGGTACCCAAGTTGAAAAGCTTTAAACAGACCTTAGACACTAAGTGTCATAGCCAATAAAGGGCAATTCAAGCATTCACATTAAAGTGAAAGAGACTAAGGAACATGAAACCACAGTGATGGCATAGCTCCGTAATAAAACAAGACTAAGAGGGAGAAACTCTTACTCTTCTCTTTCCTTTTTATAGATGCATTTATAAAACAAAAAATTGTTGAATGTATGTCATGCCTAGAAGAAGAATGTGTTTATTTGCTTGAATTAAATTGTGAATGCTAAAATAGTTATTTCACCGTGAAAGGATGAACATGAAAGAGATCATGTGTGTGTTGGGAAAGCATGAAAATTTTGGAAGACGCATGAGTGAAGCATGGACGTTCCATGTCAATTGGGAAATAATTTACTAATTTTAATGTTTATATTATGCTTGTCCTAACAAAGAGTTTCCATGATAAATTTCACAGGGGGGTAATTGAAACAATTGGTTGCAGCCAACACAAGCAAGTGTTGCTAGTAAGTAAAGAGTGGTAAGCTATGCACATTGACCATGGCGGCAAACCAAGGGCTATTAGAATTGGCTTAAAGTATTTTTCAAACAATTGCAAAGACCCAAGAAAATCTTGGTGTTAGAAAAACAGGATCGTAGAGCAATAACAATAAACAGAAATGCAAATATAATCACACATACACATTACAAGAGAGACACAGATATATCGTGGTTCACCCAACTTGGGCTACGTCCACACTGAATTTTCCAGTCCTTATTATTATTACCGTCTAGCAAGTCGAAGGGATACAATCTGCAGCACAACCGCTGCACTTCCTCTTCTCTGTTTCACAGTCTCTCTTCTGATCTCAAAGATCTTTACAATGCATAAAACCTAATACATCAACAACCCTAGCCGTATTACAATGTATTTCTTTTATAAGGGAAATACAATGGGAAAATACCACGGGATACCCAAAACCATGGGCCCGCAAAACAGCTGGCGAAAACAGCCCCAAAAATTTTCTTCAGGGGCGTTGCCCCCGAACCCCCATTTCTCGGGGGCACTGCCCCTGGAACCCCGTGGGGGGGCGATGCCCCCCCACACCCCCCCCGCTGGAGTGAGTGTACAGTCCACCTACATATCATATAGAACTGAGGTACAAACACGGCTGATACAATATCATCTATGAGACTAGAAGATCTGGCTCCACAACCAACACTTGGAGAGATGCTCAAGCTACAGAGGCAACAGAATGAGATGAACCACGAGGTTCTGCAGGACTCCATTCGTCTGCAAAAAGAGGTAAAAAGCATTCTGGGATCAATCAGTAAGGGAAAGGAAAGTGGATCAGTGAAGAAGCATTCATCCAATCGGTTGATTAAGAAACGTTCCAAGTGGGAAGACTCAAAGGAATCTGAGCAGGAAAAGGTAAAGTAACCAGTGAAATGTTGGGGATGTGAAGGAAATCATTTCCTCCGCAACTGCCAAACAATGAAACATCAAGAGGATAGTCGCCATAAATTTTCCAAACTTGTAGATCAGTGGGAAGGGATTGTTTTGGAACAATTCCCTCATGTAGAGCTAGAGGGTCCCAGCCAGCAGGAACAGTTTGTGAAGGCCAAAAGACTTGGTCCTGAAAACCCAAGTAAAGGGTGAGATGCAGGACAGATCTGCCATATTTTGTGAATTTTGGACTTGTATATAGCGTGTATGTATTCCTAGGTATTGGAACACCAAGGACGGTGTTATTTCAAGGGGAGGGGAATGTCATGTCCCCCATTTTGACCCTTGTAATATTTTGGCTATAATGTAAATATTGTATGCATATTTTGTATGATTCCTAGCGTGGAGCTCAAGGCCAAGGCCCCGCTAGTGAATGCTCGATCTTGAAGAGGAAAGTATGTTGGTATTAACTAACCCATGTGCTTGTGAGCCATGGGAATTGTAAATATGCATTTTAATATAAATGCCCACAACTAGCTATGCAATGCAACAAGATATGGGGGCATGATTGTTATAGCTTGAAATGACACCTCTCCGTCCGTGACGACACTTGCTTCCCTTGGTCGCATGACGACACTTCTTGAGATCAAGTTCAGTCACACAACAGGACATTTGTGGATGGAGGAGTCATTTGGGACACTAAAAATGGTTGAAATTACCTCATTCTTGACCTATTTGATGTATATGACCCTTAGGAACATTTTTCCAGGCCAAACCATCTCCTGAAAATGAGCAGAAAAGCCTATTTTTGGCCATTTTTCAATATGAGCGCGACTCCACTGTTGAAATAGTAGCGTGTGTACGCGACTTTGCCTCATTTAAAGTAGCGCCCATTGCCATGTGTACGCGACTTTGTCTACTCTATAGTAGCGTACACCCCTGTTTTGGTCAAAATCTCGAAATTTGAGTAAGTTAAGTTGGTTGGGAAACCTCTTGAGTGGTTATAACTTCTTTTCCTCTTCCTCACTAACTATATAAGGAGAGTAGAAGGGTCATGTGAGGGGATGAAGCCCAATTGCAAAGTTATGCTGGAGGAATGGAGACCCTCATCCCCCTCTCTTGTGCTTCAGTTTTGGTAAACCCTAGTACAATTGCTTAGAGGTTGGGATCCTTGGAGAACGAAAGCAGGAGACCTTGAATCTAGGTTTCGTGAAGTGCCAAGTTTGAAGGAAGGTATAACTTTATGTACTTGCTTTCATTCATCAATAAAGATCAGACGTTCTTCTCTTTCCAAATATGACCTATTAATGTGTCTTATATTTGATTACTGTTTGATTGTAGTTTGATGTCTCTTTATATTATGGATATCAGTCTTATATATGTAGTCAAATGTGTTTGAGAAGGGTATCAAGTTGTTTTGCAGGTCTGGGCATTGCAACGCTGGATAAGTATTGAAGAGCGAAGGAGGCAAAGCTAGGATCAACCTTCTGAATAAGGTGTCTACATCTCTAAACCCTAATCTCTTCATTTATTTGTTGTACTTGCAGAATGCTTATAAGTCTATCTTTATCACCGTAAGTTGGTAGTTTCTCCCCTGAACTATAGGTGCATTTTCCCCACAACAATGATATTACAAGGAATTGGGGGGGGGAAGGAATAATCAAACACTTGAGCCAATAGAGTCAATCCATGTGTCAATGAGAAGAACCCATGAACTCTCAACTACCCATTTTGTCTTATGCACCCAATCATTTAATTCTTCCAGAAATTGGTTGAGGTAGTTAATGCCTTGGGATGGGAGAGGTATGGCAATCAATTTCGTGCATGGGAAAGCCACCAACCTGGAAAATCGTATTTTGGCTTGCTAGGCAAGAAAACACCCACGAAATGGTGCCCAAAGCCATTCTTCACCCATGGCATTCATCCCCTCACGCAGTCTGAGCTTGCTGGGGTTTTATCCTTCACGTTTTTTCATCATTTTCCTGCAATTTCCATGGTTGGGAACTCGTTTTTGTATTGCCCAGTGGTTGGGAGGAAGGGAGCCACGGTTTTGGGGTCCAGGGAGGCCGTTTTTGTCCCTTGAATGCCCAGGAACATTTTCTGAAAACGATTTGGCTTTCACAAGCTTGATCCCCTTCCACCATTTTGTTTTGGTTGCCCACATTTTTTGGAAATCATTTTTGTATTGCCCAGAGGTTGGGGAAAGAGGAGTCACGATTTTGGGGTTTAGGGAGGCCATTTTTTCCCACTAAATGCCCAGGAACATTTGCTGAAACGATTCTGCTCTTCCAGGGTTGATTTCCCATCTTTCACTTCGTTTTTGGCTACCCATGTTTTTCCTCATACCCTGCACTTGTGATGTTGTTGTTATGTGTATCCTTGCTCAGTTTTTGGGGTTGCTATGTGTAAAGAAATGTTGGGGCTGGAAATGGGTATCCATTGCTTTGGGCTATGATGAGCTTGAAAGTCCCCTTTTTCCTTGTAGATATCATGCCCAGCTCGGGGGTGGTCTCTGAGTGCTGAAAGAATACAGGCTAGGCAGAGACCTACGGTTGGGAGGAACGTTGTAGCGACATAGCTAGTTGTTGCGTACAACACTATAGTGAGATAAGTATATTATCTTTTTGTATTTGATTATGTAACGTGTTAAATTGAATGAAAATTGTGAATTGTGTGTGGATGGTGTTTATTCCGTTGTGCATCTTTGTATTAATTTGCATCTGCACACCTTTGAATTTTATGGCCATGAATCTAAATGAATGGGCTAAGTTTATGTAAAAGACCCCTAGATAGTTAGTATGTTCCCTTCCCTGCAATGGGTACGGGTGGGTACATTACAGTAATTATGATTCATTGAGGTCACTTTGAACCGTGCTACCGAATGAAGTTATAAGCTGTCCTCAGCTTCAAGAATAACCGTTTTGTGGGATGATGATTTGACTTCAAAAATAAAACAAAGAGATTTAGAGATTACCTTGTTATGCTATGTGTACCTGAGTTCATGATGTGGCTTGATTTGATGTGCTTTGGATTTTGTAGTAGATATTTGCATTGTCTGTAGTTATTTTAGGCATGTTTGTAGTTACACGTGTTTGCTTTTTTCTTTCGGTCTCATTGAAAATGTTGTATCTCCTTGTTTTTTATTTTTGTGCCAATTTCTGATTTGACTTTGTGTTGATGCCCTGTATTGAGTTTCGATTTTGCTTTCTGTAGTGCTGGTTCGTTTGAGTGTATGGCATGCTTGAGTGAATATATTGCAAGCTCACTTGAATAATGGCAGGCTCGCTTGAATAGATTGGTTGCTTGATTGAATTTTGTAGTGCCTAATATTTTTGCTTGCTAAGTTGAATACATGATTGGCTCGCTTGAATATATGGCAGGCTCGCTTGAATGTTGATACCTGGCTCTCTTGATTTGATTTATTTGCAGGATGATGGTTAGTGCTTCATGGGATGTATGATTTCATGCAAATGTACTTGTGATTACCTTGAGTGGATCAGCTCTATTCTTTTAATTTTTGTCATTCATTTTTCTCTTATTCATTTTTTTTCATTTCTCTTATTCTTTTTTCATTTTTTTTTCATTTTTTTTCTTTTTTTCATCATTTTTTTTTCCTTTTTTTTTCTTTTTTTCATTTCTTTTTTCAGAACTAGATTTCAATGATTTTCCATGTTTTCTATCAGCATCAGTTGTTGCTAGTAGAGTGTTTGTGTGAACTCCTCTCTTGACTGTGTCTTCTTATAAAGTTTGAGTCTATGTCCATTCACTATCAAGGGAAACCCTTCTTCATCAATTGCAATAATATTCACAACTCCATTTTCATAGATTGTTTCAATAATGTAAGGTCCAAGCCATCTAGTTGTTAGTTTTCATTTGAAAGTGTGAAACCTGGAGTCATAGAGTAGTGCCCGGTCACCTTCCTTGAAATTTTTATCCTTTATGTGTTTTTCATGCCACTTCTTCCTTTGTTGTTGGATGATTTCAGTATGAGCAAGTGCTTGCTGGCGCTGCTCATCCAATTGATTTAATTGGAGCATGCATTCCTGCTTAATTTCACAAAGTTCCATATTTAAATGTGCTGCAATTTTTAATGTCTTTATTTCAAATTCAATTGGCAGCATAACTTTCTTTCCATAAACTAGTTCATAAGGTGTGAATCCTATTGTTGTCTTCCATGTGGTATTATAAGTCCAAACTACCTCACTTAGTCTATCTACCCAGTCTCTTTTGTGGAGTTGGACTGTCTTTGTCAAAATCCTCTCTAACTCTCTGCTGGTTACCTCAGCGTGACCATTAGCTTGAGGGTGATATGAGGAGGACTTCCTGTGCTTAACATTGTTTTTTCGGAGTAATTATTCTATCATATTTGATGTAAACTGTGGGCCTTGATCAGAAACTAGTTCCCTTGGGACTCCAAACCTGTGGAAGATTTGTTTAGTGAAAATTTTTTCCACGTTGGTTTCATTGCTGCAGCAAGTGCTGCTACTTCAGTCCACTTTGTAAGGTAGTCAGTGCATACCAGGATGTAGCTTTTCTGATTTGACTGTGGGTTGATTGGACCAACGAAATCAAATCCCCATTTTTCAAATGCCTCCAAGGAGATCTGTGGATGGAGAGGCATTTCTTCTTTTTGTGCTGGTTTCCCCATTCTTTGGCAGTCATCACAGTGTGAAACATATTCATAAGCATCCTTGTGGAATTTTGGCCAATAATACCCTGTTTGCAAAATTTTACAGGCTTTCCTCTTTGCAGCATAGTGTCCTCCACATGGTTCATTGTGAGTGGCATGCATTATGTCATGCACTTCATCTTCTCTAATGCATCTTCTGAGTATTTAATCTAGTCCTTTTTTTAAGAGCATTCCCTCTATCCATGTGTAAGTGGCACTTTGTCTTATGACCTTATTCTTCTCTTTGTAGCTGTAGTGTGCTGGAAATTTTCCAAACACTAAATAGTTTGCTATGTCAGCGAACCATGGGCTCCTTGTGGAGATTGAGAAAAGATGCTCATCTGGAAAACTATCATTCACCATTTCGCTGTCTTTACCATGGGTGAGCCTGGATAGAAAGTCGGCCACTACATTGTGTTTTCATGGCTTGTCCAAAATTGTGATGTCAAATTCTTGCAGGAGGAGTAGTCACCTAATGATTCGAGCACTTGTATTAGGTTTGTTCGTGAGATACCTTATTGTTGAATGGTCTGTATGGATGAAAACTTGGTAACCTGTTATGTAGTGCCTGAACTTATTAATGGCATCTATGACAGCCAAAAATTCCTTCTCTGTGACAGTATAATTTAATTCTACCCCTTCCAAATTTTTACTGATATAATATATAGCATAGGGCTTCTTGCTTCTTTCTTGTCCAAGGATGGATCCAATGGCCTTATCTGATGCATCTGAGTGGATGTGGAATGGAAGTGTCCAATCTGGTCCTTGGAGTACTGGAGCTGTAATTGTTTTTTCCTTTAGGTTATCAAATGTTGTCATGCAATGTTTTGTCCAATTGAAATCAGTGTCCTTTGTGAGAAGGGAAAACATTACTGCAGCAATCGTGCTATAATTTTCAATAAATCTCCTGTAGTATCCTGTTTTCCCAAGGAAACTTCTAACATCTCTTTGTTTGACAGGTGGTGGCAGCGTTCTGATTACCGAAACTTTTTCTTGATCAACCTCAATTCCCCTCTGTGATATATGGTGCCCAAGAATGATGCCTTCTTCCATTAACATTATGCATTTGCCATTACTCAGACATAAGCTCATCTCAATACATTTTTTCAATACTAATTCAAGATGGCTCAATGCTTGATCAAAGTTTTGGACATAGGGTGTGAAGTCATCCATGAAGAATTCCATTTGATCATTTATAGAATCAGAGAATATACTTAATATGGCCTTTTGAAATGTTGTTGGAGTGTTACATAACCCAAAGGGTAGTACTCTATAAGCATAAGTGCCCCATGGGCATGTAAACGTTGTCTTGTCTTGATCAGCTGGGTGTATTAGAATTTGGTTGTACCCACTGAAACCATCCAAAAATGAGAAATACTTGTTCCTAGTTAATGTGTCCAGTACCTGATCGATAAATGGGAGAGGAAAGTGATATTTCTTGGTTGCTTTATTCAGCTCTCTGTAGTCCACACAAATTCTCCATTTGCCTCCTTTTTTAGGGACTATAACTAGTGGTGATACCCATTCGCTATCAGATATGGGATAGATGAACCCTGCATCTAATAAATTTTGTAGTTCTACTTTAACTATGTCCTTTAATGTTGGGTTAAGCCTCCTTTGTGGTTGTCTAATAGGAATGGATCCTTCTTTGATGTAAATGTAATGTTTGCAGATATCATGATGGATTCCCTTCATGTCAGCATATGTCCATGCAAAAGCTTTATTTTGTTCTAAGAGTACCTTCATTAACTGTTTTTCTTTCTCTGGCTTCAGATTGGAATTAATGTTGATTGTCTTTCCTGGCATAATTTCCATTGTTTTTGCTTTTTCTGATTGTTCTTCCAAAGATAGCACTTCTTCCCACATTTTATTTAAGTTCTAGTTTGAACTTTCGCCTTCTTGTTGCTGGTCTGTGTTTAAAAATTCTCCAAGAACATCATTGTTAGAAGATGCATTTTGGATAAACCTATCTAAATGACTATCTTCATCTATGGCTTGTAGTGATAGTGCAGCATCAATTGTAAGGACAGGTTGTATGTTTTTATTTGATGTGTCATTATAATCATCAGTCCAGTCTTGATATTATAGGTCTGAATATTTCCTAGCTGGTGGATAAATCGTGATTTTTTTCCTAGCTTGTCCACTGGTGATTGTCATGTTACCTGATCTGCAACCTATGTAAGCATGTGCAGTAGCCAAGGTCTTCCTAGTATGATCAAGTAACCGCTAAGTTTACTCTTTACTTCGATGACTATGAAATCAGCTGGGTATTCCTAGGATTTTATATTGATTATTATGTCTTCAAGCATTCCTTCAAGTCTCACTGTGGATGTGTTAGCTCGCTGGAGTACTATAGTTGTTGGTCTAACCATTGATTAGAGTCCTAGGTGTATCATAGTATCCTTGGTCATCACATTTATAGCATCTCCTAAATCAATTAGGATTCTGTCTATCTGTTTGTTATTGATGATTACATTGACTACCGGGCTCCCTGGCTCAAGATATATGGGGTTAACAACGATACCTAACATTAGATCTGCTAACTATCCCACTACATTTATCGTTGGTGGGTCACGTTTCCTTCCACCAGGTTTCTTCAGACAATTCTCTTTTATAAACTTGTTACAGATAGGCACATCCCTTATGGCTTGTAAAATCAGAATTTGGATGTTTAAGTGCTTTAATTCGTTTAAAATTGCATTTTCCTCTTCTTCTTTGGTACTTCGTACAAGTTTTTCATGGAATGGAGGGTTTCTATTTCGTGTGAGTGGTCGAATTTATTCCTCCCGAGGGCTTAGTTCATCCGGATGCTGAATATGAGGTTATGTTGTTTCTTCGTGAACCTCATCTTCTTGGTTACTTTGTGTGTCTGCATTTTGCAATGTCTTCCCAGATCTTAGATTAATTTCGTTTATCTCCAGCGTATCCACTACATAAGTTGGAAACTGTATCATTTCAGTATTGTAGGCTTGTTGTTGTGGTGGCCTGTTGTTGTTAGGGTTAGGAATTGGTTGGGCGGGAATTAGTGGAGGTCTGGGGGGTGGTTGATTTGGTGGTGGCGGCATGATGAGTGGTTGTTACTGGTGCAATGGAACTCTCCAATTCGATGAATAAGGGTATGGGTTGCCACAATTCGTAGTTGGATAAGCAAACGGTGGCGGGTATGAAGAGTAAGATTGTGGGTAATAAGCCTGCTGATATGGTTGGTTTTGCTACCACTGATTTGGATTTTGCTGAGATGGCCATGGGGTTGGTACAGAGTTCCAATTCTGCTAGTTATTTCCCTGATTGTAGTAAGGTTGGTTGTTGGGTTGGTAAGGCCTAGCAAAATTATTCCTCCTTTGATTCACAAAACAGAGTTGTTCTATTGCACCTTTAGTTGTGGGATCTTGAATAGCAGCTTTACATGAGGGAAAGAGAGGACATTTATCATTGGAGTGATTTTCAGTGTAGAGACCGCATATTTCTATGGTGTTCAGTGTGCACTGCCCCTTCTCATGTTTTTTTTCTGCAGCGTGGACAAAAGACTACCAAGTCTTGGTTGATTTCGTCCTGTTTCTTCTTGATTTGAAGTGCATCAAGCTGCATGGCCAAAGATTGTAAGATGTCAGTATTCATGTCATCTAGCAGGTTTCCAAAATCATATTTTGTAAGGTTTGGTCCTGAAGATGCTGATCCCCCGGTAAATGTGTGTATCCCTGGTCCCATTTTTACTTTTCCTAGATCTAGAGTAGTTTTTGAAGATTTGTAGGATTTGGTCATAAGTCTTCTGGAATATGTCTCTATCCCCGAGAAGGTTTAATACTTCAATATTTTCTTCTTTTACACCTCTAAGAAGGACAAGTTTTAGTGATTCGGGATCTAAGGTGCAATGACTAGCTCGTTTGTAGCTGAGTTGAAATCTTTGGGCATAATTCTCTAATGATTCTCTTTCTCCCTGTTGCATCCGAAAGATTTAATCTCTTGTATCATTTGCTTTGCAGTAGTCCCTATATTTTTCTAGAAATGCTTGTTTCATTTGGTCCCAGCTGAAAATACTGTTTCCTTCAAGGCTCATGAACCGCCTAAGTGATAGATCTTTCAGTACGGAAGGAAAAAGCCTCAGCTTTTGTGCATCAGTAGTGTAATCAAAGGATCTGCAAACTACCTAAAACTCAAACAGGAATGTGTCAAGGTCTTCTGAAGTCAAACCATGTAAGTTTGGCAGATTATTAGGGTTGATGTTCTTCATCCTGGCATCTCCAAGAGGTATACTGATGGGAAAGGAGAACAGTTCCCTAGGTTCTTCATCTTCTTCTGCCATAGTAGTGTTTGAGCTAGAGCCAGCAAAGAAGTTGTCTAGGTTTGGATCGTAGCTAGAATCAGTTTCTTTTATGAGTTAAGGAATTCAAATTGAGAGTTATCAGAACTGTTGTTGCTCATAGGATGGGCAGGTAGGAAGCATCCAAATCTATCTCTCTGTCGTCTAGGCATTCATGGTAAAAAAATATGTCTTTCTGGTTGGTTTTGTTTTTTTCAAAGATGTCTCCTAAAGATTAAGCACCTCCCCGGCAACGACGCCAATGTTAATTTTTGAGCATTAATTCAATATACTCTAGGATCTTTACTGAGAGAATAACATGTACAGCATATAAGGTATAACAATGCATATCAATCACACCAAGAAATCACATGAGACAATAGACACACAGAGTTTCACTGGGGAAAACCATAAAGGTGAAAAACCCCACAACTTCCTCAGAGATAGAAAGAGAAATGTTACAACCAAAGTACAAGAGATAGTCTTCTCCTAGCAGCTGATCCTCCTCCTCACATGTGCACCACTTTCCAAGTGATGGAAGAGTGAGTAAGTGAATGATCAAATAGAGATCTCCCGATCTCTATTTATACTTGTCCTGTCTTGCCCAATAAACCAGTGGGGACGACTTGTCTAACTTAGCCTAATAACCCATGGTTACATTAATCTGGGCCGACCCGTTACTAGGTGGTCTAATAACCCATCAGTAAGTTACAACACTTGCGATAGTTGTTAATACAAATGACAACACTTCCGTATAGAGGAATAATACATCTTTATAGGAGTACAATAAAATACATAGCTGAAATACATTCCGAAGTTACATATACATCAACACTCCCTCTTAACTAGGAAGGTATTTCTCGACATAGATCTGCTAGCAGAAAGATTCTTCTCTGGATCATCGTCATCGAATCATCGTCCTCGAATCATCGCCATCGTCATCGTTGCTGCTATCTCAATCAATCTCTGAATCTACTCATCATAGGAAGTTCTACAGAGCCAGACCTTTTTCATACTGGATGTAGGCCCACCACCTGTTGGTCTTCATCATCACTGGCCATACTGTGGAATCCTTAGGACTTATTACGTGCTTCACAAAACCTCGCAAGAGCATCCAGGCTGTTACGAGCACGCGGCTCTACCTGTCGGATCTCCCAGGGCTGTATTATATGTGACTGTCACAAAACCTTAAAAGAGTGTCTTGACAAGCAAGATCTCTAAAGAGAATCTGAGGCCTTTTTCATCCTGTCCAGATCTCCGGGACTTATTACATGTGACCCCTACCACAAAACCTTAAAAGAGTGTCTTGGCAAGCAAGATCTCTAAAGAGCATCTGAGTCCTTTTTCATCCTGTCCAGATCTCCAGGGCGTATTACATGTGGTCATGGAAAAACCTCGAAAGAGCATCCCAGGACTGATTACGATCGTACTGCTCAACCTATCGGATCTCCGAGGGCTGAATTATATGCCATAGGACAAAACCTCGAAAGAGCATCTACCAGATATCCCAGGACCAGATTACATGCCATAGGCAAGACCTCGAAAGACTATCTGCAAATCTCCAAGGACCGGATTATATGTCCTCCCAAAGCAAAACCTCGAAAGAGCATTTTCTAGATATCCCAGGGCCACATTACATGCCATAGGAAAAACCTCGAAAGACTATCTACAAACCTCCTAGGGCTGGATTATATGCTTATCTGCACAACCTGTTCCACGGCCACAGAGTATCAACCTGATACTCACCATACATCATCCTGATCATCATCACTGCATCGTCCTGATGCATGTCATCTGGAGCAACATCCTGAAGCTCATCATCCATGATCATCATGATCATACAATGCATCCACCTGATGCATACATAGTATCTGCCTGATACATATCATCATACATGATCTACCTGATCATACAATGTATCCACCTGATACACATACAACTACATGATCCACCTGATCATATAATGTATCTACCTGATATATATCAACATACATGATCTACCTGATCATACAATGTATCCTCCTAATACATCTATAGATACATACACATGATCCAACTGATCATACAAATCATCCAACATGATGCATACATACATATAAATGATCAAACTGATCATATCCAGCATCCAATATGATGCATATACATATACATGATCCAACTGATCATACAAAGCATCCAACATGATGCATACATACATATAAATGATCCAACTGATCATATCCATCATCCAACATGATGCATATACATATACATGATCCAACTAATCATATCTAGCATCCAACATGATGCATATACAGAGCAGTAAATGGAGCATCGTCCTGATGCTCATCATCTAGCACTTACATCCACAGCCATGGGAAGGATCCTCCTCTCACCATGCTTGGAATGGCTTCCAGCAAATATGTCCATCACTTCTTCCTCAAAGTGTCGTCAATCTAAAGAACACCAAGCCTCTCTCCGAAGTAGTCAAACTTCACTCTAGCTAGTGGTTTCGTTAGCACATCTGCAACCTACTCATTCGTCGCAACATATAGGAGCTTCACGGCTCCTCTCTACACCATATCCCTGATATAGTGATATTTTATCTCAATGTGTTTCGACCTGTCGTGGAACATTGGGTTCTCAGACAGCTTCACACAACTCTGGTTGTCACAAAAGATACCAGTAGCGTCCAACAGGAGATCAAATAACTCAAACAGTAGCTTCCTCAGCCATACTGCCTCACAACTAGCTAAACAAGCTACAACATACTCTACCTCGGTTGTACTCAGTGCTACACAGGACTCCTTCCTGCTAAACCAAGATATCACACATGATCCCATACTGAAGCAGCACCCATATGTGCTCTTCCTATCTGCAGCATTACCTGCCCAATCTAAATCAACATAACCCTGTAGATTAAACTTTTGATTCGCATCATACTTGATCCCATAATCAATTGTACCCTTCAGGTACCTCAGAATATGCTTTATAGCAACCAAGTGAACACCTATGGGATCCATCAGGAACTGGCTCAACGTGTTCACCGCAAAGAAAATATCTGGTCTAGTGTTCGTTGGGTACATCAAGGACCCAATCATCTGACGATACACCGTGCCATCAACCGGATCAGATGAAGCATCACATAGAAGCTTCAGGTTCGATGCCATAGGTGTGGCCATGGCCTTGCAGTCCATCATCCCAAACCTCTTCAGGATCTCTACTACATACTTCCCTTGTCCAAAGAAAGATTCCATCTGCACTCTGCCACACCTCCATGCCTAGAAAGTAGTGCATCATACCCAAGTCCTTCATCTCGAACTCGGCAGCAAGCTTCCTCTTGGTATCGGAAATCAATCCATCATCTCCTGTGACAAATAGGTTATCCACATACAAGAGTAGTATCACAGGATTGCCTTCCTCAACCTTGTAGTAAAGGTTGGAATCTGCTTTACTCTTAGTAAAGCCCAAACTAGATAGAAAGTTGTCTATCCTACCATACCAAGTCCTAGGAGCTTGCTTCAAGCCCTACAAGGCTTTCTTCAGTCTGCACACATATGACTCCTTATCATGTGTCTCAAAACTGAGTGGCTGCTCCACATACACTTCCTCCTCGACTACACCATTCAAGAAAGCTATCTTGACATCCATCTGGTGTATCTTCCATTTCATCACTGTAGCCAGATCAAGTACTGATCTGATGGAAGTGTATCTGGCTACAGGTGCAAAAGTCTCTTCATAGTCTATTCCCTCTTTCTGAGAGAAGCCACGAGCTACAAACCTCGCTTTGTATTTTTATATGCTACCATCTGCAGCATGCTTGATCTTATAGATCCACTTGAAAGTCACAACAGACTTCCCTTCAGGTCTTGGGACTGCATCCCAAACATCATTCTTCATGATCGATTGGTACTCCTCGATCATGGCGTTCTTCCTGATTCCTGGGAACTTCAATATCTTCAATAGATAACTTTGTTGTTGAACAAATGTTGTAGTCCTTCTTTTGTAGGTGATGATATACGATCTTTCCTACAAAGCAAGTTAAATTGCATGATTAGAAACATCTCATAGTTTTGAGAACAAATTCTTACCCATAAAGAAATATGTCATACAGTCATGCAATTAATTTAGCCAATGCTTCGATACAACATTTATCCATATCCCATAACTTTCTAGATGCCTTCCAATCTCTACCAGAACATTGTTAAGAGTTTGCACTACTCCCAATATGTCAGCAAAGAGGTTTCATTCTAGATAAATAGCAATGGAATGTTGTATAGTGCCATAGGCCACTTACCCATCACATGCATATTAGTAGTATATTGTTCATTAATGCAATTATTCTAATATGCATAATTCACACCCTAAGTCTAGGAACATAAGCATATGCATCATTGAATAACATTATTTTAAACAAACAAGTATGCAAGAAATGACAATTCAAATACTTATCTTTGTTTGGTTGTAGGGTGGACTACCTCTCAATATTTGCTTCCTTGCAGGAACTACTAGAGTGTGCTCCCTCTTGATCTTTGCTTCCTGGATTACCTATCATTGAACTTATATCCATCCTCGATCACTATGCATGCTTACTAGTATCATCATTGTGTCATCCTTGAGATCTCATACATAATCATACATTCATTAGTATAATCTTAATACTATCAAAACACAATAATCTTAAACATGTATAGTCATGATCATTTCAAAAACAGATAATATAATAAGCATTAGCATTCAAAGTTTCAAGGAAGACTTCTCTTACTCATGCATATTCATATTTGACTATAGGACTCTTCTAGTTAGTCATATCATCAATCAAGGTAAGAGACATAATATGCATAAACCCTAGATTACTCAACCTTGTAACTTCATGAGTAATCATTATCAATCATACAAAAGTATAAGATCATTTGATATAAGAAAAACACACCTGGTCATCATATTTGCTAGTTATGTCTAGCAATGTTTCCTTGTTTTCTTCAATGACCTACATATCTCATAAGTTAACCTTTGCAAAACCAAATTATACATACCTCTATGTGATCCATGACTATGTATGAATCTTTGTCTTCATGTCACCATAGCATGTTCAGGTTTTCCCTTTAATTTGTACAATCCTCCCTCTTGCTCTCCAATCACTACTGCATCATCTATAATTTTACCCTTTGGCCACATTAGGACTTGGCCATCTACAAATGCAACCCTCATGCCTTTGGAATCCAATGCAAATATGGAGAGTAGGTTCTTCTTGAGCCCAGGTACATATAGAACATGTTTCATCTTCAAAGCCTTCCCAAAGTCTATGTTGTAGGAGGCTTCACCACTTCCTTTGATAGGATATTGATAGTCATCCCCAAGTTTCACCTTATGGGGTGACTCATGTTCAGATAGAATTGCAAAAGATTCTTTAAACCCAGTCATGTGTTTGGAAGCCCCACTATCAATAAGCCAATCATTAAATCCATGAGAGATGGTACCTATGACAGAAGAGATTAGAACATATTCATCTTCACTAGATAAGTCATCACTTTCTGCTCTAGCCTTCTTCTTGGGAGGTTCATCATCCTCAGCCGCATGAGCATGATATCTCTTCTTGTTGCCTTTCTTCTTTTTGTTGAAGTTGTTGTCCCTTTTGTTCTTGGGACAATTTACAGCAAAGTGTCCCTTCTCATTACATGTGAAGCATCTCATATCTTTCCTATTCTTTTGGTGGGTGTGAGAGGATTTCTTGTAATGAGAGTGCTCCTTCTTAGGCTTTCTTCTTTTGGTGTGAGCTGTGAGAGCTTGATCTTCACTTCCCATCTTTTCTTCTCGGGATACAAGCCTAGCCGCTTCTTGTGAACATTCCTCCCATAGTCTACTGAAGGAGATCAACTTCCTTCTTGCACAAATTCCTTGAATAAAGGAATCCCATGACCTAGGTAGGCCATTCAGAGTGGTCATGACAATTTCACCATTTCATCCACAGCTTCAAGTTGTTCCTTGATCTGAGAGACCTTGGAGAAATAGGATTGAATGGTCTCTCCATTCTGAAGCTTTACCCCTTTCAATTTATTCCGCAGAGTCATCTTCCGATTTATGTTCTTCCCTTCAAATAGCTTGGTCAAAGAGTCAAACATTGCCTTGGGTGTCTTTAGAGATGACACATGTGGGATGAGATAGTCTTTAATAGAGTCAGCAATGATCTTCTTTTCCTTGACCAAGTTCTTCTTATGTAAGGCCTTAGCCTCTTCTTCCTCTGGGATAGGGACCTCTTCCCTTATGTAAGTATTCAATTCATTTTCATCTAGGATTAACCCAATCCTATACTTCCATGATCAGAAGTTATCAGCCCCTTCAAGCTTATCCTCAAGCTTGGTGTGGTGAGGCATCTTTAAAAAGTACTTCAAATGTAAATAGAAAAGATTTAGGTCTTATCACTTGATTTGCTCAAAATTGGATCTTGTCCCGGATTAGGGTTTGTCAGAGAAACCCTAAAAATTCAAACTTCGAATTTCAAACTTCTGAAAGGATAGAAAGATGCGCCTTGATGAGTTGATCAGCCAAGTATATTCAGAATTTGAGATCTGCAAAGTTTCACCCTTCATAAATGCCTTTTAGTCTTCCTAGATTCACTAGGGAGGACCCTGAATTAGGGTTTGAGTTTCTCGGAGCTTCACCCAACCAAAAATCTCGATCCAAAGCTCTAAACTTCGATTTTTCCAAGGAGCTTCCAGCTATGTCCTTAGAATTCAGAAATTCCTATTTTTGTGGAAACCCAAAATTTTAGGCCCAAAACGGAAAGTGCCCAGAATTGAATTTTGATTGGACAGAAAGATTCTCCGTGATGATTAGAGTCAATCTACCTTACTTCTTTTCCAAAATCTGTGGAGAGAAACCCAATAAACAAGAAACCCTAGTTTCTGCCACTACACAATGTCTTCTTCTCAGGGAAGCTCTGATACCATGTTAATTTTTTAGCATTAATTCAATATACTCTAGGATCTTTACTGAGATAATAACATGTACATCATATCAAGTATAACAATGCATATCAATCACACCAAGCAATCACATGATACAATAGACACACAGAGTTTCACTGGGGAAAACCATAAAGGTGAAAAACCCCACAACTTCCTCAGAGATAGAAAGAGGAATGATACAACCAAAGTACAAGAGATAGTCTTCTCCTAGCAACTGATCCTCCTCCTCACATGTGCGCCACTTTCCGAGTGATGGAAGAGTGAGTAAGTGAATGATCAAATAGAGATCTCCCGATCTCTATTTATACTTGTCCTGTCCTGCCCAATAAACCAGTGGGGATGACTTGTCTAACTTATCCTAATAAGCCATGGTTACATTAATTCGGGAAGACCCCTTACTAGGTGGTCTAATAACCCATCAGCAAGTTACAACACTTGCGACACTTGTTAATACAAATGACGACACTTCCGTATAGAGGAATAATACATCTCTATAGGAGTAGAATAAAATACATAGATGAAATGCATTCCGAAGTTACATATACATCAACAGCCAAAAAGTGGTGAGCTCTTAGAATGGGTTCCTAATGAGGGAAGCTAGACCAGGAGCCTGCTTTAATTATCAACTCGGGGGACGTACAAACTTAAGAGGTGCTAACACTATATGTGCTCTAAAGGATAGTCTTCGTTGTGTTTGGGGTGTTGGTACAGATCTTATATGTTTATCTAATCAAGAAGAAGGTGAGCTAAAGAGATTTTAAATCTATAAATGACAAGTCCCTATGTTAAGAAGTTTAAAATACTGAAAGCAGTAAATCTATACTATGAATTAAATTGCTTAAACTTGGAAAATTTATTCTAGAAATAAAAGACTGAAAGCTAGGATTCTAATCTAGGAATCAAATGTTGTCAATCAAGTGCATAATACTAGAAGTCTGATCTAAAATATTCGGATTCTAAAGACCAAATTCAGAACGCAAATATCTAATGCTACGAATTAATCAATCTTTATTTATTTGGATTAAACACTAAGGCGTGATGATCATTAAATCAATGAACTGAAAATAATTAACCTCTATGATCTAAGTCTGATAAAATAAATATGCATGAGCTTTCTGGATCTAAATCATTGCCTGAGAACCGATATGAAATGTATGAAAACGGATGTCAAAATATGCGTGCGCAGAACACAGCTACAGGACTACAAAATGTGTCCTACCGAACTACAGAATGAGTGTTGATCAACTATAGAAAATATGTTGAACAAAAATAATCTTTTAACTGAAATAAAACCATACTATTCAACGCCATCAAGGTATCTTCACACATGATAAGAAGTAAATCAATTCACAACATAAATGGAAAATACCTTAAAATAGAGGAAAGCTCCTGACTTACATGTTGGAGGGTCCCTCTCCAACCTGTACTCAGGAGTATAGAAAACTTATAAATGCAGGTTGGAAAGTAACATCAGTCTTTTCATTAACATAATAACTTCATGGTTCAAAAATAGTCTTGCAATACAAGTTCTCTCTGCAGTAGAATGTAAAAACAGTAATTCCACAAAATAGCAACAGGACCCCCTCACTACCCGAGAGGTCCATATATATATGCCTCAAATTCTAACCTAACTACTTGCTTTAATCGCCAATCCTGTTGAACAGGAGTTCTTCTCTATAAGTCAAGGAAAAAGGGCATTGAGCCTTGCATGGTCCTTCAGTCTCTCAACTAGATTTGTGTGTTGTCCCTTAGTGTACCTGCGCCTACTCCAACATACTCGTTGTCATGTATTAGTTTATAAAAATGCCCTTTAAGCATAAAAAGAATAATCTAAAAACATCTTCATTAAATAATCAAAGTAAATCATTAACCCACAAAACAAGTGTATTTCCTTCATCATATCCTGTGTTTTACTGTGGCAAAAAGGCTATAGGATACCTATAATTTGCATTCATCAGTACTTATTTGAACCTTCAAAAACCAAAATATCTTCACAAAATCCATGGTTGAGCACAAAAATACTGATTGTTGTCCATAACCAAGGGTAAGAATGGATTTTTCCTTCTGTTGTCCATAGTAAAGGCCCTAAAATCTACCCTTAAATCGATGCTTTAGGTTTGTAAAGGTGATGTTCTGCTGGTACACAAACAATATAGATTTATGAAGGAAAGGCCTGAAATAAACTGAATGAGGGTGACTCCTTGACTATTGTTGATATTGCAAACCACTGAAATGTCTCCAATGATGCTAGCACTACCCTAATATTGCTAGAACATACCTAAAAAACTAGCACATGAAATCATAGACGTCATACCAGCTTCACAAAACCCTCTGAAAATGGGTGAAGTCCTTCCCAAAGTGTTGAGTAATGGGACATGTCACTAAGATTGGGTTGCGACCTAGGGAAAAAATCCACAAAAGTGTGTCCATAATGATAACACAAAATCCTAAAATATCCTCCTAGAGAGTACTCTCCACCAAAAGTGCAACTTGTCCTATTAAAAAAGGGTCCATCAAGTAACCTCCTTAACAAACCACTTCATGCCCTTAATAAAATATTATAACCACTGCAAAGGCAAGTCATAAAAATATGGCCACCCTCAAAAGTTATGCACAAACTTATTCAACCCCATCGAGCACATAAAGGGGCCTATAACCAATATGAGTGATGGTTGTCAAAACAACTCCAAGATGCAACAAATAGCTAATAGGTTCCACAATAAAATATTGGGGTAGAGTTCCTCCAAGTAAAGGTGGCTTGAAGGGGGCACAACTCATTAGAAACTTTCACCAACCTAGTTCATAAGGGCTCCTTGTTCCGAGAGAAAATGCCTTCGTGTATATGGGTATTAATCTTCAATTTGCATGGATACATCCAATGAAATAGTGATTTAAACCCAGTGAAAGTTTTTTCCATCCACTTAAAAAAATAGCGATATGCAATGTGTATTATACTACTGAGAGCTTTTATGAACAAGGATTTTTTGTACACCATGGATACCTCTGGAAAATTGTAGTATGCTTACCAGGTACAATACTTGATACATGATTTAGATACGGGTGCTTCTCCTCCTTACTTGAATACTAGATCAAGATAGATTCATCCTTCATTCATGTTCATAATAAAGACTGCAATTTCTCGAAGTTTCCAACAATATCTTCTTCCTTCTCTTTAAATATATCTCAGGATTTAACTCTATGATAAGTTTTGTAGAGTGATGTGCACTGATTCATAATTTCTTGAGCCACGAACCTTGGTTTCCATGAAAAGTGTGATGTCTACTGTTGTAAGTGATGCCAAAGGATACATCTTAGAAAAACCATGATTTACAAGTACTCTAAGTTAAGACCGGGCTCGGCTGCAAGGAATATAGGGTTGTTCATTTGTGGATACTAGCATGGGATATTCTACACACACAATGCATCTTTCTATGCCTTCAATATCCTGTATATGAAGGTGCAGTCTTCAACTGAACAATTTTTTACAATTCTTTTAGATTCCCCATTGAACCACAAGTTAACAACAACCAATCAAGGGAGAGCAATTTATTTCTTTGTTTTAATAGGCCTAGAGATGACTCAAGGTGCTCTTTTATACTAATGATGTTAGGCTTTAGGACATAAAACCTTTGTTGTTTTGTAAGGATGCATTAGTTGATATTGAAATTGCGTTTTCTTACGGATGGGAAACACTTGAATCTGTAGGTGCATAAGTCACCCTCCATATGCTGGAATTGAATATGCCTTACAAGCAATTAAAGAGATGAACTTTCTAGGTCTATCATTTCTACTTATATGTTCTTAGATTATCTTCAGAACTGCAGGTTGAGATGCATGTGTCATGGCCTATCTTTTGGGAAGACCTCATTGCTTGATGTATAATTCCAAGACTCTCTTTCATGATGGCTTGTTTCTTGAAAATGTTGATCTATATGCTGAAATAATAGAGAGGACAAGAGAATCCCCTATTTTTTTATGCGCAACACTCAAAGGAATGGGTTTTATTATGAATCCAAAACTATACAAAACGTACAATTTAAGATGCATCTTTTCCCAAAATGTAGGTACAAGGCTTTTTTTGTTGATTCATTGCCCAAAGCTGATGTAATGATGTTTCTGCCACCCAAAATCAACCCAGGTTTTATTTCAATGCCATCTAGACATATCCCTTTGATGTTGACTATGCCCAGCCTACAAGTTTCACTTCAGAACTGATTTTGTTGTTGCTGCATGCCTAGGTCTGATTCTTTAGGGCCTTTCAATGCCCAAAACAACCTCTTTCATCAGGGCACACTCATACAAAAATGGGTGTAACAATAGGTAAACTGAAAAATATTTCTTGCATGTCTTTTTTGAAGTGAGCATTTAAATTTTGAGATAAATATTCTTTTTTCCTTGGTAATTATGACAGATAAAACATTTTATTGATTAATGTAGATAAAACTTTAATTCCCTGCTTATGCTACCCCTCGCTTCTCAGAAAGATCAACATCTTCCTTGTACAAAAGGGAAAAAGTTGATCTTGTTGTTAACAGTGACAAGGTTCTATGCCCTATTCTAGGTCTTCAATTTGTCTACTACTTTTCACATTCTATCAATTATGATATCTAAATATGAAATGATGCATGGCTTGCATTCTGCACTTTCTTAGTCTACAAAATATTCATATTTGGGCATTTTCCTTTAATGTTTATTTACATCCACGATCTGTCAAGCTAAGCATACGTTCTTCTGTATCCTTTTCCTGGAGACTTACCAGAGTTTCTAATCAAAACAAGTTGTCTTTATGTCGGTTCAACATCATCGATAACATTCCATATCCTATTGTCAACTGTCTTACATCTCTTAGATAAACCATACTGCAAGGGTAAATTGAAAAATGTTTCGTATATCTCTTATAGGAAGAATGTGTTTAAGATGTGGGATAAATACTATGTTTTACCTTAGTAATTGTGATCATTAAAACATTCAAATCTTTTAATGTTTACATGTTAAAATTTTTACTGCCCCTGCTAAGAAATATTGACAATTCCTTGTACAAAAAAGAAAAATATGGATCAAGAGTATATCCTTTTTTCATAATTTGTTCACTACTTAAGCAAATTACCATGGCTAGGTTTTGTTCCCAATTCTAGGTCTTCAATTTGTCTACAACTTTTCATGTTCTCTCCCTTATATGTAAAAATGACATGTGTGTAGTTTGCAATCTGCACTTTCTAGGTCTACAACAAATTCAAATTTGGGAATCTGTCTTTCATGCATTTTTTTGTTTATGGTCACTACTGCTACCAAAATGTGTGAGCAACTTCTAAGTTTTGTTTCCTTATTTTTCTTGAATCCATGGAATAGCCCCTGCTCAAGAAGATTGACAATTCCTTGTACTAAAAGAAAACGATGGTTGAAGAGTACATCCTTTTTAATTGCTCACTACCAAATTTTTTATTGTGGCTAGGTTCTGCGATGAATTCCAGGTCATCAATTTGTCTACAATTGTTCATGATTCGTCTCTTGTATGTAAATATGAGATGGTGTGTGGTCTTTTGTCCCTTATATGTAAATATGACATGTTGTGTGGTATGCATTCTGCAATTTCTTGGCCTACAATAGATTCAAGTTTGAGGATTTGTCTTTTAATTTTTTTTTGTTTTATGGTACTGGTGCTACAAAAATGTGGGAGGAAATTCTAAGTTTTGTTCCCTTATTTTGCTCAAATTCGTGGAATAATATCTCATGTTGTTTTTTGTGCCGCCAAGTATTTCCTGGGCATACTTATTTGAACAAGACGTGCCCTAAAGGGCTTCTTTGCTTTGCAAAATTGAAATAACTTCATGTTTCTAGGCATTTCTCTTTGTGTTGGAGAATTTATGTGTAGGAAATCAGTTCACGTGAGCATTCTATGTTGTTCTCATAGTCTCCAAACTAATTTTTCATTTTGTACTGGCATGGAACTTTTCCATCTTTGAAGTCATGGTTCAATTGTAATCTCATTTCTGCATGTGATCCTTCTACATCTATGCATGCATCTCTTTGCCTTGCATATATTTATCTATATGTATATTTGATAACACTAGAAATTATTAAGTGTTGCACAACAACTTACCTCTTTTCCCTGATTCTTTAAAAGGTACTAGCTCAAAATTATTAAGTGTTGCACAACAACTTACCTCTTTACCATGGTTCTTTAAAGGGTGCTAGCTCAATGGTAGAGCATCTGCATTACAATGCAGAAGGTTGGTCGTTCAATTCCACTGTGTCCTCCCATAAATAAATAGAATATAAGATATTGTAGTTTATTTTTAAGAACAAATCTTTAATTTACTTTTCTTAAATGATTATTTGTTTTTTATACATTGTTTTATATATTGTCTCTATAGAGACAAAAGTGATACAATCTTTTGGAGAGACAATATCTGAGACAATACCAACTTTATTTTTGTCTCAACTTGAGACAATATGGTTCTTTATAGAAACAATATTGTTTATAATTGATGTATTTTATATTGTCTCTATAGAGACATTAGTTTAAGACAATAATTTAAGACACTCGCTTAAAGACAATATTTAAGACAATACATAACTTTTTTTTTTGTCTTAAGTTGAGACAATTTACATAAATATTGTCTCAAAACCCCCCTATATGTAGTAGTGACAAATCTCTCCAATATTGTCCATTTTATGTGATCTTATCACCAATTTGCGAGATTGAGGTTCAGAGATTCCCAATTGTATCTTGATGCCCCGTCCATTGTACAATCACGACAACTCATCAACAATTTCCACATGTTTTCATCGAAAGCAATAGTCTATCTCATGACATGGAGATGTGGCAATAGATTTATAACTGATGCTATCTCTTTTCCCAAAATTTCATGATTTGATATGCTGCGATCTGGTTAAAAATCTCATTGTGGCATTCAACCTCCACATTCTCTGGCACAAAACTGGTGGCATTCAACTAACCTTGCCTTCAAAACCTTCGTGGAATACTTTGCCTTCTCTTACGTGGAAGCACTATTTAATGACTTCAACAGTCTTCAGCATTCCAATTATAACACAAAACCTCCATAATCGATTTTTTTTGTTGCATCTTAGTTAGCATTCATGGATGATGGGGATAAGCAGTGTTGAAATTTGACGGGTAAATAGCCGTCATTTGTCATTTTACAACTCAAAATATTGCCATTTCATAAAATTAAAAGTCATTAATAAAGTGTGAATTTTAATTTCACCCATCATTTTGAAGTGCATTTTTATTTTTACACTTCATTAATATCTATACCCAAGGCTTATACATACATACATACATACATATATATATATATATATATATATTTCTGTTTCTAATATGGAAATTTTGATTTTGTCATCGTCTTAGGTAAACTTGATTTGGGCATGGTATTTTTGGCCCATGGTATTTGGTGGCTCATGGTAATGTCCCATTGTATTGCTTGTGAAGAATCCTATTTAAAGGTTTTGAGGCTTTGAGGATAGACCTTCTTTGTCATTATATTTGTGCTTGGTTTAATGTTATTTTTTTTTGTTTATTGTATTTTTGTAAACTTTTTATTTTTGTATTGTATGAGGTAAGATATGAGAATTCAATTTTTCATATAGTTATTATAAATGTTATTTAAAAAAAAACAATTATTATTATGACGGGTAACGTTAAATTTCAACCCTAGATGACAAAATCTTCAAAATAATAATTTGATGATTGAAAACAGACTTTTTTTTTTTACGTAATATCTACCTATCAAACCACAAAATTTTTAAACCAAATGATTAAAGTATGGTATCCCATTTGAAAATTTGTTTTAATGCAAAAAAAACGATTATTAATACAATCCAAAATCATTTATTTAAGACAACATAACAAATAAAACATAATTTCCCCTTTTCTTTTTGAAATTTGCAAATTGTTATTGGAAAGCTGATTTTGCAAAGATAAATATAAAAAATTCCAATAAATATGATGAATAACATAGAGTTTAATCAAAGTTTTTAGTTATCCACTTAAGAAAGTCTTACATGATATGACTTTTTGTAAAATCGACACTCCAATATATAGTTCTAATCCTCTTAAAAGTATTGAATAATTTTTTAAAATAGATCAATAATCAATCTTTATACAATGTTCTTTTATTGGAAAAGACTTTATGAATATTGAAAATTCAATAAATTGGTATGCAAGATCTTAAAGTAAGATATAATTACTTAAAACAATGAACAAAACCCACCAACTCATAAAAATTAAACTTTTTAAAATTACCTTGTCATTCTAAGATATGAATTTGACCTTGACTTATAAAAAGATCAAATTTCATAATGATTGCATTGTGAAACAAAAGAAGGTCTCCTTCAGGCTTCAAATTTGAAGCCTTCAGGGCCCTTCAGAGGCCATTTTGCACATCATAGAAGACCACTTCAAATTTTACCGTGCAAAAAAAAATTAATTTCAGGGTAAGCCCTTCAATAATTCAATTAACCACTACTGTTGAAAATTGCAACAGAAAGGTAACTTCAAATTTCACCCATCGATAGTTTTCAGTGGGAAATTGAGAATACGACTACTAACTAGGTGACTTGGGAGTGGGACTCGATTACTCTCCAATATCCACATGTTCGATCATTGATGGATCATGGACCATTGGGCCTCTAATAATATCATTGACCAGCTTACGTGGATTGGCTTGCACTGTGCAACCCATGGCTTGAACGCTTCTAAGTTCTCGTGTTTGTAGCGAGTGCTTACGTATTTAACACATTTAATGGCAGCAACAACTTTATTAAACATGGTTGGTGGCTCATACGTGTTGTTGGCAGCAGGCTTACCAAGTTACTAGTTATCACATACCAATTCGTGAATTCTGACTCTGTGAGTTAATTAAGTATTCAATGTATAATATATTATGTTAATGTGCCCCGAATTTGGCATTTCAGACAAAATCCACAATCCATAAACTTCTTGTAATGTTGCAGGTTGCTGCTCCCACTCGTGGCCCCTACCCACAACCCTATGTTTTCTTTGTTGTATCAAGTTAATCCTACTGTCTACGGCTCCGATCCTCGCACCCTGTGTTTTCCTTGTTGTATCAAGTCAATCATGCGGCTCTCGAGTCTCACCTTGTGTTTTCTTTGTTGTATCAATTCAATGCTCAAATTCCATGCTTCCATGGCTCCAACCATCAATATATAATATTATAGGAATACAAACAAGCTTTTTCTTATACCCCTACTCCACTGTGATAGAGCTACTTCCAAGTTACACCTACCCTATCTCCTCCAATCCTCCAGGAGAGTTCGCAGAGCGAAGCTACAAATGCTAGCCTGCCATAAACATATATAAAGAAAATCTTTTCTTTGAGGAGCTCAACTTCAAGGTTGACTGGATTGCTGACATCTTATGAATTTACAGGTATGTACATCATTTTATCCATTCATGATCCCATCAAATATTTAAAAATTTGTTATTTGATTAAAATTCTATAACTTCAAAGTTCAAACACAATATTATTATTTGACTGAAATTTTGTTACTTCAAATGGGCCTTGAAGGATTCAAATTTGAAGCCTGAACTCGAGAGTGGATTTGTCACAAATATCCGTCAGAGGCTATTTAGAATGACATGTATCAATCCCCAACTGTAGCAACAGCAACAATTGCTTCTTTCTTCATATGTTCTATGTATATGCATATGATTCCATGTGCTCCTTGCCTTGCCCTATTTTCCATTGTCGGTCGATCGAAGCTCTTGAGAATTTAGCTGCCCATTAACTTTTCTGAAATGGGGGAGACAAGGAAGACCATTGTTTTCACTCTGAAACCGAGTGCTTCCCCGTCCAGCTACCACTGGCCATGGTTGCAGCCCTACGGGAAACAAGTGTGCGCACTGTGCCCCTCAACTTTACCAAAAAGACTAGGGATTTGGGGAAGTTCCCACTCTGCCAACCTCCATGCATCTAGTTAATGAGTCAGATCAAGAATCCAGACTTTCTATCTAAAACTGTATTGCATGAGCTATTTTCCCCAATTGCTTAGTCGTCGAATCAACACCTTCCTCTAGCACACAGTTTAAGATTCTTGGTATTTATTAATATGAAGACCCCCGATGCTACTACACTTGCAATCCCAACTAGCTATCAAATTTCAATATGATTGAGAATATACAACAACATATGGTGAAGGACAATGCTGAAAGCTGGAAATTTTCTTAGAACACCCAGTGCCCACTCTTGTGTTCAACTGTATGAACTAGGACAAAAATGTTTTTGTAATCTTGATTTTTAGAATGACAGTGCTACTTTAACTTTTGATTTTGTTGCCCTTATCGGCTGGTCTGGATTAGAACAGGAAATTCAACCATATAACAAGAACTTCATCCATCTATGCATCTCCTCTCTACTTGGTCTACCTATGTTTTACGTATGCTTCACAATCCATCCTCTACTCCATCATACCATAGAGTTAGTATGTATAATGGGATCTAGGGGGAGGGCTATAGAGAAGAAGCATCCAGGGTCCTTAATCAGCTATTGAGAACAAAAGTTTCCTAGAGTCGGATAGTTCTCTTTGCTCAAACAATAACATAGCATGTAACATGTAAGGAGTGCTTAAACTTATTATATCCCAAGTACGTGTGGCATTCATAGTGTTGAATGAAAAATTAAAACATATATTGTTGTCATTGGCATTCAATTATGTTGTAGGGTACACAATTAGAGTGACAACGAAACTTGCTATTAGTTTTCAATCCAATCCAACTTCTTTGTTGAACTATTCTCTCTAATAGATTTGCATGAAGGAGGATTATAATGGCAGGTAACGTAGTTGTTTGATAGAGGTGCATCAAAGTGAATTATGGTCCTCAATTCAACAAAGAAACAAAATTTACCATTCAGATTCTTTCCCTTCACCTTTTTTATTGCCTTTCTGCATACATCTCTATTGTTCACTAATTTAGCAAAAGATATAGACTAGACTCAACGTCCAATGTTTTTTGCTTTTGAAACAATTTCTTCCTTTTTTTGCTTACATTATCATTTTTTCCATTGTTAAGTAGGCTAGATTTTATGTAGGCTAGAATTTATATTAGTTTGAAGAACACTAGTGATTTCCAAAGATTGAACTTTTCCAAGAATAAGCATCACATTGCTTTTAGAAGAGTTGAAGAACCTAATTCTTCATCAAGCTTGTACTATTCGAAGCAGCCTAGGAACCCATTTTAAGAGGCATTAAATATTATTATATTGGTTAAAAGTTGGATTGGAATTGAGCTAGCAAGCTAACTGTAGCTGCACTGATGCAGGAAAAAAGATCTATAAAATTAGTTATGGCAATTCACACTGAACATCTGGAAAGTGGATTTTCTATGTGTCTCCTAAGTTATGTTTCACTAATAAATTCCTCATGTTCAAGCAGATCATGAAAGAGTAAAATAGTATTAATTTTGGCTATAAGGATGAAAGTTGGATTGCGATGGGGTTAGCAAGTTAATTGTATTATTATACTGGTTAAAAGTTTAAGAGGCAAGATCAATTTGGGAAACTGCTAAGATGGAAAATGTGGCATAGTGGCCTAGAGACCAAGCCGCTAGATCGGGGTGAAATATGGTTGTGTTATATGACATATATAACGTTTAGTGCTGCCATGTCCACTGCAAAATAAAGTCTCTAGACTTTACTATTTATGTAAACAATGAAATTTTGATGTATTAGTACATTTTCAAATGAAAAGAATGACTTATTTTTAAATGGCAACATTGAAGGGTTCAATATCTCTAAGCCCTTCAAAGTGAAATGGGACCCCACCCTTCAAATTTGATCCCTAGTCTCCTTAGTCTTAAAACTCCATAATGATTTTCATAAGTACGGAGAAGATATAGCATTTATGATGAATAATGAAATTTGACAATATAGAAATGTACATAATGCACCCAGAGACAATTTAGAAAACATGAAACTCAAATTTTGCAAATTTTCTATGCACTAGCGATGTGCCTAGGATAATAGAAAACAGCAATAACAGTGCTTTACACATAGAACTGTTAACTGTTAACGACTCTCCATAAAATGCATATTCTCCATAAAATGCATCGGTGGTTATTTCTAGATTTTATTATTTATGCATTAATAATGCAATAATGCACCAAATCTAGTAGAAAGCATTGTTATCAGTGCAAGAGAAAACACATCGTTTCTAGTGCATAACATAATGCACCACTGAGTATCTTTGGTTTTCCAATTATAAATGTAATACCAGTTTTCCTAATCTATCCATCCGCAATAGGTTCACCATACAAAGAGTCAATGTCAATTTTTCTAGTGGTTGACAATGAGCCTAGCATACTAGAACGCGTCGTTCACTATGCTCGGATTGACGGTCTGGTGATGGTGCACCAGAAAATGCACTGATGAACGTTTAATTTTTAAATTACAATTGCATTAGCGGTGCATCTTATATAATTGAACGCACTACCAGTGATGCACCAACCAATTCATCATTGGCTAATTTTAGGTGTGCCTTACAATGCACTGGTTGCTCATTTTCTGTGGTGGATGGTGCGCCTTATTTAGAGGAACAGACTATTAGAGTTGTGTTGTAGGATACACCAGGTTGGAATTTAAATTCATCTTTTACCATCATATAAATTTTTTTTTGATGTTTTTGGTTCTTATACTTCTTTTCAAAGAACATTTTGTCAAAAAATTTGGCATTCGAAGTTTTTATGAGAAATTAAAACTTGGATAGTGAAGTTTTAATTAAAAAATTACCTTTCCATAGTAAAATTTTAATGATAAAATTTTAAGTTAAAAACTAAGCATTAACAATTATTTGCAACTACAATAAATATTGAATAATAATCAACCACTTTTCAAAATACCAACAAAGCACGATTGCAATACATCATTTTCAACATGTAAGCTAACAAATACATAAAAGCTCAATTTTCAAGTTTTGAACAATAAACTATAAACTACTAAAAACCTAGGAAAAATTGTGGGTTATTTTACTATGTTGAAACTCGGTATTTTTCAAAATTGTGGGTTATTTTACTATGCTGAAATTCAAATTTTTTCAACTAAACCTCATACTTAAAAACTTAATTTTCAAGTTTTGAAAAAAATGTAAATTCTACATAGTTATCTAATTCTAATTATAAATTTTAATGAAAAACGTGTAATATACATAAAACTATAAAAGTTTTAAATTTTAATGAAAAACCTGTAATATACATAAAACTATAAAGTACTATAAATCTATGTAAAATAAGGTTATTGATTATTTAAATATTTATAACCAATGATTGATTTTAAAATACTAAATCAAATTTGGAGTATTAATCAATTGTTCAATATACTTATTGAGAGCTAAATAATCAATTGTTGACATTGATGGCATCATGGAGAAACAACCAGCTGATAGAGGCAGCTGGGTAGTTAGACCTAGCCTCGGCAATCTCTGGAAAACACCACTAATACAAACTACATGGATAAATTGAAGGTTTCTTAGTATTTGCAAAGTAGTAATGGTATCCTCCCAAAATATAAATAACCTTCAGTTTGAGCACCTATTCTACTTTAGCTTTTTTAAATTCAAGGCCATCACTGCATGTTGTGATGCACACCTTCCCCTCAACCACAACCAATGTTTAAGGGAGAAGAGTTTTGTTGAGCCTGGAGGGACTGTCAATTGACCTTCTTGATCAACATACCCACATATTTGGAGACTAAATCTTCCCAATAGGCTCCACACAAATATGGGCCTTTTCTCTAAAGCTTGTAAAGAGACTTCGTAAAATCTCTGTCCAAAATTTCTTAATCCCTTTTAAATATATTCAACTTCATATTACTCTGTTTTGAAGTGCCATTTGTTAACGCTATGAGTATCTTGGGGTTTTACTATTTATTTGGTTCCTGCACAAAAATACAGTATTTAGTCTCAATTAAGCTTCTGGGCGTTAAATCTATTCAACAGGTGACTTCAATATCAGTCTCGGCACAAATATAAACTTCACAAGAGTTCAGATCTGTCCTTCCAACTTTAGACATATGGGTCTAGATAACAAAATATACGATTTGAATTTTTTTAATGATAGATCTACTAAATGGAAGTTTCTTCTTAAACTGAAGATTTCCACTTGATTTACCTAGGTAAATAATGGATCGTTGATCTTGTAGATTGATCAACGATTTACAAACTGATGAACGTATTTCAATATGGGCCAAAGATCTCTTGAAGTTGAGACTCCACACTTTCCAGATCTGACTTGCAAAACCTGCAATTTGTATTCAAATGATTTCTATAGACAGATTGAGTGAATCCACCATCCACAGGAAAATTTTAACTCAACAATTCATTATAGAGAAGAAATTGAAATATAGAGTAGAATGTTGATTCACAACCACACACATTATTTGTATTTGAATCAACACCAGAGAAAACCGAAGAAGCCAGAAAACATTGTTCACATACACGCATCATACCCTGAATGACTCAAAATCCTCTTTCAACAACTTTGCACATCGATCCTCACACTCACTTCCACACAGGCTAACCCCTTCTTTCATCATAGAAGATCAAATATATTCTAGAGCTCTGGGATAACTCAAACAACTAACCCAACTGAGCTATCTCAACAGATCCCCAAATCGAGTATATGTTCCTAAAACTCGGCAACAGACTACAATTTTTTCAACAAACTAATCTAGAATATCTCTAAAGATATCCCGCTGAAATGTTACATTAGTATAAAAATTTGAAAACTACTTCCTTAATAAATGGTATTGACCTCTTGGGTTAATCTCAAATACCATTTGATGCCCCTGCATCAGTCTAGGAGTTGTGAAGATGGTGAAGGTGGAAGAATACTCATTCTCGACAGGGTGGTATGAAACTATGAATTGCCTGAGGATACCAGTGAATAGATATTGGTGTTACTGCCACTTGAATGCCTTTGCAAATCTCGCACAAATAATAAACTGGAGTTAATGAGCGCAGACAGAACTTAATACTTTTAAGAGTTGTCATCACGACCAACACATAGCGTGTAGCTCATAGCTTTGTATGGAAAGTGAATACTTCTAAGTTTGGTCAACACTGCTCAACATATAGCTTCATGGGCAATCCGGTTATAGGAAACAGGAACCCAGCATGAGCTTTTACCTTTACCCTCCTAGGAAACTAATGACTTCTACAAAAATAATTAACTCTCAAAAAAACGTTTATATTAATTACTTACCAGTTTAGCTAGACGGCTTCATAAAAATTTTAGCTCTATTTGACGGGAAATTCCAACCCAATGCACTATTAATGATGCACCAATAAATGCATTGGTGTATATGATTCACGATTACGGTATTGGGATCATAGGTACAATTATCTAAAAATAACTGCGCCGCATTTGGCATGAACAATCTAGTGCATTTATATGAAATTAATGCACCAGACGTGGTGCGACCTGTAAATGCACTGTATTTATGGAGACCCGAGTTCCTAGGGAGAACCAAATTAAAGTTTTAATATTTTAAGTATACAAACCCGAATTTTAAAATTTAATTCATATAAAATTTAAATTGTATGATTAAAATTGATTTGCCTAGTGCTTTTCACGTTGAGGAAGCATGGTTGCTATGTACAATAAAAAAAATTATGTTGTTTGGAAGTTCCAAAATGGACATAAATCAATTTTGGGTGCTCACAAATTGGCAAGTACAATGGTTTTCTCCGCCAGGAAAATTTTTAAGGATCTATAAATTTCTTAAAGTGTAGAAACTTTGGAAAATCTTACTAATTATTAAATTTGAAACCATAAAATGTTTGGCAATTTTTTTGTAAAAATATTCAAATTTCTAAGGGATTTATATAGTTTTGGACATATTTGACAATTTATAGAGTAAAAAAAATTATCCCATGGAATTTGGGTGAATCATTTAAAAAAATGAAAATTGGTGAATCTTTTTTTGGAAAGAAAACATTGAAAAATATCCCATGGAATAAATTTCACCCCCAAAATTTTCCATGACGAGAACATTGTAGCACGAAACACATCTATAGATACTTGATCATCAATACTTGTATAACTCTACATAAGTATTGTCATAAAGTAAAAAAAATGATCTTACAATTTGTTTTTTTACGATGCATCAGTGCAATTGACTCAACAAGTGCATTCTTTAAGAAATAGTGCACTATGGAATTTGAATTTTTTTTTTGTTTTCTACAAAAATATTAACTTTATCTACATAAGTATTGTCACAAAGTAAAAAAAATGATCTTACAATTTGTTTTTTTACGATGCACGAGTGCAATTGACTCAACAAGTGCATTGTTTAAGAAATAGTGCAATGTGGAATTTGAATTTTTTTTTGTTTTCTACAGAAATATTAACTTTTTGGTGATTTGTTGAGAAAAGTGTTAGTGCGTTTATAGTTACATGGTGCACCAAATAGTGTATATATATTATGTTTTAGAATTTTAAATCATTTTAATGGGTGTTTTTTTAAAGCATTGGTGCTTATTGTTAAAATAAAACGCATTTGTGCTTTTATTTAGATAAAGCACATTGTAAAATTTTGAAATATTTTTAATTTTGGGAATAGAAAATATAAGATTTTTAGTGCATTGTTTGTAAACGCACCGATGCTTATGTCTTTGTTAGGAGCACCAATTGTTTTATTTTAGATTTTTTTGAAATCAAAATTTAAACTGATGTCATTTGAACTATTTGGTGTGTTTATAAATAATAAATCACACCAGTGAGTATATATAATGAGTGCACTAGAGATAAAACATCCGCAAAATCCTTCTGTCACTTGCCTCCACTATAAATGAATAAAGACAAATTTTTCTATTAGAGGTTCTTCTGAAACCTCCACTAGAAGGTGTTCTCCTTGTAGTGTTTGTATGAAGTTACTTCTTCCAAGATTTTGTTGTCATAGACTAAATTATGTAAGTGAACTTTCTATATTTGACTATCATAATTGTTATTTTGTAAGTGTTAATGGTCATACCCATGCTAAAGAAAAAATCCTTGATAATTTTTAGTTGCTTGTTGAGATCATAGGGACTCCTCACCATAAGAACAATATTATCAATGTTAATAGCAATGATGATGACTACACGAAGTAGAGTTGTGCTAAGATAACCTGCTTCTTCCAAGCAACCCTCTAAATTGTCCATACATATATACCGAAAAAGGTAGTGGATAGGGGAACAAATTTCTTAACGAATTACAACTAACTTCTTCCAACCAACACTCAACGTTCCTAAACTTGGCAATAACATTCTCATACAACATTATCACAACAACTCGCAATTCACAAGGAAATTTTAGCTCTTCTAATTTATTCCAAAAGTTAGTTCTCAACACCATGTCAAATGATTTTCTAAATTCAACAAAACAATAGGATACTGACTTTATTATTGCGAAAATCCTTCGAAATGATCCTAAACATAACAAGGTGGTCCATAGGTGAATGACATATCCAAAATATAACTAGTATTTTTATGTTCTTTGTAGCCATATGATGATTTTACTTTCTACAATAATTCCATATAACATGGCTAAAAGGGAGGTAATTATAATGGTTCTATAATTGGAGCAAAATTTTTATCCCTTTTTAAAAAATAGGAATCATGAGGCTTTGATTCTAGGGTTTAGGGAAACCCCACTTGACTGCTAATTTGAAGATCTTGTGGATGTGAAGGATGAGGATATGCCCTCAATGTTTTAATATTTCTACTTGGTAGCTTGTGTTGTCCTTAGGTTTCACTTTTGCAAGTTTCTTAACCCCAAATTCCATGTCTTCTAAAGAAAAAAAAATTCATGTGTAGAAAATATTTGAATGTTGTCTACTACATTAGGGGAGTTGTAAATATTTTTAAGATGGGAATTATAGCCCCTTAAGGGAATTGTATTGTTTTATTTTACTTTTACAAGTTAGCATTTTCCTTTAGAATTTCTTAGCATCCAACTTAGAATTAATATCTAAAATCTCGATCCACATGTGTTGATTGAAAGGTCCTTTCTTGCGAATACTAATATTATGAAAAATGTTCTTGTTTATGTAACAAGTTATTCCTCCAAACCCTTTGTAGTAGGATCTCTCGTTCCATAATACTAATATGAGGAAAATTCTTTGTGCTTATGTAACAAGTTATGCCTCCAAACCCTCTACAATAGGATCTCTTATTCCATACCAATCACAAGAAAAATGATTTTATGTTAGGGATGTTAGATTCTCGATGCTCCCAAGTTTCAACCAGCAATATAATATCAATTTCACACAGGATCTAACTTAACATGAGTCCTTTGCTCCATGGAAAGCCATGATTGTTCCAAGAGAGGATTTGATGTGTCCCAAATTCCTATGTATTTTTTTTTTTGTATCCTTGATAATTGTTTAAATCTATACCTTATTATTACCCATTTACATTCCTTCTTGGCTTCTTTTACCTTTTGAACTTCCTTTGGAATTAGGTCTTCATTTATAAATAAATCACTAACCCTTTTAGAGTCATAGTTTTACTAAGTGTGTCATATTTATGGTCATTAGAGATTACATTAAGGGTGTGTGCAAGAAGATGAGGGTCACTTTAGATGCAATGCTCCTTTTTCAAAACTTGTTCCTGATACATAAAAACATAACGCGTTTCTGATATTTAGCACCCGCCATGGTAAGACCCAAGCCTGACATGTCATTGGACATGTAGGATAGGTAACCATAACGCATACGTGTTATAGAACTACAAAACGCGTACGCATTATGTAGTTACGAAACGCATACGCGTTATTGAAATCTAAAATCAATTTAAATACACAGTCCCGACGACCCCCAACCACCCGCGGCGCTCACGCATCAGAAACGTGAAATAGGCCCTGGACGAGGACGGTTTGTGTGCCCTAAAGTATCGGTGGAGCTCAATTTAGCTGGAGGGGAGGCAAATTCACGGGTGGATTGTCATCTAATCAGGTAATTCATTAACCCATACAATTTTTTTGTCATTTCTTAACCTAAATTACTATTTTTTATTGTTTAAAACAACCTAGTTTTGTAATATTGATAAAATTGGGAATAACCCAATCTCTAATTCAATTCACATCTCCCTCAACCAAGATGAGTGAATAATTAAAATGAATCCCTTTTCAGAAACTCAAAAATTCCTAATCCAACCAAAAATAGAACTCCCCCCTTTCCACAATGTATCCATCTAAGTCACCCGACACGAGGACACAGGACACGAGTGTCCCCACGAGACACGGTGACCCCCGGAATTAGGACACGTAGGACATGTTTTATATACATATATATATATTTTTTTTAAATATATTAAAATTTAAAAATATAGACATATAGATCCAATAAAATTTAACATTTACAATTACAAATATTCAATAGAAATTACATTTACAATTGCAAATATGAAATATTCAATAGAAATTAGATCATTCACAAATCACAACGCATTTGTCATTCACAATCACAAATCACAACGAGACATTGAGACACATAGATGCATGTCAGAGACTCGGAACCATATTTCTCATTAAGTCATCAAAATCAAAATGTATTACATAGATGTCGGAATGCCACTGGGCATTGGCAAATGCCAAATAGACTAATAGACTAATAGTCTATAGTCTAATAGTAAATACAAAAAAGGAGTGGATCAAGATGGAAGAATCCCATCTGTCAATGACTCAATAGTCCTCCTCCATGCCTGAATCAACAAACTCATCACTGCCCTGATCCTCCTCGTCCTCCTCTCTGCCAATCTAACTAACTTACTTTTTAATTGTTAAATGTTTAATTTTAAGTTTTAAATGTATGTAAATGAATGCCATTAAATTGCTTACTTGAGTTTGATTTAATACATTTTCAATTTTGAAGAGACGTCATTATATACCATGTATATGTTTCTAATGATTTTCATATTGATGTCTTTATTGCAGTTGTGGCTATGGACACCAATGCCGAGATACTGATTGAGCTTGCCCACTTGAGGGGCATTAGTGAAGCTTTTAGTGGTGGTGACAGGATTCGCCGCTCGCTTGCATCAACCTTGGATGCAATTGTTGACACCATTTCATAATCTACCAATGTACTATATGATATTACATCATATAGAGAAAGAAAAAGACAACAATATACTGATGGGCTAGACTACAATGCAATAAAAAAGTTGAAAATATCCAAAGAGCTCATATTTGCATTGTTTAGGGACCCTCGGACGGGGGAAATCCCAAATGCAAACAGGCCGCATATCTCCATTGAGTGGTGTACATTTCAACCATTTGTTGATAACTGGATGGACAGATGGTACATGGTTTTTGATATGCCACCACACAACGACAGGGAAATTCCCTTATATTTCCTTCGAAAGATGTACGCAGAGTTCGTGTTGCATAAACACGTTAACTATTTTGACATCTTGCAGTTTCAGGGGATCGGTGGGGGGATGCCCCAAAACTGACCCAATGCGAGGCTTCGAGACCAGGATCGCCCTATCCCTGCACCTCGCAGGCAGTTGCCTGGGCCAGATGTCCCACCTGCACATCATATTATTCCACAGACACGGGATGCATTTTTGAGTTTGGCACGTGTGGTTGTTCGCCATGGCACTATGGTTCAACATATGGGTGAGGAAGGGATATCTGTCCCTGGTGTGGTACATACACCAGCTCGTCACCATGCAGGACCATCAACTAGTGCAGGACCATCAGGACCATCGACACATCCCCATCCTAGTACTGATCCTCACGAGTGCACATCATGTGGTCGTCCCTGCTATGGTCTTGCCTCAGATGTTTCCTTCAGTGGGTTTTTGAGAGAGGTATGTTGATGGTTAATTGTAATAAATTCTTCATTTATTTTCGTCTTTGTACACATATATATAGTTTGAGCTAATATATTAATTTTGTGAACTTGCAGTTGATGCTTTATGCCGGCAGCGACGCCCCAGAGCCGGATGTTCCAGACTCTACAGGGGGGCATGATGCTACCCATTTGGTAGGCCCATCTTATATAGCACCTATTGCCGTATCTCACACCGAGGTATACATTTTAAAATTTCATTTTTTTAATACTTGTTAATTTGTTAATTTCCACATGCTTTACATTTTAGTTCACTAATGCTATCTACGATCTAATATTTACAATTATTAAACTTGCAGATGGCAGATCCTTCACTGGGGCAAGGTAATGTGGAGGTAGCACCCATGGTCATACCGTCCCATGAAACATCTCGGCTCCAGGTAAACAATTAAAAATGACATTTTTTAAATACATGTTTGTTTGTTGAATCATGCATGTCTAACTACATGAACACTTGCTGACTGTAGGCACCATCCGAGACATCTGGACCATTGCCTAGATTTTTATCTCCCTCCAGGCCATTCGTGAACAAGGGTCGTGTGTATGTGAGGCGTTCTACTCCTATAAAGACTCCAGCTGCCCACGACCATGGGCTTACTCACACCATGGTAATGTATATCCTTCGATGATATTTGTTGTTTAACTTGAAATCCAGTGCATAAATCATTTTTTGTTAATGTTTGAATTACATGTTTACTGCATCAGGAACCCGAGTTGTCTACTGAAAACCTCGCATCGATGGTTGATGCAGCAGTCAGTGCCGCATCTGCAATGGCAATTGATCACACATAGTTATGTAACTATTTCAACATTATCTTTACATAGTTTATTATTGTTGTCTATTGTTTATTCATGCATTTCTAACTATTTCAACATTTTTTCATTGTAGCCACCACCAATAGGAGCAGTTCCTGACCCCCCTGGTTCGACCATCCTGGATGTTCAACCAACGGCTCCATCTGCTACACAAGCAACGTAATCTCCTTTGTCAGTTGAGGTGAGATGTCCTTCAGTGACCAAGTGTTTCATGCACTTTCCATGCACCAGTTGATAATTGTTGAGTTAATTGTTGAGCTAATGTATTAGTGTACATAGTTGAATTTAACAATTGATATTGAATTTGCAGGATCCAGAGACGTACACTGATCCTAGAGATGTGCCTAGAGGATCAAGGTCGGGAAAGAACAAGAGGAAGCTTGAGTTTTGATGTGTCTTATGGGATATATGTACATTTGCATACATGTACATGTGGCTTTGATAGTTTTGGACACATGTGCTTTTGGATACTTTTGTATATATATGTACTTTTCGATACATTCAGTTTTGGAGACATGTACATTGACTTTATTGTGCATGTACTTTTGGAGACATGTACATTGACTTCATTGGATACATGTACTTTTGGATACTTTTGGATATACATGTACTTTTGGAGACATGCACTTTTGGATATATATGTACTTTTGGATACATGTACTTTTGGAGACATGCACATTGACATTTCACTTATAAATGAATGATACATTTCACTTTGTATTTGTTCTTCGGTTTCCACATGTTCTTGTGTCAATCTAATGTGTTGATTTGTGTGGATTATCTATTACTCATGAATGCGCTATGTCAAAAGAACAAACTATTATATTTAAAGGTTTCAACGAACTCACTAGGGTTTTGCAATAATTGGTATCTAATTAAAATTTGTGATTTTGGATGATCATTACAAGTTATGTCAAAGTTCTTGCTCGTGTAATTTAATCAAACTAAATGCAATACAATGTTTTTCAAGGTTTCAACGAACTCACTCATGCACACCCATTGCACATTCTAGGGAAATTGCTAGTTAATATGTCGTTGTTGTCTGTGGAAGAGAGCATACCACCTGCTTATAAAGTAGTTTGAGTCTCGAGAGAACATGGGCGATTCAGAGGATAGTAGAGTTTGTAATATAAATTAGACTTTGCTAAAAAGGGAATGGGAGCTCTTTTTTATTTCTTGTATCGTATTCAAAAATTGTGTTTTATATTATTTTATTATAATATAATTATTAAAAAGAAATAGTTGGTGGACGCTACTAAAACAAAAGGTGCTTTTCATGATTTGAATGTAACTCATTTTCACTAAAAGTCAAAGGCAATGGTATGCAAATTTATTGTGGCATATTCTTCAACAATTCTTCTCCGAAATAACCATAAAAAGAAGTTCTTCATTTTTCAAAATATTAACCACTTGAAATATTCTACTCTTTCAAAAATAATATGGAAGTTCAAATATTTAAAAGTGGCTTAAATTATAAAATGGATTACATTTCAATAAATCTTCTTGGTGGACATCTTCCCAAATCTCAAGAAGAATGTTATAATTTATATATCTAGAAGTGATTTCAAATTAGATTGACTTTAAGCTTTGGAAGTTGCATATATTTAGGTTATCATTAGATTTATTTTGTTTTGATATATGTATGTATGTAAGGTGTTTCTAAGTTTTTCCGTTTAGAAGAAAAAACATTTTTTGGTAAAGCTTTTTTTGAACTTTTCTAAAAAACCCTCAATTTCCTTCAATGCAATCTCGCATCGGTGGGTCAACTCTACAAAAACCTCCCCCGAGCCAGTGTTGGCAGTGTTCCCACGTCGGCATTTCCCACACACACTTGCAGGAGCCAACGGCACGCAATCTTCCTGCTCTGTTTGCTTTTTGGCTCCCGGGCGGAAATTCACCAAGTGTCCCTGAACGGCATTTTCATACGACTTGCAACTCGACATAACTCGGACACTGGACGTCGGACCGACGAACCATCAACTCCGTTGGTCTCCTAGCGTGCGATTACCTCTAGGGGGCCCTCTCCCTCGTCTCCCCATGGCCCAGTGGCTTCATTTTACATTCATTTCGTAAACTAGGGTTTTGCTCAGTTTAATTGCATGCAATCTCGCATTGGTGGGTTAACTCTGCAAAAAACTCCCCCGAGCCAGTGTTGGCAGTGTTCACACGTCGACATTGCCCACACACACTTGTAGGATCCAACGGCACGCAATCTTCTTACTCCGTTTGCTTTTTGGCTCCCAGATGGAAATTCACCAAGTGTCCTTGAACGACATTTTCATGCGACTTGCAACTCGACATAACTCGAAAACCGGACGTCGGATCGACGAACCGTCAACTATGTTGGTCTCCTGGCGTGCGATTACCTCTAGGGGGCCCTCTCCCTCGTCTCCCCATGGCCTAGTGGCTTCATTGTACATTCATTTCGTAAAATAGGGTTTTGCTCAGTTTAATTGCATGCAATCTCGCATTGGTGGGTCAACTCTGCAAAAACCTCCCTCGAGCCAGTGTTGGCAGTGTTCCCACGTCAGCATTTCCCACACACACTTGCAAGAGCCAACGGCATGCAATCTTCCTGCTCCGTTTGCTTTTTGGCTCCCGGACAGAAATTCACCAAGTGTCCCTGAACGACATTTTCATGCGACTTGCAACTCGACATAACTCGGAAACCAGACGTCAGACCGACGAACCGTCGACTCCGTTGGTCTCTTGGCATGCGATTACCTCTAGGGGCCCTCTCACTTGTCTCCCCATGGCCCAGTGGCTTCATTGTGCATTCAGTTCGTAAACTAGGGTTTTGCTCAGTTTAATTGCATGCAATCTCGCATTGGTGGGTCAACTCTGCAAAAACCTCCCCCGAGCCAGTGTTGGCAGTGTTCTCACGTCGGAATTTCCCACACACACTTGCATGAGCCAACGGCACGCAATCTTCCTGCTTCGTTTGCTTTTTGGCTCCCGGACGGAAATTCACCAAGTGTCCCTGAACGGCATTTTCATGCGACTTGCAACTCGACATAACTCAGAAACCGGACGTCGGACCGACGTACCGTCGACTCCGTTGGTCTCCTGGCGTGAGATTACCTCTAGCGGGCCCTCTCCTTCATCTCCCCATGGCCCAGTGGCTTCATTGTACATTCATTTCGTAAACTAGGGTTTTGCTCAATTTAATTGCATGCAATCTCGCATTGGTGGGTCAACTCTGCAAAAACCTTCCCCAAGCCAGTGTTGGCAGTGTTCCCACGTCGGCATTGCCCACACACACTTGCAGGAGCCAACGGCACGCAATCTTCCTGCTTCATTTTCTTTTTGGCTCCCAGCCGGAAATTCACCAAGTGTCCCTGAATGGCATTTTCATGCGACTTGCAACTCGACATAACTCGGAAACTGGACGTCAAACCGACGAACCGGCGACTCCGTTGGTCTCCTGGTGTGCGATTACCTCTAGGGGGCCCTCTCCCTCGTCTCCCCATGGCCCAGTGGCTTCATTGTACATTCATTTCGTAAACTAGGGTTTTGCTCAGTGTGGGAGTGTGCAATTTTTGCACACGGGGGTCAACTTTGAAAAATCATCCACTGGGCAAGTATGGCTAGTGTTCCTAGCCCGAACCTGCCTAGACACACCTGTAGGACTCCCCGAAACCCGGTTTTGTTGCACGGTTGGAGTTCTATGCCCCCAGTAGGTATCCAGCAGGTGTCCTTGAAGGCCTTCTGGCAGCGAGACGGGACGAGCCATAGAATGAAGATCGTGGCTCGGATTGACGAACCGTCGACTCCATTGGATTTAGCACACCGGGATAGTGCCAGGAGTGCCCCTCCCCTCCTGCTTGATGGCCCATGTGTCACCTTGCAGGTCCATCTCGAAAACTAGGGTTTTGCTCAGTGTGGGAGTGTGCAATTTTTGCACACGGGGGTCAACTTTGGAAAATCATCCACCGGGCAAGTATGGCTAGTGTTCCTAGCCCAAACCTGCCTAGACACACCTGCAGGACTCCCTGGAACCCGGTTTCGTTGCACGGTTGGAGTTCTATGCCCCCGGTAGGTATCCAGCAGGTGTCTCTGAAGGCCTTCTGGCAGCAAGACGGGACGAGCCATAGAATGAAGACCGTGGCTCGGATCGACAAACCGTCGACTCCGTTGGATTCAGTACACCGGGATAGTGCCAGGGGTGCCCCTCCCCTCCTGCCCGGTGGCCCATGTGTCACCTTGCAGGTCCATCTTGGAAACTAGGGTTTTGCTCAATGTGAGAGTGTGCAATTTTTGCACACGGGGGTCAACTTTGGAAAATCATCCACCGGGCGGGTATGGCTAGTGTTCCCAGCCCGAACCTACCTAGACACTTTAGAAACTAGGGTTTTGTAGGTCCATGATGATGATGATGGTGATGATGATGAAGATGTTGATGATGATGGCTTGGTCTAAGGTGGTGCTCTCAAATAGCTAATTCATTATGAAATATTTAACAAGACATGAATTAAATTTAATATAAGTGTATTGTTTAATATAGTGAGCATGAATTGAATTAATTTTGTTGGGTGAAGCCAATAACCAACATGATGAACATAATATAATTTTAGGGTTTACTGATCATATGTAAAAAATGGCATATTCATAAACTTGACATACAAGAGAACTTTTGGCATATTTATAAACAACGTAAACGTAAATTTGGCATATCAAGAACACAAAATTGACATATTCATATGAAACATACATGTGAAAATTGAGCATATATCAATATTCAATTACAAATAGTATAAATAGTATAGTATTAAAAGTATGTAACGTACATCATCATGCTAGATCCCACCTATTATCATACAACCAAGCCCTCCGGATCATCTCTTATACTGATGGTCTCCATTAGTCTCTCGTGCTCTGTATCCGGTAAGAAGTATCGTACCTTCGATGTATTTCAACTAGGCATTGTTCGTACTTGAAGGTTTGTGCCAATGATTAAGTTGGTAAAGCGATACACACTTGCACCTGGTTTGTAATCCCTGTAAACATATCCACCCTTATTTCTTCCATTGTTGTCCCGTGTCAAGTATTCACCTTTAACAACCATAGACCCAGTTGGAAAGTGGTTGTTTTCATCGTCAGTCATGGACATAATGAGGGTTTGCTTTCCATCTATACAGCGTGCCAACCAATATTCATCACCCCATTCAGTATCTTTTGAGGCAACCACTGCGTATATGTGCCCTGCATTATATGATTGTAGGTATATGATCAAAATATTTTTCGTGCGATACAAGGCCATTAATGTGCATTTGAAGACTACGTAAACAAACAAAAAATGTTAAGGAAATGCATCATACCGGGTTGTACAAGGTCTGAGACATGATCAAAATCTGCAAAAATAGATGATTGGTCTTCTTCCAACGGAGTTAACTCAACAATTGCACGTTGATCAAGTGGAAGTGATATGCGATCCCATCCATCAACCCAATCCAATGATTCACACCCATCCCAGTCACCATCACAACAAGGCGGGAAAAAACAAGCGAGTTTTCTGGTCCAAATTTGAAATACTGGGTTATCAGAGATTCGAACCGAATGAAAGCCACAAGTCCCAGGCACAGTCTTGCATTTCCATGCATGTGAACGATCTATGTCTACCACCTCCCAAAAAATCTCTCCACATGTCTCTTTCTTGTGGATTCTACTCGCATAGTTGATTCCTCTCCCATTACTGACGTGCACCACCTGACTGTAGATTGAGCATTTAGAATAGTAGATTCTATAGATACTTTCAATTCCTCTCTTCGTAGGGATGTTTTGACACATGATCCGGCTCCATCATGCTCTCCTTTACCATGCTCAGTCTCAAAATAGTTCCACATATGTGGCACTTTTTAGTTTTTATGCAATGAACACAACCATTGAAATATGCGTGCATTTTTGAACTGACCAACACACCCATTAGACCAAATCCAGTGTCGATCCATCTGTATGTTCCTTCCCTTCAAGTGATCATAGAAAATGATGAAGCAATGACGTACATAGTGGAAGTCGTGGCACCTATCATCACTTATGTAGAAGTGATATTCCTTCAGAATTTCTCTTTGCTCTTCAGTGCTATTTGGGCCATGCCTATATGTGATATGGACCATCAAGGAAACTTGCTCAGAGTGATAATACTAACTTTGGATCTCATTTTGAGGTTGCAGAGTGTAGTTCTCGGCAAAATCAACAACTAAAAGTATAGTACCAAGGGGAAATGTATCTCTGCATATTCTAAACTTCTCATCCTGCCATCGTGCCACGTAGACATGCTGAACATATTGATGTGTCTTTTCAATAAATTCCTTGATGAAGTCACTAACTTGTACCTGGTGACACAAAATGATCTCAATGTCAGTTTTTTGTTGTAAGTAAGGATTGAAATGTAACCGTTACAACATAATTTTATAGATATAAATGCATACCTGAGATGTCACCAATTGTATTTTTTTGCTTTCTTTCCCTGGGACTATTTCATAGTTGATATATTTGAAACTTTTCATGTCTGTAACCATTTTCCCAAATTCACTGTCTCCATTCTCGTGCATACATTGGCTCAATAATGCCATTCCAGCACAGTTGGAGCATGTTCCATCCAAACAAGATTTTGCATAGTATGTTTGCCCCTCGGGCCTATTGCACATGATGCTATGAATGAATTCTCTTGATGAATTCGGTGGTATTTTCATGGAGCAATCCTACACAATGTTAGTATGCAACACACGACGAATGTACAAAAATGTTTCATAGTAATATCCATATTCTACATGGTATCTACAACAACAAGTGTTACGAAGAGTATTTATTCTAACATACCATGGCTTACATTTCTCAAAAGATCTTTGCCCCAAGTTCAATTGTCTATGCTCAATCCTAAATTTCTCGTAAAGTTCTGTCTGTGTTATATCAAGAAGATGCTTAGTATGTGGTTCACGATCCTTTGAACCCCTTCGTAGTTTTAGTACATCCTTTCGGTTTGAAGAAGGCCTTGTGTGATCATGCCAAAAACTGTGCACTAGTCCCTTTACTGCATCAACTAGCTTCATGTCACGACGTGGCAACCGACCAACAAAGGCCCAAAAATCTGTCTGATCGGTTGTGTCAAGATGTTCTCTTCTAATAAAATACCTACGGAGGGTTTTTACATTCAAATTAACTAGTTCGGATGTAGGCCTGAGAATACGAAGGGCCCTGGTGTTCTTATTTGCAATTGCTTGTGACAACACACGACGAGCAGCATTGCGGTCCTTTGAACGTGTGTTCTTACCAATTTTACCAAATGCATCTACTAGGATTTTAACTATATGAGAACTTGGTTCAGAATTCTTTATCATCTTTATCCCTAACTTTTTCCTAACAACATTCATGCTCCTAGATTTTAACAATGATAAAAATAATCTACATTTATCTCCATCACATTTAGAAACAAAATATTTATCAAGTATCTGTTGAGTTTGATAAGCAATAATACGTTTAGATAGCATACCTTCAATGGAATTCATAATACTTTCATCAACTTGTATACGCTTCGGAGTTCTTCGACGTGTGCTTGCTAATGGAGGTAAGGGGGTTGGAATTGTACCGTGTAGCGCATCACCAAGACGCTTTGGCGTTTCAGTAGTAGCTTGGTGTCCTTCATTCTCTTCCTGGTAGTTGGAAGGTGGAAGTCCAACATCCTCATCGATGGTCTGTGGAAGTCCAACACCCTCATCGACGGTGTGGATAACATTCTCTTCTTCAACAGTAGGCAAAATGTCCAACGCCTCTCTGACTTCATCGCTTGTATAACCACATCTGGATAGCAAATTGGGTGTTTCTTCGTGAGCTTCATCTTGAGATGGTAACTTATCACTTTGACTTGAAGTGGGAATTGAAACATCCCCTAATGAGCACCTACGTTTTGCTTCTTGATTACTTCCATGGGGTGCTTGTTCAACAACTATTGTGGAAATTGAAGGTCCCTCTTGTCATGGATTAATAGGATGAACCGTGGTATCCTCTACAATTGGATTTGGATTAGTTTCCAAAGAAAGCCTCCGATTCATCATGTATATTCTTTTCTTTTCTTTCTCTTCTTCAATGACTTCTTGAGGTCTCTTCTTCC